>OY720677.1:95341014-95941014 GCA_963170755.1 Amphimallon solstitiale | reverse complement strand
TTATTTTCCCAAGGGCAAAAGTCTCCGATCATATGCTAATTAATGGACCTGAAAAGAGTCTGGCACATATAACTGGCTGGATGACAAAGGAAAGCTTTGCAGAGACAATTAAGCATTTCATAAAATATTCTAAAGCGTCGAAGGAAAATCCATGTTTACTCGTTATGACAATCATGAGAGTCATGTGAACATCGTTGACATTTCAGTTGCTAAAGAACATGGTGTGCATAGTGTTAGATTACCACCGCACTGTAGCGCTCGCCTGCAACCTCTAGACGCGTCTGTTAATGGTCCTTTCAAGGCACGCTATAATGCTGATTCGTCTTCTTGGATGATAGCAAATCCTGGACGAACTATTACGATCTATCACGTTGCTGGTTTAACCAAGACGGCATTTGTTGCTGCCCTGTCGAGGTAAAATATCTTATCAGGGTTCAGAAAAACTGGTATTCATCCCTTTAACCCACAAATATTCTCGGCTGATGACTTCTTGGTGTCTTCAGTCACTGATCGCCCCCCACCAGTAGGGGAAGCTACTCTTGATGGCGCTTCAACGTCAACTGTTACACCTTGTAACGAAGCTCCTTCGTTAATTGAGTAAAATATCATTTATTCACGTTTCATATCTATTTTGAATTGCAATTTTCAAATTATATATGTTTGATATTTTATTCAACCGATCATTAACCATTGTTTATCATGTTATAAATATTTTTGTAATTAGTATGCTATTTTATCTATTCGTTTCTTTGTCGTTCGCGCTCTTAAATTGTCCGAAGACGTCACGATTATTTTTCGCGCGTTGCTACGTCACGTTTACGTATGAGAATCCCACTCTGCGTACTTGTTTTTCATGGCGAAGCGACCATATAAAAGAGCCGTCCACGGTCAAGAAATAGACAGAGAGATTCTTCCTTCCAACCGTTCCCGACCAGAACACTTAGGCCTATTTGTCGTAAGTGTTTTGGTGCCGTCTTCTTTAACCAAAGCAGGCCCATCGTCGTGCTTTGATTAAAGATCCGTAAAGCAGGCCAATTGTCATGCTTTAGTTCGCAAACCTTTTCCTTTAATTTAAGCAGGCCCATCGTCGTGCTTTAATTAAAGATCCGTGAAGCAGGCCAATTGTCATGCTTTAGTCCGTAAACCTTTTCCTTTAATTTCAGCAGGCCAATTGTCATGCTTTAATTAAGTACCTTTCCTTTTAATTGAAGTAGGCCAATTGTCATATTTCAATTAAAATATTCTGAAAACCGCCGACTGAATTAAATAATTATTTTCCAGATCCTCGTAACGTCATAATAAGTTATAAATTCTCGCACGTAAATAAAATTTTACAAATCTCCGAACTTATGTACAAGTCACGCGTCACCGCGAAGTAAACATTGTATTTTCTCGCTGTAACTTCAACCGACCGATTTTCCATAAAATTTCACCGTCAAGCGCTAGTAAGGCCCGGACAATGTATTAAAAGTAATAATTGTTTTCTTTTATTATGGAAACGCTAAAGATAAAATTATTCCTAGTATAGCAAGACCTGTTGTATTTCTTATCATTGTAAAATTTGAAACACGGATGTAATTTTAGGTTATAGAATAAATATTTTATTTATGGATCGTTGACTGCGACTTTAATGTTCCGATTTAGTTTGTTTTATATTATTGTTACGTCGTAGGCATGTAATTAGTGTAAATATATTTGTTGTATCTGTATATATATAGTTTTGATTACAATAAACACAATAATATAAAATCCGTCTGTTGTATGGTATATCGATAGGTTAGGTTAATTCATGCATTTCAAAGATAAACAAACATCTGTCTTAACATCAAAGTAAATGTAATTATATCATGAGGAAACAAAGTAGTACGTACCCATATAAATAATCTCACGACGAGAGCTAGTCCGTGATACGCAAATTGGATTCACATAGTCACTTTTCATTCAGTAGCACGAGAAGTCATTTTAAATTTTCTTTTGACGTATCCCTACCGTTCTGAAAGTTGGCTCGCTTACCGACATTAACCCGTGGATATGTGACATAGCTTAATGTGAGTATAGGCTTCCCAACGTGCACCCGTGTTTGGATGAGAAACTACTATCAGTAATTATTGAATCTAATAATTTAAAAGAGAAAAATAGTTTTTTTTTCTTGGCATGCGGTGGTTCCGTTAAGTAAATACCGAAAATAATTAACAATAATTATTTATAAATTAACCACTGCATGACAACCTATGCCTACTGTTCATTCAATACCCACAACTTCTGCAGCAAGTGAGTCTATTGCAACTCCGGAGTCTGTGATGCCATATCCCAAAGCAAAACCTAGAAGTGCTTCTAATCGAGGACGTACAAAAGGGAATACTTAATGAGAAGAAATTAAAAAAGAAGAAGAAGATGAGGTAGAGGATACCTGAAGACACTGACAGTGACGAGAATAGTAAAGAACTCCCAGAATCAGCTCTTTCAGAATATGATGTTGAAGATGATCGTCGGTCCAACGACTTTGGTCATTCAGTTACTTCATCTGCAGTTGGAGATTACGTATCGGTGAAGTTTCCTACAAAACGCACATGTCTTAATTATTTTGGAAAAAGCATAAGTGAAAAACAAATTTAAACCATCAGTTTTTTACGCAATAAAACAAAATCCGACACGTTTTATTTTCCTGGAGAAACTGATATTTCTGAAGTTGACTTCTGCGATATAGTTCTGCGTTTAGCCCCTCCGAATAACGTAGCTGGCACAAGCAGAACGCAGAATTTTTATAATTTCGACGTATAACTTGGTAATTTTTCAAACTTGCAGTAAAACCGCTTTGTTGTATTCAATTTTTTTACTTAAATAAAATCATACAAAAAGATATTTATGGACACAAAATATTCATTGAACATCGGTGAGAAAGTGGGTGGCTCATACATCCCCATTACCCAGCCCATACCCCCCCTGTAAGGAGGGGGTATGGGTCAAGTAGGTTATTTGAAATGTCAATTTTTTGAAAGAAATTCAGAAGGTAAGACAACACTTGTTTCCTGAACATTAATGGCAAAGCACAATGATGCAAATTAGAAATATGTTCTTCTGTATTTTAGAGGCCGGTTCGGTAGATTAAGAAAAAAGTGACCCAAACCTACCCACCCTCCCCTATTCAATAACAGAGCACTGACCGTCACAATGTCATGTGAATTGCCGATATAACAAAATGTGTCAGGGTCAAGTTCAGGTTGTATGATGATACACATAGCTTTGTTGCTGTTTACCGGGTTTTCCCCTGCGACTGACTCATGTTGACGCTCGCATAAATGAATTGCTTTCATTATTATGTTCAATATTTTTTGCATACTGTTATTTTTCATAAGAAGTTATACGTAGTTTAACTTTAGAACTAGTTTCTTTTAAAAGATTTGTGTATGAACAGAAAATGGCATACCACTTTAGCAATAATGAGTTAATTGACATTATTTTGATTTATGGTGAATGCCAACGGAATAGTCATGCTGCGCGTCAAAGATATTCGGAATTATTTCCCAATAGACATTTACCGTCTGCACCTAGGAGCAGTGTTGCCAAATTTTTCCGAAACTTGGCGCAGACTCTGTTTACATTTGTCGCCCAAAGTCGCAACCACCAATTTGTTTATGTATATTTTTTATTGAAGATAATATTCAATATTGAGCAATTTCTCTGTTTTTATATATGTATATGTATGTCATTTTTTAATTATATGCCGAAGTTCGCCTTTTTTTTAAGACTTTGTTATATACGTTTAAACGCTGCAATGTTAATGTCAATATTAATATAAATTGTGTTGAAGACAGACCAACCGCATATAATTAAAATATTAAGTAAGTATACTGGTTCAAGATAAAATCACATATATGTATACATCCACAATTACATATGAATACCTATTTAACACAATACATACTACCAACATTTTAGCAAAATAAATAAGGTTATAACATTAAATATTATTTATTTGGAAATACATATTACAAAATTTCTTGGCAAAATGACAAAACTTCCTCATCATCATCGGAAGTTTTTAAATCTTCTTTATACATCGTTGATGTAAAACGTACAAGCATATCATTAGTTGGTATAAAACTTTTACAGCATATATTATTTGCATAAAAGTGGTACCTTATCATCATTATGGCATTTAGTAATTTTAACATCATTTTGTTCCTTAATTTACATTTAACAATATTCATTATAGAGAAGGATCTCTCTACAATCGCGTTCGATGATGGTAAACTTAACATGTTAAATGCTAACAATGAAATGTCCTTGAACATTAATTCTCCAGCGGCATTTTTCAACGTTATAACTTTTTTCCAAAATATAATGGAATCATCTGGAATATTACCATCAAATATTTGCTGCCAGTCAATATTAACCCAGATATGCCCGAAATTTTTTTTTTAAATTTTTTAAAATCTGCTTTTATTTCTAATACTTTAAAGGCTTCAGTAGACGTAGAAAAATGTTCAAAAAAAATCAGCGTGACCTAGGGGTCCTCTAGGGTATGTCCTTTTAAAAGGACGATGGGACCATAAATGATAAAATAATAAATAAGTTTTATGTAAGAACACTTTTTAAAGAAACAACTTACAAGTTATATAATTATTATAATTCAAATTTATTGTGTGTGATAAGGGACGAAGCATTCAATATGCAATGCCACATCACACTTGATGCACTTGTAAGACACTTTTTTGTGGCACAGACGGCATCGGGTTTGTTTACCTTGAGAAGCAATATAATGGGCTATCTGGTCATACCGCGTTCCAAGATTTTCTAGTTGTGAAGGGCGGCTCCTTTGTTTGGGTGTTTGTTTTGCATTTTTCTGTAAAATGGAAATCACAATGTGTCTCCTGAAGGTGAGGTGATCTAATTTCCCACCTTCTTTACGGTGCAACTGCCAACTGTTGTGAACACTCATGTCAATTACTTGGCAAATAAGACACCAATACCACTTTTTTCCTCTTATCCCGATACGATAAAGACTAATGTTTTGATCGCCTCTGTCCACCCCACCCATATGGGAATTGTATGTAGAAAATAAAGCTGGTTGATCAATTAAAACTTTCTTTTTTTCTTTTTGGGAGTAACGTGTGACTTTCTTTATTGGTAAAGCATTTTCTGCGTTCGAAGCGATACCGACAATATTGTTGTCGTTCCAGTTCACAACAACGATTTGATTATCAGATGTGCATCGATATTCGTAATAGCCACGATCCTTCTTTTTCAAGAGTTTTCTGGGAGTCATCCCAGTTGTGCCCATCCGGTTTTCGCGAATTGTTCCTGTCCCCCGAATACCAATTTTGGCCAGTTCGTCCAATAATTGGACGCTGGTAAAAAAGTTGTCAAAAACTAGATGAAAAGAAAACTTGTCTTTCCTGAGGAGGATGTTTGCGTATTGTAACACAACTGAAGCACCTAAACCTAATTCTTTATAATCTTCATTTATTTTACTCCCAATGCCTTGGTATGGTTCAAACCAAACGGTATACCCTTGGTCCGTAGCGCCAACCCAAAATTTAAATCCATATCTTATCGGTTTGCCCTTTATAAATTGTTTGCACGAGTGCCTCCCAAAATATGGCACCATCGCTTCGTCAACACTGTGAAATTCTGAATGAGGAGCATTTTCCAAAAATTTTGTATTGATAAGATCAAAAAGTGGTCTCAGCTTTGCGAATTTGTCTTTCTGATCAAGATCTTCATTATTGCAGCAATGGAAATTTGCCATCACATACTCGAAGCGATTCCGGGATATTGCGTTTGATACTAAGGGGTTATAGGTGTCTGGACTATTTTCCCAATACATACGCCTACGAGGCAACGAGTTGTACCCACTAAGTATCAACACACCAATAACAATTTCTATTTCTTCCGGAGTCACGTTGCCTTGTCGGTTATGTTGAGTGGCATATAAGTTAGTGTAAGTTGATATCATTCCTATTATCTCTTCGTCTAAGAAGATTTTGAATAAATCGTATGGTGTGCGTTGTTGTAACACACTTTGCATATTTGGCCACTCAAAATTATCAACGATTCGATCTTCCTTTTTCCAGCTGTATTTCTTTTTTTGGAACTTTTTTCTCTTTTTTTGAAGCAAGGATAAAGGAATGTTGAACTCAGGATCACTATCCTCGCTTTCACTTTTCTCCTTTTCAGTCTCATTGTTTACTAGTAGAGTAGTTTCTTCAGTCTTCTCGTCTTCATCGTCGCTACGTCGATTCTTTATGAAAAGTTCGGCTGTAGACAAGAGTTGAGAAGCCGGAAAATTATCCATGCAGAAATCATCCTCTTCTCCGGAGTCTTCGTCGGTGAAGTCAGCACACGCATTTTTGGGGGGGAAGAGTGTAACTTCAACCTCGCTATCGTTCGGCAGAGTATCATCTTCTTCAAGAGCTTGTAAGATTTCATTTAACGTTAGCCCCCTGTAACATTTTAAAAACTTTATTCAAATACCCATCGTCCTTCTAAAAGGACACTTAAAAAGTAAGTTATGCAAAGTGCGACAGTTAAAAACAAATTCCGTTTTTAACATTGCAATGTTTTCATTGAACATTTTAGAAGTAAATTTTAACCTAACCATAAATAAATAATTGTCTTGACTAAGAAAAAACTCACCCCACAGGTTTCAAGTCGATAGGACACGCCATTTTAAATTCCACGCTGCACTTTGAAAATTCACTGGAAGTTTATTTCCACAGAACCGGTAAAAGTAACTAACTAATATGACAAACCGAGATTTCACAAATAATGTAGTGTGGCTACATCTATCGATACTACGTGGAACCACTATTACAGCTCTCTTGAAAAACGAACTTACAAATGTACTTAAAAAAGGACGATGGGCACATCTGGGTTAAGTAAATTTCTGTACTGTATTTCTAAATCACTGAGATTTCCCGAGCTGTTTAAATGTAATGGCAGTTCAGAAAACTTCGGACGTAAATGGTTTAAAATAACAAGAGGACTGAACTGTTTTATCTGGCCAAACACATCCAAATGTGTGGGCATACGTTTAATTAATTCTTGAAGAAGTGTTTTAATGAAATTAAAATACTGATATATCCATAATTTGAGTTGAATTTAAATTACTTTCACGTAATTCGATTTGAAATTCATAGCCAAGGTCACATTCATTAATATTTAAATAATTTTGTTCATAATTCATAGAATTAACCAAAGACTCAAGATCATTACGAAGATGACTTATTATTGAAGGTTTTATTATTTGTCTTGCAAGAGTCCAGATTGTTGTATTGATATCGTTAAATGCTTGATAATAGTCAATGGTACATTTCTGAAAATATAAGTTTAAATAAAACATTTGTTTTAAGAGTGGTTTTAAAAATGTTAAAATAACTTTGTTTTTTTTGTCTTTAAAAGAGTCACTTAAGAGCTTAGCAGTGTGACACTTTTCTTTTTGTGCACTTATTAAAAAAAAAGTTTCTAATTCTAAGTACTGTGATAATACTTTATCAACAGCCCTGTATCTAGACAACCAACGTGTCGTAGACAACTGGGTCAATTTAGTAAAGTTGTTGTCAGTATTAATTAAGCTATAAATTTCCCTATATTTACTTACTCTTAAGGTACTATTTTTGAACCAATTGTAAGTTTCCTTTAGAAGAAAGTCAACTTCATCAGAAAATACTTCGGAAGCTTTTAACGTACAAAGATTTAGGCTATGGCAGATACATTTGACCAAAATTAAGCTTTTCAAGACAAGATTGGTTTTTAAAAGGGTGTAGAGTGAATTGTGTTGCCCACATAAATTCGAAGCTCCGTCTGTTCCCACTCCAATCAAATTTTTTAAATTTAAATTATTGCAACTAAAAAAATCGAAAATTAGTTGGTATAAATCTTGAGCTGTGGTTTGTACAACACTTAAAAAACCTAAAAATTGGGTGACCATGTCGTTCTTACTATATGAATAATATTTTATACATATGCATAGCAATTTTTCTGTGGACACATCTGTAGATTCGTCCACGATAATTGAAAATTTTGAATCTCCAATATCCTTCACTAACTCCCGTAATAAAGACGGTGCAATGACATTTTTAATAATTGCCGTACATTTTGTTCTGTGCAGGTGTAACAGTTCCTCTGTATGTGACGACGATGTTGCGTTTTTTTCATTGAAATTGTTGATTATGTCCGTCAAATGATCAATACTTCTGATTGTTATATGTGCAGCTATGTAACATGCAAGATTGACTTCCTTTTTCTTGGTTGATTTGTTAGCCAGAGAAACACCTAAAATGTAAACAAATAAACAAATAAATATGTGTACCTACGGTAATTATGAGAAGTTCATATAACATAAATACACACCAACATTTGTGAGAGACAATTGAGATTTATCCATTTTGGCCATTTGCTGTTTGTGTTTATTTGTAGCAGCATGCTTTTGCAAATCACCTCTATGAGCCCTCCATACAGCGTCACACCATTTACAATAGCTAGACGTTTCATCTTTATCATTCTTTGTTAACCAGCCTACAATAATATTAATATCACCATCATTAATACCCAACACCAAGCACTATGCTGCTATTAAATACATTAATTTCAATAACCAATAATCAATAACCATCATGTAGAGCACTGGAGGAGGTGATAATAGACGTCTTTTATTGAGGATACATTACAGTAGTTTAGTAGGTACAGCAGGAGTTAAGGAAAAATCCCTCAGAATATACCTACCAGGTTCCCACGTTTATTTGACGAAGCCGATTATTACTTCACACTAATAATTAAGTACCTATTGTACTCACCTCGGAAATTATGCTCCTGTTACCATTCTCGGTTGTGCTTTTTCTTATACTTTTCCCACTTACCCATATTATAGCCTATCGCAGAGTAGTCTATACTCTATAGTGTAACAGAAGAAGGTAATATCACGTAAAAAGCCTTTTTCACAGTTCACTAGATTGAAAGATGGATGGATAACCTTTCTAACCTTACAAACGAACAGTTTGGCGGGACGTTTATATTGTTTGTCTGTCGATAGCGGCAACACAACACACACCCCAGCAATACAATAGTCTGACAATAAAACAACACTCACTAACAATTACGGGAAATGCCAACCTACTGCATTACCGAAAAACGACGAACAAATTAATTGTAAATTTAATTACAAATAATATCAAGTGAATTATTGTATTATTACAAATGTCGCAGTAGACTGCTTTAAAAATCGCCCAAATTGCGACTTGCGATATTTTCCAAAAATGAGTCGTAAATTTATATTCAAAGTAGCCCAATTTGTGATAAATCGCCCAATCTGGCAACACTGCCTAGGAGGCTCATTTTTAAAGTAAGAACTGTTTGCGCATAGCAACCGCGCAGACTGTCACGTGACGCCCGCTCAAGGTCAGCCACTCTTGCCCAGTCCCCAACTACGCAGTCAGTTGATTTCATGTCTCTGCCACTGTTGGTTCTATCGTAACACTGCTTTGTTTGTCGCCATGTCAATCAATTAACCTGCCGATTGTGAAGTGCGCTCGGTTATTTTTTTTTAAACGCAAAACAAGTTCGTCCCGCCGAAATTCACCGGCAGCTTGTTGAAGTTGTTACAATTTATTTTTTTTTGCTATCAGTCGTGCATATTGGTGGAGGTATTCTGTATCGATAAGTATCGTTTACGTAATTCTCGTAACGTGCTTTTTATTTCTGGGTATGTATATTAGAGAAATGCCATTGCTCGGCTTCGTGGATTCAAATTTCAGTTGTTGGGAATATTAATTTTGCTGTTTTTTTTGAAATATAATTACATTTGATAGAATGCTTGTAATGCTTGTGTTATTTTATTGAATTCTCTGGAACGATCAATATTAACGATTATAACTCTTATTATGACATCTCTTGAGTATTTTCGCAAGTGCAGATGTACCGATGGGCAAACTAGTGCGCTTGTCTTACTCGCCGGGGTCTCCCATCTTTGTGGTTATCAGATGGCGTTGTATTATGTATATGTAACGCATGGGAATATTTATTTCAAATTTCTCGTAATTCTGCCTGTAATTTCTTTTAAGCTATTGATTGGTGATTTATAATTAATAATATAATTTTTCCGCTTGGAGTTATCATTAGTGGAGTCGGATATTGTGTGTAAATTCTTCGGTAGTTTTTCCTTCTTGTTCAGATGGCGTTGTCATCAAACTTCGAATGTTCTAGCTTAAAATTTCTATCTACGTCTTTCTTTTTCGATCAAGCCGTTCCGTAGTTCCACTACCGCGTTGTCATCAAACTTCGAATGTTTTAGCTTAAAATTTCAATCTACGTCTTTCTTTTTCGATCAAGCCGTTCCGTAGTTCCACTACCAAGCCTTGAACAATAAATTGAGTTGTAGTAATTAGTAATTTCGTTAATAATCCACCAGTGAAGTGGGATGAAATCGTTTGTTCAAAGCACGTTTTTATTTGTCGTACCGATCGGACTTCTTAGATGTTTTTTTTTGGTGGGAACGTTGCGCTATTGTAAGAATATTTTTCGTCTGTTTCATCAGTTCTAATTTGCGGTGTTTTCGTCCACCTTCCTTTTAGTTTGCAAGACGTGCACGGTAATTAACCTATAAACCGTATCAGCGGCCATTTGCCGATCTTGGAGCACGTGCTTACTGGATGGTTTTGTTTCTTGGAAAAGGGAGCTTCGTTATATTAAATCCAACTTTCGAGGTGATGAATCTTAAGATCTGCCTTATGGAAAAGTCCTGAATGTCGAGGAACCCTACTGTGGAGATACCTAGAGAAACATTGTGCTATGTACAGGTTCTTGTATGGATGATCTGAAACCAGGTATTTGTGAATTGTCAATACTTTCTTTTATTCGAGTGTATCATGTGTGTATAGCATACCTACGGTTAAAACTTTTGAACACAGGCGTCGGTGTGTGCTAATTTCATTGTTCTTTCAGCCTGTCGAGCAGTTAGATATTGCTATAGTTATCAAACTTTAGTTTCTTTTAACGTAACTTAATAGTTTCAAGTTTTGGGCCTTTGCCTAATTGCAAATAAGGCACATAACGTTCCATTTGATGTAAATTATAACCTCTCCGAGGGGTTAATAAGGAAAATTTGCTCGTTGTAGGTTAACTCATTATTGTGCCTTTTAAATTCTCACACTTATGTTAATGTTTGCTTTTGGACTGAGTTATCAGCCAAATAGTGTTTTTTTGTGCGAATTATAATCGCTGATGTTTTAATTTTAATTGTACACGATCTTGTAAAGCAAAGATATCTGAGCTCACATCTTACTTACCATCTAAGTTATAGTATTTGGTGGTCTCACAGCTTGGTATGTTAGTCCCTATATACAGGGGGTTGCATAATTAGTGCTTTGTTGATATAAATTTTGTAACCAGGCTGCGTGTCGACTATAATACAGCAATTGTAGATTTGTGTCACTTTGTTTAACTTTAGCTAGTCTAAGCCACTGATTTAGATTTGTCAAACTGTTCATTTTTTTTCTTAATGCGAGCAATCTTGTGATAATTTACTTTGATTAAACTCGAATGGGATTACTTATAACTAAATTGTAGGTATTTCAATTGTTAGTCAAGGGTATAATTGGGTATAGATTTTTTTCTTTTTTTGTTAAAATTGTGGGTAATTGCAACTTAGACTTGCAGCATTGTAAAATATATGGTGGATAACTTTAGCATTTATAAATTTTGATGACTATTCTTTAAATTGTGGATCAGAACAATAAATCTGGTTTTAATTTGTATGAGTGTGTTTTGCTTTGCTGATCATTATACCTGGGGTTTAATAATAGATTTGTTCCGGACCTATCTATTCAGTTGCTGGTCAGTATAATTAATCGGAACTGGTGCCCTTATTACGTAACACCTTCACTTGTTGAGTGAACGAACCTACTCCTGCCCGACTGGTTAGCGGAAGTACTGACCATCATCTTCGACATCAACCTTGGGAAGAGTGAAAGGTACGGCTTAGTGAGGGATAAGCTGGCGATTAAATAATTAATTAGCAGACAAGCGTCACTGTTTTGTTATCAATAGAAGGTGTGTTATCGTGGTAGCATCATACCTTCTGTCCTGTTGCATATTTTATATCTTTAACGCAAGAGGGTAGCAAAGTTTATGGTGAAGGTGTAATGAATGACAGTAATGTGCATAAATGGTGTAGGCTTTTCAATGAAGGAAGAACAAATGTTCATGATGAAGAACGATCTGGGCGACCAACTGCCATTGATGAAGACTTGAAAAAAAAGTTGATGAGGAAATTGGCCAAAACCGGCGCTTTACGATTGACTAGCTTCATAGGAAATGTCCACAAGTTTCAAGATCGGTTGTTCATCACATTGTTTCCGACAAACTTCATTACAAAAATGTGTGCGAGATGGGTGCCAAAAATGTTGACACAAGAACACAAAAAGAAGCGTTTGGCACATTCTTTGTCATTTTTGGAGCGCTACGATAAGAGTGGTGATGAGTTCTTGAATCATATGGTTACCGGTGATGAAACGTGGGTAGCGTATTACCTATTATAGAATTCAATACATTCAGCAACTGGATTATCACCTTTAGAATTGACTCTAGTCACACTAAAGTACATGATACTTTCGATTTGTGTTATGACAAAGATTTTTACAATAATTATTTAACAAAGCATGTCAATAGACTAAAAATACTATACGAAAACCTCGGAGAAAAGATGCTAGATCAGAAGGTGAAAATAGTGGAAAAACGTCACACCCGACTCAGTACCAAACCTTTACAAGCTGGACTAGAAGTCTATTTAAAACAAACAGTAGGAAATAGAAATAAGACAACACCAAAGTTCGCAGGTTCGAACGAAGTCAAGAAGGTATTAAAAAATAATACTGCGGTTATCACAGACAAGAACAATAAAGAGAAGAAAATACGGATTTGTTCCAGATGCATCCTCATCGGAACAACCGGGGACGTCGAATTAAACAAAGTAAACGACAATACAGGACTGTTTTACCTGTCAGGTTAGGATCAGCCTGGAATATCTATACTTATTGGAAATGTATTAATGTATATAAC
Source organism: Amphimallon solstitiale (assembly GCA_963170755.1). Taxonomy (NCBI): domain Eukaryota; kingdom Metazoa; phylum Arthropoda; class Insecta; order Coleoptera; family Scarabaeidae; genus Amphimallon; species Amphimallon solstitiale. The sequence continues at coordinate 95,927,958 of OY720677.1, read as the reverse complement.
TTAGATAACATAATACTTAGAAGCTAAGGAATTAGAAAATAGGTATAATCACTGGATAACAATTACGACCAGATGAGGTAAATAGGGAATGTGCCTGCATTTTATTAATTATTATTTATATCATTTTCGGATAATACTATAGTTTTAATTTTCAATGTTTTCAAATGTTACTGAAAAATATATGTTATTTCTGAAATAATAATAAATAAATTTTATAATTTATTCAAAATAAATGAGTCATTTTAAAAAGCCTTTGGTTGAAAGCGTAGTGACGTAAATCAGTAAACATATTTGACAGTCGTCAAGTCAGTTGTATTTGGTGTTTATATTCGTTTTATGTTTTAAATCAAACCAAGTTTATATTCAATACTATCAACATGGTCGACATTGGATATTCCAAGGCGCAATCAGACAATTTGCCAAGAGTTGACGCATTTATGGTGGCACAATTTTTAAAAAATAATTTGTGCTTTATGTCAAGTGAAATGAAAGGAGTTAAAACACAGAGGTGATTATAACATAGTATATTTATCCTTCTTGGTAAGTGAAGAAAACAAGTTATTTATACAGCTTTAATTTATTGAGTGCATCAAGAGAACAATATGGGGATTCCGGTGTTGGCTATGTGCAACTTAAAAGGGAGCACACGAAATGTATTGTTAAATGCAAAATTTGCCCAGAGCTTGAAGTACATACCAAACAATATAATGTTACTTTATGTGTGGATGAAGTGAATGAAATTGTTGAGATTGTACAACGCCATGATTGTGCAGCATCAGCAGGTAATATAATTCAGTTTTGTAATATATAGTTATAATAGAAGTATATAATTATTGCAGGTGGATGTAAGCATGCTATAGCCTTTTTGATGTGGATTCATCGTAGAAGTGAATAACCTGCCACCACTTCTGTTGAAAGCTACTGGAAAAAATCTCGTCTTTCAAAAGTGGGAACATCATTAAAATTGTTATGCTGTAGAATTCACTTTTGTATTTGGGCCTCGTAAGATTATGTGTATTTTTTTTTGAATTACTTAAAGAATTGTCTAGAGCGCGTGACTTTTCGAACGAACCTCGTACATCTTTCAGTATCGTGGAAGGCAATGACCATTAATTGTTTATCTGAGCGTGTCTTATACATATTTGTTTGCTCTCGGTCCTTTTGAGTTATGTGAAATGCCTTTGATAGCTGCGCATGCCATGGTCTCGGTTAAAAAAAAACTCTCTTTGTGAGTGTGATTTGTAACTTATGACACGTAAACTAATTATCTTAATTCTAACTTATTTTATCCTACCTGTGACAACAACTATGTGCAATATGAGTTACTTTTACATGTTTGTTCAAGTCTTGTTTACAACTATTTAGCTATATCTTCCGATGTCTGAGAAATGCCTTTAACCTGTTGCAATTACGGGACTGCTGTAGTTGCCATAGATTTACATTCTCTGAGACAACAGTCCGGCTTATTGTGTTCACTGGCGTTTGTATTCATACGTCTCTTAGTACACACACACGTGCTCCGTCCGATTGATGTTTTTCTATCATCCATTCTTCACTAAAAATGTAATACATGTTAGTCGAGGAATTACATGAAATATTTGGCATACTATTAATTGTTTTGCAGTTCGCTCTGTTGCTCTGACATCGATATTCTATGTAATGGAAACATCTGTTGATCTTGCCTCGATACAGCTGTGGGGGTTATGTGTTGTTGTTACCCTGAAATATATACGTTCAGATCGGTTCTACTAACCGTCTTCTCGCAGCATATTAAGAGCTTGGAACGTCTATATATTTACCTGCAGGTTTGATGATCTTTTAAAATCAATTTGGTCTTTATCTAAGTTTTGTTTACATTGTCATTCTAGGTTCGCTGTGGTTAGATTTTCTGGGGCAATGCCAATCAGGGCACCAACCGTACAACTGCGTGCGTAACTATTCATTTTGAAATCACATGGTTTCGGATCACTGTGACAGGCTAAGTTTGCTTCTGTCGCGGTCATTGTTGTAAATTGAGAGTTTCTGATAATTGGAAACTTCGAGATTTATTAGAGACACGTTACTGTCAATCTTCCCTCGGGATACATTTTGTGGTTATGGGAAGGTCCAAATCTTTCGTGCGATTCTAGGGTAGTTTTCTTTTGTTTCGGTTTTGTGGGCCTGCGCGAAGATGATATCCGTCGGCGTTCGAAAACCACGTTTTTGATTTCACTTATGCAAGTCAATCTCTAGTGAGAACATTAGCGCTTTTCTGCTTATTTTCTGTTGAGTATTAATTACCTTGTCCAAGTGGATATTTCGCATTATTGCGGCTTTAAATAAATAAGCAGTGTATGTCGATACCTAAACGTAGGTGAATTTCGTGAGATTTATCGTTTTTTTTTGGATCTACGATACACCCTCTTGGAGGGCTATAATTGTTTTAATTTTGTGCTTCTGTACGACTTGTGGAGTCGATTTCGTCATCCCCATTAACTAGGGGTAAGTGAGTAAATTCCTGTTAATTTACGGGGTTCTAACTCTGGTTTTTTTGTCTTGAATTTAATAGGATGTTAGTACGGGGGCTAAGCCTTCCGTCGTAATACGCTGGTATGGCCGCTGTAGATACCCGTTTTTGATTATTGTAAGGGTTGTGCCTACCTATTCATCTTGGTTTTTGGGTGGAATTACAACGTACAACTAGAAGACCTCCGCCATCTTAACTCCTGTTAGCGTGCCTCCGCCATCTTGAGATGTCAGTTAAGTACAACCATGTGCCTAATTTTCCGATGTGTATTTCGACTATTATGTTGAAAATTTAGAGCCAGAGAACTGGACATTTTACAGTTTTAATTTTCTTATGTCCTTGAATTGAGACTTTTAGGGTGTTTATAAGATACCTGTCGTACCACTTAATACATGTGTGGTCACAATAATTTCATATTAATTTTTGCTAAATTGTAAAATTAGTTTTGCCGTATACCGAGTGACCCTAAGTAGCAGTTTTATAGAGGGTACTCGTTGATGTAACTAAATTTTATTTTACTTAAATACTAGTAAATTTTTGTCGCTATAACACTAACTTTTCTTGTCCACTTTTGCCTTAATATCTGAGCTAGTTAAATTCATCCCTGCAAGTGTAAATTCTGTTCAGTAAGCTCAGTGTATTTTTGTGCGTAACTTCTAAAATTTCCTTTTTATTTTACCTTTAATTATTTGACATTTGATAACAAGATACCTTCATTTATTTTAATTATGATCATGTAATCAAACCTTGTGTTTGGTAATTTAACAAATTTTCACTTAATTAGCCTAAGTCTTAAGTACTAACTTTATATTAGTTTTCTTTGCGAACATATTAAATCACATTTTGTGTTAGCATTGCCGTAGTGGCGTTATCTATGATATTCCATTGTAAATATAATTTGTGAGGTAATGAAACGTTTCTGCTACCAACCATCTTCTGCTGAAACGCAGAGATTATGAACTAGTGTTAAGACTTTTTTTTTTATTTTATTATTATTACCTAACGCTTTGTTTTCAAATTATCAAACTGTCTTGTTTTCATTTCTTTTTTTTTTGTAATTCAATTTTACTCAACGTCTGCTAATCTTTATTTTTAACTGTTCAGACAGAATTGTTTCACTTTGTATTAATCTATTATACTTTAACTACTTCTTTTAAAAAAAAAAAAAAAAACCACAACGTTCAGATTTGATTAAATCTTGCTACATTTCGTAATACCCTTTCTTTTATTTTCCTCTACATATCTCATATAATCTTGTGACAAGCACGTGCGTAAGGTTAGGTGCAACTGATTATACAGGGTGATCAATAGGAAACCCGCTGGAGGAACACAGCCAGTGGATGCTCATAGGAGGCGCAGGTAGGTTATCGTTTAGGTAACATAGTGTTCTGGTGCCCGGACAACGTCGCTCGCGTCGTTGCCGACCGACGCTCTACTTTTAGGTGTTTAAGTTTATCTGAACCGTCACGCCGTCTGCGACAGAGTTAGCTCGGCCCTGCGTTTTCCAGATTCAATCATCTCCTATTGTGATTCCCCGTTATCTTTAACTTAATTTAGTCTGCTATCTTAGTGCGACGTGGTTCCGGCGTAACAAAATATTTAAGAGCTAACAAATTTGGTCCACCTAGATCTCCCAAACTAACTTCAAATGTTTCTCCTTTATTTGGCCAGGTACTCAAAGAGCTTAAAAAGAAGAAAATAAATGCTCAAATAATCAAACACACAACAGAATACGAAGTACCAAATGTTCTTTTATTATCGCTTCATCAAAGAATGATTGCATTTGTGACAAATGGAGGTTCTTCCCTTGATGGTTTTCTTCAATATTTAAAAGAAAACATCAATGATAGAATCTGTGCAGAAATTGAGAAACAGACAAAAATGCAACACAAATGTGAACTTTGGCATGAAATTCGATATGGTCGTCTATCAGCCTCGAAAGCATTTGATGTCATGCATTGTAAGACACCAGATGGTTCTTTAGTGGAAAGTATATTAGGTGGTTCTAAAGTGCCTGATACCAAAGTAATGCAGAGAGGAAGAGAGTTGGAAAGTAAACTAATTTCAGAAGTAAAACGAAAGTTGGATATTAATATTGCAAGTAGCGGAGTATTAGTATGCCAGGATTATCCATTTATTAGTGCCTCTCCTGATGGTATCGGAGACAATTTTGTTGTTGAAGTTAAATGTCCCACATCAGTGAAAACCTACAAAAACTATATTTCGGATACATGAAAGTGTTAAGTGTAATGCACAGGTGCAGTTGCAGATGTATGCCAGTAAAAGGTCATATTGTTTATTTTGTGTGGATGATCCCAAATTTGAAAAGAATAAAAAAGTCAACATCTTATGTATTAATTATAATGAAAATTATGTAAATGAAATATTAATAATATTACAAGAATTTTGGAGAAAATATATTTTTCCAAAAATTTAGAACAGTGTAAAACAAATTTTGTAATACATATATATGCATTTAGTTGTACTGCATTTTTATTTCTAATATAATGTTGCTTCTTAAAGCTCGAGAAACAGGTGGGATGATATATATTTCTTGCAAAACAGTAAATATGTAGTGTAGTTTTGTTTCTTTATTGATACTACATGGCATAATATAATACAAAAATGAAAATTTAAATTGTTAAAATAAAATATTTATAATTGTACACTTTAAACGCACACAATACAAGCAAGGAAAACAAATATATTTTCTTAAAATACTTAATATTCAAATTCAATACAACATCAAACATGTATATATACAGCAAAGGTAAATATCAGTGAACATATTTTGTTTATTTTTTAATTAGTGGTCCCTGTAAGTTTACTAAAGCTGCAGCAATAGTTACAGCACTATCTATTTGTGAAACTAGTTTATTATTAATACACGAGTGTGGTTTTAATAATTTAAACTCCCTAATTCTTCGGATAGTACGTCCTATATGAATTCGCAAGCTAGCAATTCTTTTTGTTTCAAGTACTTCTTTTTTAGATGGCTTCTTGTGTTGTTCAACACTAGGAGGTGTAATTAATCTACATCCCATACTTATAAAGGATCTAGATGCTTAAAACATCTGTCGGCCATAACTGATGCTCCACGAGGTAATACTTGCAAATAACCACATTCTTCCACAAGCACCGTATCGGATATTCTCCCTGAAAAACCTGGTGATATAAAATTAATTATGCCATCTGAAGTAGAAGATATCAGGTATTACTATTACACTTCTTGTACTCTGAACAAGAAAGGGACTGCTTTACAGGTTCAGAAGGCTTTTCAATTTCTATTTCAAAAGCATCAATTATAGACTCCACATGTCTGTAGCGTTTTCTAAATGGTATTGGTAAATTTTTAAGTATATTTTCGGATTCTGGCCAAAATACAAAATACTTCAAGTGGTGTGCAACAACTGATATATATTTACTAAATACTTTACTTGCTTGTGAAGGACTTATGTCAAAATCATCGCCAAGTTCCACAAAGCTGATAGGTATTCAATCTAGTTTTTTTTAAATTAATAATATATTATTAATACTAATATTGGTAATATTGCTCAACATTGCAAATACAAAATAACATTTATCTGGCAACCCAATATAATGTCGAGAATTTCTCTTTATAATTTGAATTGACCTAGCAGCTGAGCTGTTTTTTAATTGGTCTTTCTGGTAAGTGCTTGAACTATCACTTTCACTGGCTGCAAAGGATTGTGACTCGGAACCTATTGTAGTATCCATGGAAGAACTGCTGCTACCATATGTTAGTTCTAAGTCTTCTACTTTTGGGAAAATTCTTTGAACATGCTTTACATGCGACAGTGGAGATGTTGAAACTTCAACAGTTTCCACTTTGAACGGTGAAGTGGCACTGCTTGCAGTAATTGATGTAGCTTGCACATATTTACTTCGATAATGAGGTATACTATTCACTTGAACTGCAATTTCTTTTGATGTTGATCCTGAAGTACTGCATGTTATACTTTCATTATGGCTACCTATAATGTTGTCATCTACTTCACAAACAACAGTTTCCTCATGTTTAACATCCAGAACAGATGTTTTTTCTACAGCTTTCTTCACAGTATCTAAATGTTGACGCTTTAAAAATGCTTGACGTGGTGGTGGTGGAGAAGCAGCCCTTTTACGATCCCATTGACATGTAAATTTATGAGGTACAACATTCTTCTTCATAATTTTTTTTACACTTCTGTCCAAAAGATTGAATTTTACCCAATTTTCCATATCTTTCGGCAACTAAAATGATAATACAACATATTAAAGTAGGTATATAATATTTCTTTAAAGGTAACTTACATCAAAATGATCTTCACAGCAATAAATTGATGTTATAGGAGATATTTGTTTTGGATCTCTTCTTGAAGCTTGGAACCATAACGTTCGTGTTTTTGGATCTTTAGGTACAAGGATAAATATTTTTTCTGGTGTTTTAACCGATGTATTTGTACAACAGGGCACAATACACCAGTAGTAATTTGTTTTGCTTTCCATATTTAACTCTGTTTTGAACACTATGTCGATAATCACTAATGCCTACACACGTTTAACAGTACCACAGAACAGTACTGGTAGGTCCCGTGTTTACTGACTTACTACGTCATTGCCGTCAGCCATATTGAATGTTTCGTTTTCGCGCACTTGCGATTATTTTGAATTTAAATATATTTTTTTTAAAACAAAATTTTAATTCATAAAAAAATATATGCGCAATATTATAGCACTCGAACTTCTCAAAAAAATTATTTCAAAAAATCGGAATATCCCGTATTTAGAGATAGTTACGCATTAGAATTAGAAGATTATCATAAGATATTAGAATATAATATAGAATTAATGAAGACTAGCATGAATGAACTGTTACCTAAAAGTAGAACAAAAAGAGGTGCATTTAATTTTGTACGGGGAATTGTAAAAGCAATAACGGGCAATTTAGATCAAGAAATTTCGGAGAGATACGACAAATTAATATACGAAATAATTAACAATCAGAATAAAATAAAAAGTATAGCAGAAAAGCAAATAACTTTAACGATCGATTCAATGGATCAATTTAACAAAACAATTAACGCCATCCAGAGTAATCAAATTTTATTACAAGCGCGAATGGACTTACTAGAAAACGCGATTAAAGCCACAGAGTATCGGTCAATAGAAAACGAATTTAGAATTCATATTTATGCAATTTTCATTCTGCCACGCTTCTCCAGTTGAAAACTATCGAAGCGTAGCAAACATGGCGCCTACCAAGCAACAAAAATAAAATATACTCCCTCGACGGTAAATTAGATGTGCCGTTCGCCCTGGAACAACTAGAGCTACAGGGTTGTGGTAGATTCGCCACCAAATCAAATTGAAAGCTTCGTAAAATTATGTGTGACCACCTTCATGAACCTTACCTCTAACTTCCCTCGTGCGATGTTGAAAATGGAGCAGGAATCCGCCTCTAACTAGTCGGTCTTCTTAGGCGTGGATCCAACGACATATTTGAGAGAGAATGGAGCGCCAGCGACCTTTACCTTCTTAGAAGATAAATAATGATTCTTACCCCAAGAGTCCTTTTGACCCGGTCGCAAAATCAGTAATTTGGCACTGAAAGTTGTAAGAGTGAAGAAACAAAACGTTTAAAACAATAACAATTTAATTAAGACTTCAAAATGGCTGTCCCAGGTTTAACAAAATGATCGTGAACTTGTCAAGATTAATTATAAAACAAAAGAAAACAAATTAAATTAAGTCTGAAGCAACTAAAGCTTCAAGACGATATTGAACTTTAAAAAAACTTGTGCGGGTAGACCACCCTGTATAGCATTGCCGAGTTAATTATTTTCTAACAAAGGTATAAACGCTATCCTCTACAGTGACTCTGTAAAATACATTTGAATAATCTAATTGAAGATATCAGGTATTACTATTACACTTCTTGTACTCTGAACAAGAAAGGGACTGCTTTACAGGTTCAGAAGGCTTTTCAATTTCTATTTCAAAAGCATCAATTATAGACTCCACATGTCTGTAGCGTTTTCTAAATGGTATTGGTAAATTTTTAAGTATATTTTCGGATTCTGGCCAAAATACAAAATACTTCAAGTGGTGTGCAACAACTGATATATATTTACTAAATACTTTACTTGCTTGTGAAGGACTTATGTCAAAATCATCGCCAAGTTCCACAAAGCTGATAGGTATTCAATCTAGTTTTTTTTAAATTAATAATATATTATTAATACTAATATTGGTAATATTGCTCAACATTGCAAATACAAAATAACATTTATCTGGCAACCCAATATAATGTCGAGAATTTCTCTTTATAATTTGAATTGACCTAGCAGCTGAGCTGTTTTTTAATTGGTCTTTCTGGTAAGTGCTTGAACTATCACTTTCACTGGCTGCAAAGGATTGTGACTCGGAACCTATTGTAGTATCCATGGAAGAACTGCTGCTACCATATGTTAGTTCTAAGTCTTCTACTTTTGGGAAAATTCTTTGAACATGCTTTACATGCGACAGTGGAGATGTTGAAACTTCAACAGTTTCCACTTTGAACGGTGAAGTGGCACTGCTTGCAGTAATTGATGTAGCTTGCACATATTTACTTCGATAATGAGGTATACTATTCACTTGAACTGCAATTTCTTTTGATGTTGATCCTGAAGTACTGCATGTTATACTTTCATTATGGCTACCTATAATGTTGTCATCTACTTCACAAACAACAGTTTCCTCATGTTTAACATCCAGAACAGATGTTTTTTCTACAGCTTTCTTCACAGTATCTAAATGTTGACGCTTTAAAAATGCTTGACGTGGTGGTGGTGGAGAAGCAGCCCTTTTACGATCCCATTGACATGTAAATTTATGAGGTACAACATTCTTCTTCATAATTTTTTTTACACTTCTGTCCAAAAGATTGAATTTTACCCAATTTTCCATATCTTTCGGCAACTAAAATGATAATACAACATATTAAAGTAGGTATATAATATTTCTTTAAAGGTAACTTACATCAAAATGATCTTCACAGCAATAAATTGATGTTATAGGAGATATTTGTTTTGGATCTCTTCTTGAAGCTTGGAACCATAACGTTCGTGTTTTTGGATCTTTAGGTACAAGGATAAATATTTTTTCTGGTGTTTTAACCGATGTATTTGTACAACAGGGCACAATACACCAGTAGTAATTTGTTTTGCTTTCCATATTTAACTCTGTTTTGAACACTATGTCGATAATCACTAATGCCTACACACGTTTAACAGTACCACAGAACAGTACTGGTAGGTCCCGTGTTTACTGACTTACTACGTCATTGCCGTCAGCCATATTGAATGTTTCGTTTTCGCGCACTTGCGATTATTTTGAATTTAAATATATTTTTTTTAAAACAAAATTTTAATTCATAAAAAAATATATGCGCAATATTATAGCACTCGAACTTCTCAAAAAAATTATTTCAAAAAATCGGAATATCCCGTATTTAGAGATAGTTACGCATTAGAATTAGAAGATTATCATAAGATATTAGAATATAATATAGAATTAATGAAGACTAGCATGAATGAACTGTTACCTAAAAGTAGAACAAAAAGAGGTGCATTTAATTTTGTACGGGGAATTGTAAAAGCAATAACGGGCAATTTAGATCAAGAAATTTCGGAGAGATACGACAAATTAATATACGAAATAATTAACAATCAGAATAAAATAAAAAGTATAGCAGAAAAGCAAATAACTTTAACGATCGATTCAATGGATCAATTTAACAAAACAATTAACGCCATCCAGAGTAATCAAATTTTATTACAAGCGCGAATGGACTTACTAGAAAACGCGATTAAAGCCACAGAGTATCGGTCAATAGAAAACGAATTTAGAATTCATATTTATGCAATTTTCATTCTGCCACGCTTCTCCAGTTGAAAACTATCGAAGCGTAGCAAACATGGCGCCTACCAAGCAACAAAAATAAAATATACTCCCTCGACGGTAAATTAGATGTGCCGTTCGCCCTGGAACAACTAGAGCTACAGGGTTGTGGTAGATTCGCCACCAAATCAAATTGAAAGCTTCGTAAAATTATGTGTGACCACCTTCATGAACCTTACCTCTAACTTCCCTCGTGCGATGTTGAAAATGGAGCAGGAATCCGCCTCTAACTAGTCGGTCTTCTTAGGCGTGGATCCAACGACATATTTGAGAGAGAATGGAGCGCCAGCGACCTTTACCTTCTTAGAAGATAAATAATGATTCTTACCCCAAGAGTCCTTTTGACCCGGTCGCAAAATCAGTAATTTGGCACTGAAAGTTGTAAGAGTGAAGAAACAAAACGTTTAAAACAATAACAATTTAATTAAGACTTCAAAATGGCTGTCCCAGGTTTAACAAAATGATCGTGAACTTGTCAAGATTAATTATAAAACAAAAGAAAACAAATTAAATTAAGTCTGAAGCAACTAAAGCTTCAAGACGATATTGAACTTTAAAAAAACTTGTGCGGGTAGACCACCCTGTATAGCATTGCCGAGTTAATTATTTTCTAACAAAGGTATAAACGCTATCCTCTACAGTGACTCTGTAAAATACATTTGAATAATCTAATTGAAATTCGTAATTGACCAGAATCAGCACAGAACTAAATTAAATTCCAACTCCAGAACCGTAATTCTGTTTGGTGTTTAAGAAAATATAGTTAGAATATACAAAAAAAAAAACAATAGTCAGTTACTTAGCTAATTTGTGGTGATACGAGCACTCGTTTACAAGGGCTACCACGAGCCTATTCAAATTACATTTGTAAAATTTCAAAACAGTTTGCTATGTAACCTTCTAATGAATTAAACCATAGACAAAATACATAACGTATTCGTTCTGGAATAGATTTACAAATTAAATGATCTTGCAAGAAAAAAAACTACCAAAAGTTACCAACCCCAAATAGGTTCGACACTGTTAACCTGGTCAAAGGCCAGAATGTAATAAACACAATTTACTTTACGAATTTAAATAACACGTGACCCCCTTAAAATTAAATCTAAAAGGTCACCAAGAATAAATAAATCATGAACTCTTTAAATTCAGTGAATAGTTCACAGAATCCTAGAGCTATTGCTACGGATCAAGGCTTAACGTCTATTAGCCAGCTTAAATCACTCTAAATGAGCTCAATATAATGGCAAATGCCTCTAACGTTAAGTGAATTAATAATGAAATTAAATCTAAAAATCAAATGCAACAATAAAATTAACAAAATACATAAACCTTGCAACATCCATATGTCGTCAATTCCCGGAAACTTCTCTTAATTGTACAGGAACTCCCACTGGTAAATTCGTTGACAATCACTAATTCAAACGGCAACAGGAAACTTGAAATGGCTGGATTTAATTTCCAAAATCCGATACACCAGGGAAAAAACAATGCTTCTAACATGTAGGTCAACCTTGTCTTGTTATGAAGTTCAACACTCTGTCAAATTTCATGCAAACAAAAAGGGATTTTTCCCTCAGTAGATAGCGGAAAATAACATCATTCCATAATATTAACAGCATACGAATACACAATATGCTATACTAACAGCTAGAAATACGGAAACACACATCGAAATTAGTTTTAAGATAACAAAAAAACGCTTTCCTTACCAAGTATTGAATAAAATATTCGACTGTGTCGTAGGAAAATACGCAATTCTAATGCAACCTCCTGTGCAACAATAAATCTGCCTCAATATTGGCCTTATACACGATAAACGGTAATCTATAAATACCAAACTTAATGCACAAGGAAGGTCAATACTTGCTTCGGATCGAGATGAATTCAAAATAACGATGCCGTTCCCCTATCACGCACACAGTGCTACACCCGGGCCTGTGAACGGGAGATCTAGCCCTAACACCAAACAGGCCAGAGGCGCAGTCAAATATGGCGCATACACATACTATAACTCCATCCGGCGGTAATTTTGATATGTCGAAATAAACTGAATCAACTTTAGCATTAATCCACAAATAAAACTTAAAATTACGTTTCGGAAACTGTGTGACCACCTTCAGACACCTTACCTTTTCGCTTCCCAAGTGCGATGAAAATCAAAGACAGAGATTATGCCGCTAGCTCATTCGTGTGTGGGCATAGGTTCTGACGAGACAGAGGTGGATGGAGTACCCGGCGCCATCTCTTTGAAAATTAATCTCTATCCCAAGTGAATTGACCCAAGAGAATGATCAATTAAAGGCACTTAGGTAACAAAATGAGAAACAAACATTCAAAATTCAACAACAATAACAATTTATTACCATGATATACGTATTATAATAAGCCAAGCACATGAAAATAGTAAATTTAATATTATATTTCATTTTTGGCAAAATTGTGTAAATGTTGCCAGAATTATCTTACATTCACATGGTACACACTTCAACATTTTTGACAACTTCGACTATACCTAGACTGGAGCGCCCTCTACGTCTGACTACACTGTTGTCAGATTTCGTATTAGTAATAAGTAGTCGTTATAAGTGGAGTCGGACTATCAATAGTTTTTCAGTTAAACCGTAAGTACCAACTCACTTTATTTATTATGATAATATTTTTATAAGTATCTATAGTATCTGTATAATTATTGCAGATTTTGTATTAAATATTAAACCCTATTCTTCTACACTTATATAATTGTTGCACTTTTTTCATCGGGTAACTACCGGATTGATTTACGTTTACCGTGTATTAGAAGTTTTTCACATATGTTTATTTAAAATAAAACCTGTAGTTGTCACGAAACAATGCAACTCGTTCAGCATTAGAAAACCGAATTTGTGAAGTTGTGTTAATCTCTGGAGTCCGCATTTTGTACTTTATTGTCGCAGGCAATATTCAAATATTGCAAATAAAAAGTCTATTTTTTCGAATTGCATCTCCTAATTTTTCAACAATATCTTACTACTACTTATAATTTTAAAGCTGAATCCAAGCCATTTTACACTGCCAAAAACTATATTCGTTTTTATTAATAGAATTGCAAGAATTACATCGAGATGGTTTGGTTCGTAGGCTATATTTTTGTGAAAGTATATTTCTGAAAATACGAAATCCTAACTAGTTATGGGCACTGTAGACCATTTTGATCACCAATAGTCTAATTAAAATGAATTAATTGCACCAAGAGGTTTGATATTCCACATGGCAGAAAATGCACTTGATACGATACGATATCAAATAATAATGGACCTGGACGAATGACTAACATGTATTATCTGTTAATTATAGTCTTAGTTAATCTGGCCGTGCAATAAATATCCAGATATGGGAAATACATGTGCTCATGAATTTAGAATAAAAAGTGGAGTAAAAAAGCCGTAGCCGGTGACAGATGTTTCTTGAGAGAGTTATAAATTGTATGTATGTTAATAAAACCAAGCACACATAATTACTGTGACTTACATATATATCTATACGTAAAACGTATATGCATATATGCATGTGTTTGAGATACACACATACATTAAGTGCTATTGTCGACAATCGAACGCACAGACACCGGTGTTTCGACCTATGAGGTCTCATCAGTGTGCGTGGAGATTCTCGACAATAGCTTCAAGACTTAAATCGCTGCTTATGTCATTTTAGCGTGTTAAATGCAGTGAGAGTATCACAGCGACATCTAACACCCAAAAGATGACACAGAACAAAGCGATGGCTTCTGACGGCATGTTCTGCTATACAGAGGCCTGTATGTTAATAGTGTATCTCATTTAATAGAGCCTTAGGTGGCGTCACCGATCAAAACGAAAATGAAAAGTGTGAACACATGGATGTTAAAACTAACATCAAGCAGTAAATAATTACTGTGACTTACATATATATCTATACGTAAAACGTATATGCATATATGCATGTGTTTGAGATACACACATACATTAAGTGCTATTGTCGACAATCGAACGCACAGACACCGGTGTTTCGACCTATGAGGTCTCATCAGTGTGCGTGGAGATTCTCGACAATAGCTTCAAGACTTAAATCGCTGCTTATGTCATTTTAGCGTGTTAAATGCAGTGAGAGTATCACAGCGACATCTAACACCCAAAAGATGACACAGAACAAAGCGATGGCTTCTGACGGCATGTTCTGCTATACAGAGGCCTGTATGTTAATAGTGTATCTCATTTAATAGAGCCTTAGGTGGCGTCACCGATCAAAACGAAAATGAAAAGTGTGAACACATGGATGTTAAAACTAACATCAAGCAGTAAATAATTACTGTGACTTACATATATATCTATACGTAAAACGTATATGCATATATGCATGTGTTTGAGATACACACATACATTAAGTGCTATTGTCGACAATCGAACGCACAGACACCGGTGTTTCGACCTATGAGGTCTCATCAGTGTGCGTGGAGATTCTCGACAATAGCTTCAAGACTTAAATCGCTGCTTATGTCATTTTAGCGTGTTAAATGCAGTGAGAGTATCACAGCGACATCTAACACCCAAAAGATGACACAGAACAAAGCGATGGCTTCTGACGGCATGTTCTGCTATACAGAGGCCTGTATGTTAATAGTGTATCTCATTTAATAGAGCCTTAGGTGGCGTCACCGATCAAAACGAAAATGAAAAGTGTGAACACATGGATGTTAAAACTAACATCAAGCAGTAAATAATTACTGTGACTTACATATATATCTATACGTAAAACGTATATGCATATATGCATGTGTTTGAGATACACACATACATTAAGTGCTATTGTCGACAATCGAACGCACAGACACCGGTGTTTCGACCTATGAGGTCTCATCAGTGTGCGTGGAGATTCTCGACAATAGCTTCAAGACTTAAATCGCTGCTTATGTCATTTTAGCGTGTTAAATGCAGTGAGAGTATCACAGCGACATCTAACACCCAAAAGATGACACAGAACAAAGCGATGGCTTCTGACGGCATGTTCTGCTATACAGAGGCCTGTATGTTAATAGTGTATCTCATTTAATAGAGCCTTAGGTGGCGTCACCGATCAAAACGAAAATGAAAAGTGTGAACACATGGATGTTAAAACTAACATCAAGCAGTAAATAATTACTGTGACTTACATATATATCTATACGTAAAACGTATATGCATATATGCATGTGTTTGAGATACACACATACATTAAGTGCTATTGTCGACAATCGAACGCACAGACACCGGTGTTTCGACCTATGAGGTCTCATCAGTGTGCGTGGAGATTCTCGACAATAGCTTCAAGACTTAAATCGCTGCTTATGTCATTTTAGCGTGTTAAATGCAGTGAGAGTATCACAGCGACATCTAACACCCAAAAGATGACACAGAACAAAGCGATGGCTTCTGACGGCATGTTCTGCTATACAGAGGCCTGTATGTTAATAGTGTATCTCATTTAATAGAGCCTTAGGTGGCGTCACCGATCAAAACGAAAATGAAAAGTGTGAACACATGGATGTTAAAACTAACATCAAGCAGTAAATAATTACTGTGACTTACATATATATCTATACGTAAAACGTATATGCATATATGCATGTGTTTGAGATACACACATACATTAAGTGCTATTGTCGACAATCGAACGCACAGACACCGGTGTTTCGACCTATGAGGTCTCATCAGTGTGCGTGGAGATTCTCGACAATAGCTTCAAGACTTAAATCGCTGCTTATGTCATTTTAGCGTGTTAAATGCAGTGAGAGTATCACAGCGACATCTAACACCCAAAAGATGACACAGAACAAAGCGATGGCTTCTGACGGCATGTTCTGCTATACAGAGGCCTGTATGTTAATAGTGTATCTCATTTAATAGAGCCTTAGGTGGCGTCACCGATCAAAACGAAAATGAAAAGTGTGAACACATGGATGTTAAAACTAACATCAAGCAGTAAATAATTACTGTGACTTACATATATATCTATACGTAAAACGTATATGCATATATGCATGTGTTTGAGATACACACATACATTAAGTGCTATTGTCGACAATCGAACGCACAGACACCGGTGTTTCGACCTATGAGGTCTCATCAGTGTGCGTGGAGATTCTCGACAATAGCTTCAAGACTTAAATCGCTGCTTATGTCATTTTAGCGTGTTAAATGCAGTGAGAGTATCACAGCGACATCTAACACCCAAAAGTGTGTGTGTATCTCAAACACATGCATATATGCATATACGTTTTACGTATAGATATATATGTAAGTCACAGTAATTATTTACTGCTTGATGTTAGTTTTAACATCCATGTGTTCACACTTTTCATTTTCGTTTTGATCGGTGACGCCACCTAAGGCTCTATTAAATGAGATACACTATTAACATACAGGCCTCTGTATAGCAGAACATGCCGTCAGAAGCCATCGCTTTGTTCTGTGTCATCTTTTGGGTGTTAGATGTCGCTGTGATACTCTCACTGCATTTAACACGCTAAAATGACATAAGCAGCGATTTAAGTCTTGAAGCTATTGTCGAGAATCTCCACGCACACTGATGAGACCTCATAGGTCGAAACACCGGTGTCTGTGCGTTCGATTGTCGACAATAGCACTTAATGTATGTGTGTATCTCAAACACATGCATATATGCATATACGTTTTACGTATAGATATATATGTAAGTCACAGTAATTATTTACTGCTTGATGTTAGTTTTAACATCCATGTGTTCACACTTTTCATTTTCGTTTTGATCGGTGACGCCACCTAAGGCTCTATTAAATGAGATACACTATTAACATACAGGCCTCTGTATAGCAGAACATGCCGTCAGAAGCCATCGCTTTGTTCTGTGTCATCTTTTGGGTGTTAGATGTCGCTGTGATACTCTCACTGCATTTAACACGCTAAAATGACATAAGCAGCGATTTAAGTCTTGAAGCTATTGTCGAGAATCTCCACGCACACTGATGAGACCTCATAGGTCGAAACACCGGTGTCTGTGCGTTCGATTGTCGACAATAGCACTTAATGTATGTGTGTATCTCAAACACATGCATATATGCATATACGTTTTACGTATAGATATATATGTAAGTCACAGTAATTATTTACTGCTTGATGTTAGTTTTAACATCCATGTGTTCACACTTTTCATTTTCGTTTTGATCGGTGACGCCACCTAAGGCTCTATTAAATGAGATACACTATTAACATACAGGCCTCTGTATAGCAGAACATGCCGTCAGAAGCCATCGCTTTGTTCTGTGTCATCTTTTGGGTGTTAGATGTCGCTGTGATACTCTCACTGCATTTAACACGCTAAAATGACATAAGCAGCGATTTAAGTCTTGAAGCTATTGTCGAGAATCTCCACGCACACTGATGAGACCTCATAGGTCGAAACACCGGTGTCTGTGCGTTCGATTGTCGACAATAGCACTTAATGTATGTGTGTATCTCAAACACATGCATATATGCATATACGTTTTACGTATAGATATATATGTAAGTCACAGTAATTATTTACTGCTTGATGTTAGTTTTAACATCCATGTGTTCACACTTTTCATTTTCGTTTTGATCGGTGACGCCACCTAAGGCTCTATTAAATGAGATACACTATTAACATACAGGCCTCTGTATAGCAGAACATGCCGTCAGAAGCCATCGCTTTGTTCTGTGTCATCTTTTGGGTGTTAGATGTCGCTGTGATACTCTCACTGCATTTAACACGCTAAAATGACATAAGCAGCGATTTAAGTCTTGAAGCTATTGTCGAGAATCTCCACGCACACTGATGAGACCTCATAGGTCGAAACACCGGTGTCTGTGCGTTCGATTGTCGACAATAGCACTTAATGTATGTGTGTATCTCAAACACATGCATATATGCATATACGTTTTACGTATAGATATATATGTAAGTCACAGTAATTATTTACTGCTTGATGTTAGTTTTAACATCCATGTGTTCACACTTTTCATTTTCGTTTTGATCGGTGACGCCACCTAAGGCTCTATTAAATGAGATACACTATTAACATACAGGCCTCTGTATAGCAGAACATGCCGTCAGAAGCCATCGCTTTGTTCTGTGTCATCTTTTGGGTGTTAGATGTCGCTGTGATACTCTCACTGCATTTAACACGCTAAAATGACATAAGCAGCGATTTAAGTCTTGAAGCTATTGTCGAGAATCTCCACGCACACTGATGAGACCTCATAGGTCGAAACACCGGTGTCTGTGCGTTCGATTGTCGACAATAGCACTTAATGTATGTGTGTATCTCAAACACATGCATATATGCATATACGTTTTACGTATAGATATATATGTAAGTCACAGTAATTATTTACTGCTTGATGTTAGTTTTAACATCCATGTGTTCACACTTTTCATTTTCGCCAAGCACACATTATGTGATATCAAAGAAATTGTTTGGAACCTCATAATTTTTTTTATTTATAAAAAAATTTCAAAAATAATTAATCATAGTATATTATATAATGTTCATTCTAGTTAGACATCTGTTTCTTTTTTTTCAATTTTTCTTGTGTGCTGTATTTGTATTCGTTTCTGTTAGTTATTTAAAGAAAAGAACCGTTACATTTGGAAGTCAATAGTTGGAAAGTGTAGTATAGAATTACTTTACAAAAAATTACAATTGGTAATGTGAAGGCAACGTTATTTCAAATATAGTAAAAATAATTCGCATTTTATTGATCACATAATGAGAACACATTACTCAATTGATGCGACTTAATAACTAAGGAGAGACGTAACGGAATAAAAACTTATTTTTCTAAAAACAAACTTTAGAATAATGTGTTTTTTTTTAGTATTAATAGTAATCTGAATAATCCTATAGAAAATAGTTAAAAGCGAAATAAATACTATCGAATGTGCTTTGTATTGTTACTTATCGAGTGATACACTATGTACGGTGAAAATTTGAATTATTATTGTCTTTCTCTCAATGCAATAGCTGTAACACCAAGGAATTACTCGGCAAAATAAAAATGTTCGTGCTTTTTATGGATAAATCTATCGCGAATAAAATTAGGTATGGGGAGTGCTGAATCAACCCTCTACGTTTAAATATTTCAGTTTAAAAAAATCATAAAATCATTATTGAAAATCGGGTGTCAATAGGGTACAAAATGAGACCTCTAATGAGGAAATTAGTCTGAATTTCCCACTAATTCTTTCAGAATTCCGGTTTCCTAATTTCGAACTCCTTGTGGTACACAAATGTTGTCATAAACAAATACGTAATTTTCTCAATAAGTTAACAAAGCCCAGAAACCGTCAAAGTGAAGTTAACACTGGGTAAATCAACCTGTATGCTAAAATTTGGAAATTTATCTTATACACAATGTGTATTTTGTGTACATAAGTATCGTAGCAAATCAGTATTATTTTTTTTACCTTGTAGACGATTTGTCAAATGTAATCCCATAAAATCTCTAAACGAAATAAAAAATCATATACCTAGATTATAATTTATTGGCATCGTCTTAATTTTCAGATTTAGTTGTAATGGATACAAGGTCAGCTAGAATTTTGCGTATACTAAATATACCGAAATATGAAACTACCAAAGGCTCGACTGAATATGAAAGAAAGCGAGCTATAGATGGGCTGAAAGATAATAAATTAATAGTAAAGGAAAACATCAACGAAGGCTTAATTTCGTCTACAGTTATTACAAATCATGAAATTTTGGCTACTGGTACCATATCAAATTCACCTGAGATATCAACCGCATTGCCAATAATTATAAATCAAGAATACACACCTGTACACTTTGAAACAGAATCAAAGAGTAATAAAATAAAAATATTGTCTCAAACTATTATTAATAATGATAGCCTATCAAGGACAACATATGATACTGATAAACCAAACATTGATCATTGCTCTGAAAATACCACTGAAAATATAACATCTGATGTTAATTCAAATCATGAAATTTTAGCTACAGGTACTATATCAATTTCACCTGAGATATCAACCACATTACCAATAATTATAAATCAGGAATACACACCTGTGAACTTTGAAACAGAATCAAAGAGTAATAAAATAAAAATATTGTCTCAAACTATTATTAATTATGATAGCCTATCAAAAACAACATATGATACTGATAAATCAAACATTGATCATTGCTCTGAAAATATAACATCTGATGTTAATACAAATCATGAAATTTTAGCTACAGGTACCATATCAAATTCACCGGAGATATCAACCACATTGCCAATAATTATAAATCAAGAATACACACCTGTGTACTTTGAAACAGAATCAAAGAGTAATAAAATAAAAATATTGTCTCAAACTATTATTAATAATGATAGCCTATCAAAAACATATGATACTGATAAACCAAACATTGATCATTGCTCTGAAAATACCACTGAAAATATAACATTTGATGTTAATACAAATCATGAAATTTTAGCTACAGGTACAATATCAATTTCACCTGAGATATCAACCACATTACCAATAATTATAAATCAAGAATACACACCTGTGAACTTTGAAGCAGAATCAAAGAGTAATAAAATAAAAATATCTCAAACTATTATTAATAATGATAGCCTATCAAGGACAACATATGATAGTGGTAAACCAAACATTGATCATTGCTCCGAAGATTACACTATGTAACATCTGATGTTAATACTGATTTTTTTGCCACCTGCAATGTTAGTAATTATAACTGTCGGAAACTCCAAACAATTTGTATAAACAATAAAACGTTACTTGTGTATTATTTGACATAATTATTTTACATTGCATGTTATATTTACCTATTACCATAAATAATGTAAATGACCACAAAAAATAAAGTGGCGTATTGTTTTTGCACTCACTCACAGCCAGCTGTGTCTGCGAAGCGTGAGAACGAGACGTGAAAAGACGATACACAAAAACAGTGCATAACTAGCAGTCGAACAAGACACATATGTATATGAATATATGCCTCTACATAAAACGAAACGTGTTTTATTTTATATAGTTATATTAGAAACGAGCAAGTTTCTTTCAAACATAAAAACTTTAAGCAAAGGGTTTAAGTGTTACTTAGATATAGCATCGACAAGGCGCAGATTTACGACCTGCGTTAAAAACAAAGAAGTGAAAAACGCCAGCGAGATTAAAGCATTATTAATCCAATAACAATTATTAGATGGTCCTTCAGCCAGATATTCAAGGAAAATACATATAAACTTTGAATAGAAAGTCCGAAAAAGTGTTTAGACAGACTGTCTAAAGCCAGGAAGCCACCGCATCAACGTTTGTAGCGAACTCGACAAGTCTACAGTCCGGATTCCACGTAAGTCCTATCACATTCCTTTCTTTACACAATTTATAGTATTACTTCTCTGTTTGTGTTATAATGACGTCGGAACTCGAACAGTTAAATAGAAAACGCGGCACAATCAAAGCCAGATTAACAAGATTTAGCAGCTATTTGGATACATTAAGTACAATTGAACCAAATAAAATAAATCGCACATTAGTAGAAAGTAAGTTTATCAAAATAGATGACATTCTATCCGATTTCAATAAAGTTCAAGCAGAAATTGCTGTATTACTCAATGATACAGCCGCCCACGAACTCGAATCACAAGATTTCGAGGATAAGTTTTTTGAGACTTATGCAATAGCACGTGATTTGTTGCACCCACCAAAAAACGAACCTACAGCTCAGCCCGCAGCGGGTGAACAAGATCAAAACAAAACTAGTAAAGTTTCAAAACCTCCAATTAATTTACCGTCGTTTGATGGATCGTTTGATAAGTGGTATCATTTCTAAAAGCATGATTGACTCTGATACATCGTTAAGTAACATAGAAAAACTACACTATTTAAATGTATGTTTGACGGGGGAGGCTGCAGGTACTCTGAATTCCGTGTCTGTTTCTGACGAAAATTACTCCCTGGCTTGGGAATTATTAAATGAGCGATTTGAAAATAAGCAATTCATTGTGCACAACCACATACACGCACTCTTTAACTTGAATCATGTCAAACGCGATTCATGCAAAACATTACGCGAACTAATCGATAAGTTGAATTGGCATTTACGATCTTTAAAGCAATTAGAGCTACCAACGGAACATTGGGATGATTTAATTGTTTACTTAGTTTGCACAAAATTATATGCAGCATCAAAACGTGAGTGGGATTCTGCTACATCTAGCAACGTCAATGAACTGCCCAAGCTAGAGAAATTAATCACATTTTTGAGTCAGAGATGTAGACAACTCGAAAAAACTAATGCGACGGCCGATAATCATTCGTCAAGTAGATCAAAAATGAATAGTTTAATCTCAACAAGTCAACCGCATTGCAATTATTGTAGTCAATCACACTTCATATCTCGTTGTGACTCTTTCCTAAAATTAACAATTAATAACCGTATTGGTGAAATAAAGAAAAGACATTTGTGTTTGAATTGTTTGGGAAAGGGTCATAATATTGCGTCATGTAAATCAAAGTATTCGTGCAAGCATTGTAATAAAAAGCATCATTCGCTACTACATTTTGAGCAAATTGCCTTTCCTAAAAGTAATGTTAAGGAAGATACACAGTGTGCAACCGATGCAAGTATCACGGTTGCTCATGTTGCAACAAAAAATCAAATCAATCAAATACTATTATCAACAGCATCTATACGCGTATATGATGCAAAGGGCAGTTGGCAACCTTGCAGGGCTATTTTGGATAGTGGCTCTCAGTCGAACTTTATTACAAACAATCTTTTCAAAAAACTCAACTTGGTTAGTATGTAACGAAGTTCCTCGTTAATTGTACAAATTAACATTTTTTAAGTCCATAATTAATTTATTTGTCAATATTAAATTAAACGTATGTGTGTTATTTTGTTCAAATATTAATTTTGTATAAAGTGATTTGGATGGACCTGTATATATATTCAGTTGTAATGATAATTCATGTTATTTTTAATGGAAAAATACCAAATGTCTACGTCATGCTCAAAGTCGCGGTTCATGTCAGTTTCGTGCGCAAATTGTTATGTTTTGAACAAGTTTTTACCTACCTACGTAGGGGGGTTTTCACATATATAAAGGCCCCATCGTGTGTGTCTCGTTCATTTATTTCTCCGATCCGTCCGCTACCTACACCTCTCTCTATTCAGCCTTTTAATGGCGTGGAAGAGTCTGGTTCAAATCCTTGGAAACGCACTACTTTCAGGTCTTTAGTATCGTGAAATGGTCGTTTCAAAAATCCGCTAAATCCGTCCGAATGTGTCTCTTTCACTCAGACCAGGAGTCGTGGGGAAAGTGCCACTTTACCGCTACAACCAGTATTCCCGTCTAAGTCAGACTTTTGATGTCGTGACTATATTTCCGCATTTAATAATAATTCTTTATTTCAGAGATGTTAAATTTCCAATATTATGTGTAAACGCGCCGTAAATTCAAATAGATTATTCGCGCTTACGAACCGCAATAAATGTAAATGCATTAGTTTTTCACCGTGTAGCGATGGAATAGATGTTCGAACCCGTACCGCTTTAATAATTTAATTCACGATAAACTTTTAAAAATTCTTCATGCGAGCACGACGTAACATGGAAATAATTTGTAGAATAATTTAAACTGATCTGAGTATGCCGTTTATCTCAAATTAACCGACACGTATCATATTTCATGTATAATTTTGTTTATATTAATAGATAAAATGCACTGGGATTTGTAAATAATAATTCAGGGGCTAAAGTTAAATATATGTTCAGTCTTAGTTTTATCCACGATTGAAAGAGGTCACTGATGTGAATTTATTTTTATTTGATATTGTTGACTATACCAATTTGTGTATATGTATAAATTGTAAATACGAATAAATAAAATGTGTATAGGTTTGATATTGTTTTAATAATAATAATAAAGACTAGTCATTCTTACTTTTCTCAAATAAGTTTCTACACGTGTTTTCTTTTTGATAATGAGTTAATGAATGTAGAATGGGACCAATACCTACCTCAGTTTATGTTCGCCATCAACACTGCTAAACATGAGTCTACAGAATTCACACCTGCTTTTCTTAATTTTGGTAGAGAACTCATGCCGCCGAGCTCTCTGCGAAGAACCGCTGATGGGCAGTTAATGGATCCTGCTCGACCGAATACCGAAGAATTGGCCCAAGAGATGTCGAAATTGGACAACTTTTTCAAGATCGTCAGAATAAAGTTGGCTCAAGCGTTCCAGAGGCAAAGTGGGCCTTATAATCTGAGACATCGTCCTTACCGCCCTCAAATTGGACAATGGGTATATCACCAGACTCATAATTTATCCGATGCCTCCAAGAAATTTACCGCAAAACTTGCTCCAAAATTTGAAGGTCCCTCTAAAGTTATCCGGATCCTGTCCCCGTCTGTTCTCATGTTACAGGTACCAAACAGACGAAAGCCAGTGAAAGTTCACGTGAAAGACATCAAGATTCCGTCCGCAGACGAACTCCAAACCGATCTTCCACCTCCAAATCCGCCGGAAGTAGTGGGGGAAGGCCAGGAGGATATTTAAGCTCGTGTGTACTGCCCAATGTACACGGTCGAAGCAATGGACTCTTCCAAGAGGCAAGTAAAGACGACAACGCCCCGTCCGTTAGTATCGCCGCCGCCATCCGCCTTAGATGAACGGTACCGTGCGTTATGGGGTACACCGCCTGGGTTGAAGACGCCTGAGCGCCCAATAACGCCCCGTTATCTGGTTTCGCCCGCAACAGTTGCCCTCATGGAGGAAAAGTACCAGACGTATTGTTGCCAGTCGCCTCCTAAGCCAGAAGTTGCCATGCCGCCCACTAATGAAACGACGATCGATGTGGGACCCACTTTGCACAGTCCCGACGCAGAAGCATATCTGGGGTTTAGACTTCTGCAACTTTTCGGTGCTTCTCCAGTTCCGGATTTATTGTCGCCATTGCCAGCGACGCCTGAAGCAAAGAAAGCACCAGTTATCGATGCTTCCCCTCCGACGATCTCAATCCCTTCGCCGCCTCCCGCACATGGTACCTCGACTTTACCAGTTATCCCTTTTTATTCATACTTTTCCTTGGATATGCCGTTCCTTGGCCCAGACCCTCCGCCGCTGCCGACGATTCCGCCGCCGACCGTTAAACCTCGTCTGGCAAATCCTGGGGCCTGGGTGAAGAAGGAAGGTTCACTGGGAAAAGGAGTCCGGAAGAGGCGACACGGGAATAAGCGGGTCCATGTGCGGGTCAACGGAGTGAGCGTCGTAATGACCCGCCGGGAAGCAGAGAGTCATCATGCCAACCTGCAACGTCAGAACAATTAGTGACAGTGCGCGCATAAAAGACGTCTTAAATGATGATAGACTGACGAGTGTTAGTTTTTAAATTTAATTTCCCGTTTTTGAACTTTTTGATATGTGATTATTGGGATTTCAAGGTTTTCTTTTAAGGGAGGGCCTGTAACGAAGTTCCTCGTTAATTGTACAAATTAACATTTTTTAAGTCCATAATTAATTTATTTGTCAATATTAAATTAAATGTATGTGTGTTATTTTGTTCAAATATTAATTTTGTATAAAGTGATTTGGATGGACCTGTATATATATTCAGTTGTAATGATAATTCATGTTATTTTTAATGGAAAAATACCAAATGTCTACGTCATGCTCAAAGTCGCGGTTCATGTCAGTTTCGTGCGCAAATTGTTATGTTTTGAACAAGTATTTACCTACCTACGTAGGGGGGTTTTCACATATATAAAGGCCCCATCGTGTGTGTCTCGTTCATTTATTTCTCCGATCCGTCCGCTACCTACACCTCTCTCTATTCAGCCTTTTAATGGCGTGGAAGAGTCTGGTTCAAATCCTTGGAAACGCACTACTTTCAGGTCTTTAGTATCGTGAAATGGTCGTTTCAAAAATCCGCTAAATCCGTCCGAATGTGTCTCTTTCACTCAGACCAGGAGTCGTGGGGAAAGTGCCACTTTACCGCTACAACCAGTATTCCCGTCTAAGTCAGACTTTTGATGTCGTGACTATATTTCCGCATTTAATAATAATTCTTTATTTCAGAGATGTTAAATTTCCAATATTATGTGTAAACGCGCCGTAAATTCAAATAGATTATTCGCGCTTACGAACCGCAATAAATGTAAATGCATTAGTTTTTCACCGTGTAGCGATGGAATAGATGTTCGAACCCGTACCGCTTTAATAATTTAATTCACGATAAACTTTTAAAAATTCTTCATGCGAGCACGACGTAACATGGAAATAATTTGTAGAATAATTTAAACTGATCTGAGTATGCCGTTTATCTCAAATTAACCGACACGTATCATATTTCATGTATAATTTTGTTTATATTAATAGATAAAATGCACTGGGATTTGTAAATAATAATTCAGGGGCTAAAGTTAAATATATGTTCAGTCTTAGTTTTATCCACGATTGAAAGAGGTCACTAATGTGAATTTATTTTTATTTGATATTGTTGACTATACCAATTTGTGTATATGTATAAATTGTAAATACGAATAAATAAAATGTGTATAGGTTTGATATTGTTTTAATAATAATAATAAAGACTAGTCATTCTTACTTTTCTCAAATAAGTTTCTACACGTGTTTTCTTTTTGATAATGAGTTAATGAATGTAGTATTTTCAATGAATATCAAGATGCATTAAAACAAAAAGAAGTACTCACGTTTCTCCACTGTGTTAGTCGAAGAGCTATAGTCTTAGGCCACAAGATCACAACACTCCAACCGCCATATTTATTTTTATAAACAATACCGACGTGCGAAATTACGATGATGTCAATCCGCTAGACGTTTAATAGTTCGCGATATTAGTGCCTGAGTATATAGGCAACCCGAAGTGCTGTATATTTTGGTGGCATACAGAAGACATGTCTTATGCCGTTCGCTTGCTCTGGTATTACGTAAGCAAGTAGCACCATGTTATAAGTAAAGCAAGCGAGCAGGTTATAAGTACTCCCATACAATCAACGGTTGTGGGAATAAATCAAGCTAGTGTCAATTTAAATCGTAAAGCTGACATACGTATACGCTCGGGATGTTCAGCATTCGAAATCACACTAAATTGCTTAGTAATAAACAAAATAACGGAAAATATGCCTACACTCTCCTTTGACGCTTCTTTTCTAAATATTCCGAACAATATAAATTTGGCCGATCCTACATTTAATATCGAAGGTGAAATTGACATGTTGATAGGTGTCTCAATCTTCTGGCAATTGTTAAGCACAGGCCAAATAAAATTAGGGAAGGACAACCCCATACTGCACAAAACGCGATTGGGATGGATACTGTCCGGACCTCTGTCATTTTATCAACCACAACAACAGCATAAATTAGCCTGTCATCTAAGTTTAAATTCAGAGGATCAGCTAATAGAACGGTTTTGGTCAATCGAGGAATGCAACTCCAAACGCAATTGGTCAATTCAAGAGCAAGAATGTGAAACTCACTTTAACAATACAACCACTCGTGATTCTACAGGGCGATTCATAGTTAGTGTTCCATTTACTGCCGATGGGAACAGATTAGGGGCATCACGTCATATGGCCTTAAAACGTTTTTACGCAGTAGAGAAACGATTAAGTCAAGATTCTGAATCAAAACGCGATTATGTGAATTTTATGAGTGAATACGAGCGGTTAGGACATATGAAACCTATTATCGAGTCTAGTAATGACAATGAGCATCAAACCTATTATCTTCCACATCATGCGGTCAGAAAGGAAACAAGTGTAACAACAAAAACGCGCGTGGTCTTTGACGGGTCGGCAAAAACCACAACTGGAGTATTACTTAATGACATCCAAAAGGTGGGTCCAGTTATACAGGACGATATATTTGCGCTACTATTACGATTCCGTCAATATCCATACGTAATGACAGCCGACATAGAAAAAATGTATCGCCAGGTCTTGCTAACTGAATCTGATCGCAGATATCATCGAATTCTCTGGCGGCCAGATAGTTCGCAAAATTTGCAATGTTATGAGCTTCAAACGATTACATATGGAACCGCCTCTGCTAGCTATCTCGCCACGCGATGTATACAGCAACTGTCAATAGATTACGACCATCAATACCCTGAAACATGTTTAGTTATAAATCGAGATTTTTATGTTGATGATCTCTTGACGGGTGCTAATTCATTAGAAGAGCTCAACAAACTTCATAACGAACTCATACACATTCTGAGTTCAGCTGGACTGAACTTACGAAAGTGGTTGAGCAATTCCATTAATTTCAAAAATTGTAACGAATCCGATCAGATCCAGTTAGGAAATGATTCCGAGACAAGAACATTAGGAATTGCATGGAACTCAAGTTTAGATATATTTAAATATGAAATCGCGAAAGTACTCTGCCCAAAACGAGTTACAAAACGTACTATATTGTCTACCACAGCCAAAATCTTTGATCCTTTAAGTCTATTAGGACCTGTGGTTTGTAATAGCTAAATTAATCATGCAACAGCTTTGGCTATGCAAGTTATCATGGGATGAATCCATCCCTCAAGATTTGCATTTCAAATGGATAAAATTTCTAGATGAAATAACGATTCCCCTTGCAATAAATATACCACGATTTGCATTTCAATCTGATGCGCGAATTATTGAATGCCACGGTTTCGCGGATGCTTCAGAGAGGGCATACGGTGCATGCGTGTACGTGCGTTGCATGGGTTCAACTCATAATGTAACGGCCAATTTATTATGTGCCAAGTCACGCGTGGCTCCCTTGCGTCAAATAACATTACCGCGTTTGGAGCTTTGCGCAGCTGTATTGTACCGATTTGATTACAAAAATAAGAGAATCGATAACTGTTCAATTTAATCAATATTATTTCTGGTCTGATTCGACAATCACACTAAGTTGGATCAAATCAGATCCTTCAAGGTGGCATACCTTTGTTGCAAATCGTATTGCCAAAATACAATCGGTTACCAATACACAGGAGTGGGCTCATGTGAGATCAAAGGATAATCCTGCAGATTTGATTTCCCGTGGGGCTCCTCCCACAAGTCTTATAAATTCCACTCTTTGGTGGCACGGGCCCACATGGCTAGCTATGGAAAATGCCGAATGGCCAAGTGAAACAAGGGACACTGCACATGTGGAGCAGTTACCGGAACTTCGCAAGACTACTTTAATTTCGCACGTAACCAAATTTGATTTGTTTGAGAGATACTCCTCGATTGTCAAACTACGACGCGTTACTGCCTGGATTCTGCAATTTGCGAAAAATTGCCTCAAAAAGAAGACGGACAGACAGTACGGCCCTTTAAGCGTTGCTGAATTAGAATATTCGCTTACCGCACTGGTACGGCACGTGCAATCGCAGGCCTTTCCTGTCGATATTAGAAATCTAAAAGCAAATAAAGAGAGAATCTGTAAGAGTAATTTATTATCACTTCATCCATTTCTCGATGATGAAGGCATACTTCGCGTCGGCGGACGAATTAAAGAATCTAGTTTTGCGTTTAATAAAAAACATCCCATTATATTACCCAAAAATCACTTGCTTACTGATATGATTATTAATCATGAACACGTTAGACTATCACATTGTGGAGCGCGAACTCTATTGGCATCATTGAGAGATCGTTTTTGGCCAATTTCCGCTCTAAATAGAATCAAAAAGCTAATTAGAAACTGCATAATTTGTTTTAAATCCAACCCATCACAGAATCAATATCTAATGGGAAACCTACCAAATTATAGAATCACCCCAGCTAACCCATTTCAAAATTGCGGAATTGATTACGCGGGCCCTTACACATTAAAATACAAAAATGGTCGCGGCAGTAAAACCTACAAGGGTTATATATGCTTATTTATATGTATGGCAACAAAAGCAATTCACCTAGAGGTAGTGAGCGCTCTCACCACCAAGGCATTTCTTGATACTTTCAAACGATTCATCTCACGACGCGGTAAACCTGTGGCGATATATTCGGATAACGCCACAAACTTCGTGGGTGCTGCGAAGGAACTGCGTGAATTATTTCAATGCGCGAATAGCGACACTATTAAAAATTTTAGTGCAAATGAAGGAATATCGTGGCACTTCATACCACCTCGGTCCCCTCATTTTGGCGGGTTATGGGAGGCTGGTGTAAAGTCCACGAAGGTACACCTTAGGCGGATATTAGGAAACGCTCTATTAACGTTCGAGGATTTCTGTACTGTTCTGACTCAAATAGAGACTGTATTGAATTCCCGTCCCATTTCTCCTATATCCAGCGATCCCAACGACCTCAATCCATTAACCCCAGGACACTTTTTAATTGGGAGATCCTTAGAAGCTCTTCCCGAACCCAACGTATTAGGTGCTGTCGACAATCGCCTGTCCCATTACCAAAGACTACAACAATTGGTTCAACATTACTGGACGAGATGGAGCAAAGAATACATCAACGAACTACAAAGTCGATGTCGTTGGAAACTTGACAGAGGGTCACTTCTCAGCGTTGGAGCTATGGTCGTCATCCGTGAAGATAACCAACCCCCGTGTCAGTGGAAGTTGGGTCGAATTATCCAGTTACATCCTGGCAATGATGGTGTAGTGCGTGTGGTTACCGTAAAGACAGCGCAAGGTATTGTGAAACGCGCTGTTGTGAAAGTATGTGTGTTACCTATACAAACCGAATAAGGTAAAAAAGGTGAGTATATTGAAAGTTATTTCATAATCTTTCAAGGGGGCGGCATGTCGGAAACTCGCATATTCTTTTTTAACCGTGAGGGAATAAAAGGGCAGGAGAGTAAATAGCAACTAAAATACATTTTTATTAGTCAATTTGGTACATTATAAATTATAATATGTCTGATTCAGATAAAGGCAAAAATCCAAACCCTCTTGGGTGGATATATACCTTGAAAAAAGAGGACTTAAATGCCGCAGCAGAATCTTTAGGGTTAGACACTACCGGAAATGTTGAAGAGGTACGCAAACGCATTAGCACATTTTTGAAAGAGGGTAAGACGGGTTCCGCGAATAAGGGAAACATTCCGTTGGTAACACCGCAGGCAGACACTAACGTTCAGATTTCTTCCGCTGAAATCTGCACTCATAAGAAAGTGGGGAGTTCATTTTAATGGCAGCTCGGATGCTGTATTTTTCTTGGAAAGAGTTAAAGAACTTCAAGTATGTTACGGTATTAAAGACGAACATATGCTCCATGCGTTGCCTGAGCTTTTTAGGGACAAAGCACTGCTGTGGCTACGAAATAATAAGGCGCTATGGGATACGTGGGACGAGTTCTTAGAGGACTTTAAACTACAATATCTTCCGCCCCGGTATAGCTTTTCGATAGAAGAGGAAATACGCGCTCGTTTACAAAAACCGAAGGAATCTTTTAAAGATTATTTAACCGCCATATTAACATTAATGAGACGCGGCCGAGATATGTCCGATGGTGATAAATTGGAACGTGTATATGGTAACATGTCACCCAGATACAGAATGTATATACGTAGGGACGAGATACAATCTCTCAGACAATTATCTAAACTCGCTGCTGAATATGAATTACTGCAGGAAGAGCAGGCGCGCTTTTGTAAGAGAGAAAGTACGCTATCCGCACCGGAACGCCCGTTCAGCGACAAACCTAGTACTTCGTCAGCGACGCCGCGCTCGCATCAATTGTCGTATGCCGCTCAGAATGATAAGCCTCGTCAATTTCCTGTACCGCCGCCGCCATTACAAAAGTTATCGCATCCGGAAAGACGCTGTTGGAGTTGCGGCAAGGAAGACCATACGCGTAGTCATTGCCGTAACCCGTTTAAAATGTTTTGTTCACGGTGTGGAAAATTAAATGTACGTTCCGTCGACTGCCGATGCCAGGGAAACGCCGAGAAGGGCGGTCTGCAGGCAAAGACCGTCCGCAAGCAGTAAAACCGCCTGAATCCGCAAGCACGTGTATTAAAGACTCGACAATACCAGATAATCGCGTCTGGATCCGTGTGCACATTTGTGATCAGAATTTACGAGCCCTCGTGGACAGCGGAGCGACTTCGTCATTTTTATCCGAATCACTAGTTGCCCGGTTGTTGAAAAATAATGACCAACGTGTCTTGGATAGAAAATCCAAGGTCCGGCTCGCAAATGGAGACGTTATAGAGTCACCTGGCTCAGTTTCATTACCGGTGCGCATGGGTAGCCGAACTACAGACGTTAATTTTGTAATTATGCCGAAGAGCCCGTGCTCAGTCATCTTCGGAATTAATTTTCTTAAGGAAATTGGGGCCGTTCTTAATTTTTCCGAAAGGAAACTGTACTTTAAGGGAGACAATGCAGTCTTTGCCGCGAGCTGTGGGATCTCCGAAGTACAGGACCGCCAAGAAACCGTTTTAAAAAAATTCCTTGAACAGGAATTAAGTAAATTTACTACCGTGCCTGGTCGGACGAATTTAATACGTCACACGATCCGTTTGCAACCGAATACCGCCCCAATAAAACAAAGATACTATCCATGCAATCCGAAGAAACAAGCACTGATCGACGCCGAAGTAGACAAGATGTTGCAAGACGGTATAATAGAACCCAGTAACAGCCCGTGGAGTTCTCCTATCGTCGTGGTCACGAAAAAAAATGGTGGCGTCCGGTTCTGTGTCGATTTTCGCAAAATCAATTCCGTATCAGTTAAAGACTCTTACCCTTTGCCGTACATTTCGAATATTCTTGACAAGCTCCGCGATAGTAAATATTTTTCGACGCTCGACCTTAAAAGTGGGTACTGGCAAGTTGAGTTAGAAAAAGATAGCAGACCCGTGACGGCTTTTACAATTCCGGGAAAGGGCCTATTTCATTTTGTATCGTTACCTTATGGATTACATAGTGCGGGAGCGACTTTCCAGCGCTTATTAGATTCAGTGATAGGTCCTGAGATGGCAGAATACGCATTTGTCTATCTGGATGATATTATCATTTTAGGCAAGACTTTTGAGGAGCATTTGAAAAATTTAAGTAATGTTTTCGCGCGTTTACGGGAAGCGGGCCTCCAACTTCAACCAGACAAATGTACTTTTGCCAAACAGAATATAAAATATTTAGGTCATGTTGTCACACCGGACGGCATCCGTACAGACCCGGACAAAATCACTGCAATTTTAAATGTACCTCCGCCGCGAACCAAGAAGGAAATGCGTGGTTTTCTAGGACAAACGTCGTGGTACCGTCGGTTCGTACCAAATTTCGCACAACTTACCGTTCCGCTTATAAAATTAATTAAAAAAGATGTGCGTTGGGAGTGGACGACGGAACAAGACGCCGCATTCGCCGCCGTAAAGAAAGCTCTGACAGAGAGTCCAGTTCTCGCGTGTCCGGACTTCTCCAAACCATTCCAATTACATACCGACGCCGGTGAGAAAGGTTTGGGAGTCGTTTTAATACAAATAATAGAGGGCGCCGAAAGAGTGATCGCCTATGCGAGTAGGACTCTAAGTAAGGCAGAATTTAATTATTCGACGACCCAGAAGGAAGCCCTTGCCGTCGTCTGGGGTATCATTGTAATTTAAATAATGACATTGACTATAATTTCTTACTACTTAATTGTCGATCACTTACTCACGATAAGGCTGATGCAATTACTACAGATTATTTAAATTATTATAATATTAATTTTTTATGTTTCACAGAGACCTGGTTAACTTCAAACTCTGTGAGTTACATGCATATCCAGGATTTTGCTTTGAGGGCCAGCTATTCTCGTACTAATCGAAAGGGTGGGGGAGTTGCTATTTTGGCTAGGAAAGGAGTAGAGGTGACAGAGGTTAATACAAATGATTTTTCGGTGGAGGGTGTAACTGAGTTTTGCGGTGTGTATTGGAAGGTGAGGCTTTCCTCTATATTAGTTGTTCTATGTTATAGACCACCGAATAATTCTGTTGAGGATTTCTCTGTATTTTTTTGAAAGTATTACAAATTTATTAGACAACTTATTTATGGTTGATGCCCCAATTATTGTTCTCGGTGACTTTAATATAGATCCTGTCAGAGATCATACTCAATATCAGATATTGAGAAACATTTTGCAGACCTATAACCTTTACAATATTGTAAGTACACCAACTCGTGGGAATTACATCCTTGATCATTTTTTCATCAATCATAATAGGGATCATGCAAAAATATTAGTTGTAGACAATCATATATCAGATCACAGAACAGTGCTAGTATACGTTCCTCAACTATTTAGTCCTCCTAATGGGTGTCCCATAGTTTACAAAAGAAAATTTAACAAGGAAAATGTGGATCGCTTTGCATCTGACTTGATGTGTGAAGACTGGAGCGGAGTGTATGATCATTCCAATTTTCAAGAATGTTTTGATAGATTCATTAGAATTTTTCTGTATTATTTTAATCTGCACTTCCCAATACAAAGATCGCGGGCCGTACACGCAAATAAACGCTGGGTCAATAGTGAAGTGATTACATCAGTAGATAGGATTCGAGAGTTCTAGATCACACACTCCACCCGAGGTCACGGGTCCAAAATCGCTGCTTTTTACCCCCTCCACTTTTGTAGTTCCGAACGCGGCCACCGTGGTTTGCCAGAGGGCGCTAGTGGCGGCGCTCTAAGAAATGCATATACAGCATGATACTCCGTGACGTATCAACCATGTACAGGAACCAAGATGGCCGCCAAAGTTTTGAATTTAATACATATACAGCATGGTGCTCCGTGACGTAGCAACCATGTACAGGAACCAAGATGGGCAGGGAAGATTAAAATTAAATATACAGCCTCATAACAATATTAATATACACTGTGTGATTAACAAGGACGTAAGGAAATAAAAGATTAGTTTCTTTAGACAAAATTTATTAAACAAATTTTTTATATACTAACAATTAAATATACTAAACTATTTTTAGAAAATCCTCTATTATGTAATGCGCAAATACAATAGTCCTTAGTGTGAAACATGCGAGTTGAATTAGTTTTACAATCGTTGTAACAAATAAATCTATCCAAAAAAGAAAAATATTCATATTAACTTTTATTAAGTAACATACTTGCGGAATATAGACAAATCAAGCACCACTATTGTTACACCAATTACAATTAGCAATGTCGCCTATTTCGCCTATTTTCATTACTTCATAATCATAATGAAGAGTAGTAAAAGAAGTATGTAACACTTCCAACATTAGAAAAGCGTTTAAAGAATTTGAATGATCTTCTATTAATTTAACAATATTGCCATATAGATCACCACTTAAGTTTATACATAATTTCAACAATGTATTATAAAAATTGGGGAAATCATTATCATTGAAAAATGATAATTTATATTTAATTAGTGGTTGTAAGTTATACAAATTATTATATGTATCCTTCGAAAGCACCATCTGCTGATTTCGACTACTTATTCGTATAACACTAATAGTTTTATATGTTGATGATTCGATTTGGTGGTTAGGACTGCAACCTTCAGTCTTGCAAAATTCCACCCATTCTTCAGGTGTAAAGAATATACAGTTTGTCGGGGAACGAAGCTGAATGATGGGGACGTATCCAGCCGCTGGACTAAGACCGATGTTGACCCACTTGGAACCGCTTTTGTTGAGGAAGTACGATGATTGTCCAATCAACTGTTTTTCTTTTACAACGTTCTCCTCAATCATTTTAAGTGAGTTGTCGATAAATTCATTATAAGTTTCTGGAAAAGAACAAAAAATATATAGTTATTACTTTATATATAATTGTTTTCAGTCTTACTAGCTTCCATTTTTAATGTTTTATGAGAAATTAAATGCACAACTGAACTGATACTTAGACACACTAAGACTGTTTTACGTTGTGAAGTGTTATATCGAATATTAAAGAAATAGTAGTGGGGATACTTACTTAAATTTGAAACGCACAATAGCTCCATGTGACACATGCGCATGAGACCTGCTAAAAAATGACTACTTGATGTTGTAATGCCCCCAGGCTAGAGTGTGGATACCATCTCCATTAATCCAGCGTTTATCGTCATAGGGTGATAAAGCCAATTTATTTTGTTCAACAGAGTAGATGGTGTGCAGTCTCGTTTTAAATAAATTTTGGGATTTATAAATAACTTTATTTCCAAATAAGCAATTTTTATAATCTTCCAAACTAATTTCGCTTACAACAACACTTTTCTTTATACCTTTAGCCTTTTTAATGTTACTACCCTCAACATCTAAGGCATACATTTTTGCACGAAGTCCAACAAATTCATTCATTATCTTACCTGCATTTTCATCTTTCATTAGACCTAATACGGCTTTATTTTGAGGTGCTATATTGTAAACATTTTTGATCGAAAAGTTGGAAGTATCGAATTTTGAGATATTTTTCTTGATGTCACAGTACATATCATCTGTATCAATTTTTAAAATAAAACTGTCGGTATCCATATAGCACAGACAGACCTTTTCAGCATATTCACGTTTTAAAAAATCATAATAAAAGTCATACATTAAGTGTTTAGAGATTTCCAGCACGGAGAAGCCAATGTATATCGGTTTATTATAAACAACTTTTAACCTCTCCATCTGGATAGCTACAAAATTTTCTGAAAAAATACTTATACTCTTAAAATTAGATTTAGCAATTAAAGAACCAGCTCCGCGCTTTTTACCATGGTCCTCCCAATGCGTGACCAATTTGACATCTACACGCTTGTCAATGCTTTCCATGGTCTTCCCATACACGGAATTTACCATTAGCTTGTAAAAGTCTTTTTCGAAATTATTTTTTGCCTGTTGACGAAGGCTGGTATTCAAATCAATATAATTTTGCAGCCAGTTTGACTGATTAAATTCCAAAACCCGATGAATTTTGTTAATTTTAAGACCGAAACGTAGAGCCTGTTGCAAATTTCGATAATGTATGACATATTTCTTTTTATTTTGTAAATTAGCAATTAGTTTTTTATTTTGAAATTTAGATATGGGAGGTACCATGTTTTCGGGAAGAAAAGGTAAGTCATTATGCTCATCATGCAAAGCTATAGGATATTCGACATCGACTTCTAAAAAGTAACCAATATCCGAATCATTCACGACTGTTAAAACATTTAAGTTATCAATTTCAGCTTGACTAAGCCAACGAAAACCTCCAGAGGGTAGATACTGTGACATTGCCCACCCATATAAATTATTAGCGTCCCAATATGCCAAATAAGAACTAGGAGCACTCGCATCATAATTTAACATATACTTATTATTGGCTCTTGCATAACGGAAAGAGACCTGGGCTAAACCCTCCCCTAATACTCTTTTTTACAAAATGATGCATCTCAATATCTGTAAGTAACTCCAGTTCAATTTTTGTATGTTTCAACATAGCATCCCACGATAAACCAGGACTAGTGTAATACTGAGCAGGATCCAGACTGTATGTTTGAAAACAAATTTTCCGAAAATTTTCAAAAATGTCAGCTAATAATAAAACATCAGTTTTTAAATATAAATTAGAATACTCTAATAAATTTTGACATCTAAACGTTTCCCAAACAGTTTGTGCATGTTGGTAATCTAAATCGCTGATATGTTCGTTAGTTAAGGAGTTGAAAAAATCACGTTTTGAAGGTAAGGCCGGTTCAAGCAATCGCTCAAAAGTATCTATATATTGATATGGGAAAACCCCCTTTTTTCTAATTAAATCGAATTGAAAGTCTATCGGAAAAGCTCGTCGAACGGTTACGAAATCTTTAGAATCTAAATTTTGAGCAAGTTTTTCGATAGAAGATGCCATAAATCTAAAACTATCTAAAAATCGTATATTACAATAAATATTCTTTTCCACGCCATTTTTATTTGTATACCGATCAACTAAAACTTTTTTGCTGAAACTAATATATTTTTCTTTATTTACCGGTATAACGTTAATATTTAAATCATCGTCCGCGATACTTTTAATGAATAAATGAGCGTCATAGGAGGTGAGATTGTGGGTATATACAGGGATAAATTTTGGAATTTTATAAGCTAGGTTACAATTAGAGTGGGCGGCTCCCCTAAACATTCCCGTCAAATGACAGTGATCTGCCACTTTATCTCCATTGAGAGATAATTTACAAATGTGACAGATAACAGCATTTTCATAATTATTTATCTCGAATAAGTTCAACGGTGACATTGGTACGACAACTTTTAAATACTTTTCATAAATAGACTTGACATCTTCTACCAATTTCGATACAAATACTGTTGGGCAATCTAAACCGGCATACGTAACAAATTTATTTAAACTTGAATTAAAAGAACAAACAATTTGGTAAGCGAAACTGTAGGGAATGTGTTTATGTGTATCATGAATATATGAAACAGATGGATCACCGCCGCATGAATGAACTGGTTGGAGAATACTTTCGAAGTCAGCATAAACTACGAATGGAACTGCCATTTTTTTTTCAAAATTATCAAATCTTAAAATATTTTGTGCTAATAAATCACCAAATTTAGTTTTTCGTGGTTCGGTTGAAGGTAGTACGGTATAAACATGATTACAATCATTCTGTTGATGGATGTTTAATTTTTCAATAGTATTGAAATTAATTAAACACCCATCACAAATGTAAAGCCTACCATTATGATTATTTATTTGAGAGGAAATTAGTCTGGAAAAATTTCTAATTAAAACATAATGAGCCTTTGAACCATCTTCAATTAAAAGTAAATTAACATGCACATCTCTTCTGTTCTGAGTAAAATAAAGCGGCCCTACCACCTCATGATTTTTCGATTCATCATTAAATGCCAAACCATACACGTTGATGCTTAAATTATTTAATTGCTCAATTTTTGAAATGTCTTTAATTTTAACAGGGAAATTTATATTTTCTAAATTTAGTACGGTGGAGTAATGGGGATAACTCCTAACTCTATCTACATTTATGTTGGCAGGATGTAGAGCAGCAGTTAAAGACCAAGCAATACAGGCCATGTCATTGTTGCGTATGTTAATACATGCTTTTCTGTTTTTGATTGAAGCCGGAAGTTCTAAATAGGAAGAGCCTCCAAGTGGTTGATAGGTGTTTATATTCACCTCTAAATGTGATACCTTCTTGAAGGCCCATCCACTTCCGACTTCTAAAAACTCCTCGGACTTCAATTTTATTATTGATGACACTCGATTAAAGATGTCCTCTAAATCCGAAGACTCTGTTACTATAACATAGCGAGTGTTAAAAGATTTTAAGTCGGTTATTTCCTCATTCTCGTGTGCTTTCACATAATGAGCAAATAACTCCAACTGCACCTTTACACCCGACTCAGATTTAGATAGGATAGCTTTAATTAAGCGACATACTTTTAATTTCAAATCTGCCAAAAAAGTTAATATATCTAAATTTTGATTGCCTAAAATTTTATAGCTAACAATACGCTGTCTAAAACTACTATTGATTTCATATACCCCATCCTCCAACATAAATGCATTATTAGCCATATGCTGTTGTGAACGAAGATGCCCTTTATACAGAGAATTGTTATTAACACGTTCGCTACCCCCATAAGAAAAAAAAACTTTCAAATTAGGCTACCCGTTTTTTTTATAATGTGAAAGGAAATACTCAATTTAGACAGGTTTGGTACAAATTTGTCGACAAAAATTATTGCTTATGCTGTATTTACTTCCGGCTCATAAATGAGACGGTGGTCTATGGTAATAATTTATCAAACTAGACTGCTTGGCTCTTATTTGAGCCGAGTGAAATTACACGCAAATTGTCAAAGAGTAGTAAATAAATAAGATAGAATACCAATTTTAAGTTTTTATTGCAAAAGTAACAAAGTTATAAATTTCAAATTGTAAAAAAAGATCTATTCTGTAAAAAAAATATTAATTTTTTGGTATGTATAACATAGGAAACAAAAAAAAATTAATTGACAATAACAAATTACATATGATATTGAGCGAAACATTTGTCAGGACAGAGGCCAACTTCTTTTTTCTGCCCATCACGACATAAATTGCAAACAAACCACTTTTGTACACGTTTTTTATCTCGCCTCTGGCACATGCGGCACCGAATCCTCTTGGCTAATTTTTTAGGAAAGTGTTTTTCAGTGGAGTTGCAAGAAGTGCTTGGCCTGACTCCTTCAGTAAGATACGTTACTATTTCATCTCTGAAATCTAAATAACTGATCTTCTTGTTTGAGCTCTTCTCATAAATATATTTGCTGTTCCAAATACAAATGTCCAGAAGATGAAAAAATAATTTCAAATACCATCTTATGGTTTTGCGTGGTGTTGTGTAGTACGACAACATTTGGTCGGCTCTGTCTATCCCTGACATATACTTGTTGTAGTCAGCTATGATGTTTGGTTTTAAAACATATCTGTACCTCTTCTATTCGTCGTTTCCACCATAGAAAATTTATGACAAGTGGAAATCATCAAAACGTCTCTCTAGTCGCGCCATTTTCCCACTACAACTCTACGTTTTCGTCTCCATATTGTTCCTCCTCTAGGTAACTTTTTTGTTACAACATCTTTTGGATTACCTTTTCTGTTTTTTTTAAGAGTGCCCACAATATGTGTGTTTTTTTCTAGCATAGATTCGGCAAGAGGAAAGAGTGTAAAAATTATCAAGAAAAATAGTATGTCCCTTGTTTAGATATGGTTCCATAAGCTTTTCGACGACACCATAACTATGTCCCATTTTTTCATTTTGGATGGTTCCTTTACCAGAATAAATTAGAATATTCAAAACACACCGTCGGGGGTAGATAATTCGTACAATTTTATGCCATATTTGGCAGCCTTGTTTGGAATGTACTGACGAAAATATAATCGCCCTCGCCACAGCAATAAGGCTTCATCAATTGAAATATTTCGATCGGGATAATATACTTTTTGTATATTCTGCAGTACATGTTGAATAACATGATTGATTTTATGTAGACGATTAGTTGCATCATCACTTTGGTCATAAAAGCATAAGTTACGTAGTATAAGTTCGAATCTATTACGACCCATAACTTGATTGGAAAATGGATGACAATATACAGGATTTCGCGACCAATAATGTTTCAGACTGGGCATTTTTATGTTTCCCATTGTAATGCATAGAGCAAGAAATTCCTTTATTTCTTTACTGGTTGTATTTTTCCACTTTCGCATATTTGATCTTTTTGACAATCCATTTGATATAAGAGTGTGAGCTCTAGTATTTGTCCAATGAACAATTTTATCAATGAGTGTATCATCAAACAAAAGAGAAAATATTTCTTGAGAACTCATACCTGGCGTCACATTTACTTTCAGGCCTGGTACCTCATTAAAGTCAAATATATCAGTATCTTCTTCCAAATCCACCCATTCATCTTCATTGTCATCTCCACCATCTGCATGACTACCTTGACTTGCACTATCACTTAACTCATTATGATCACTACTTGCTCTTTCTTCTTCATTTTCTGTGTCTGAGTTAGAATAAATTGTTGCCTCACTTCCGGAGTCCAAGTAAGGTTCTTCCTCAGATTCCTCGTGCAAAATAATTGAATCATCAGACTCAAGACCTTCTTCCATTACTTTTCTACCTTCTTCTTCAAGTTCTGCGACTGTTAAACGTCTTTTCGCAGGATTCATCTTGTAAAACTGCCCTCAATTAGCAACGACGTTACCCTCGTGATTGCAGACTACGAGCTACATAACCTCACAAAAAACACCGAGACCGCGAGACCACGCGACCCACATGTGAGTCAGACATTCATAGAGACTACCTTGCAAAATCAGCCTCCTACAGACAGATCAGAAGAAATAAATTCGTATTTAGTAAATATAGGTATCTGGCTCACATATGAGACGGTGGTCTGAAAGTGAAAATTGTGCGGCTCATATATGGGACGCGCGGTAGCCAACGTGTTAAAACTTTGCCCACAACAGACATACGCGGCTCTCTGGGGTACATCTCTACTCGTTGATGGTACAACATCAAGTTTCAATTTTTTAGGAGCTCCAGCGACGTGAACACATGAGTCCAACCCTTTACCACAGATGTCACAAAGAAAGTTGCGATGTACGTTGGACATATGGCGTTTCAAACTATCCCTTCGGGAGAATGTTTCCTTGCAAAGGATGCAGTTCATTCTTAAAAGAAGAAATAAAATTAAATTAAAAATATGAAATAATTATGTATTCTTAAACAGTAGTATAAATTACTACCTATAAAATAAATTTAAAAGAGTAGAAAAGAAATAAATTATAAAAGCATGACTATACGATCGAACCGCGTATATCATTATATTGTTGATTTTTGCTACAACTCAAACATATGAATAATATATAGGAAAAAGCATTAAAACATTAACAATTTATAATATAAATAAAAAATAAATCAAAGTTGAAATAATAAATAATTAGGAATTTGAAAGAAAAAAATGTAACATAATAATTCAAAAAATATGTGAATATCTTTTATAATAATTAAAAAATAAATGAGGTGTG
Organism: Amphimallon solstitiale; assembly: GCA_963170755.1. NCBI lineage: Eukaryota > Metazoa > Arthropoda > Insecta > Coleoptera > Scarabaeidae > Amphimallon > Amphimallon solstitiale. The sequence goes on along the minus strand of OY720677.1, from coordinate 95,884,990 downwards.
GCCACTACCACTACCTTCTTATACGTATGAGAATTTCAAATATAATTAAAAATATAAAACAGTAGGAAGAAATAAATTATAAATTTAATAAGCATGACAATTCCATCGAACCGCGTATATCAATTATTGTTGATTTTTTGTTACAACTCAAACATATGAATAATATATGGAAATAGCATTAAAACATTAAAAATTACCATATAAAAATACTATCCACCTGTATGAAAGAATGTTTTAAAATTAAAAATATATTAATACTGACTTTGAAGGTAAATTAAAAATATGAAATAATTATGTATTCTTAGACAGTAGTATAAATTACTACATATAAAATAAATTTAAAACAGTAGGAAATAAATTTATAAACGCATGACTATTCCATCGAACCGCGTATATCAATTATTGTTGATTTTTTGTTACAACTCAAACATATGAATAATATATGGAAATAGCATTAAAACATTAACAATTTATAATTTGGAAAAAATATGTGAATATCTTTTATAATAATTAAAAAATAATTAGGTGTGGCCACTACCACGACCTTCTTATACGTATGAGAATTTAAAAAAGTGTATATAAAAATTATTCAAACTCCTATTATAAATATTCTATTCTCTTAATAAATCTCTATAGAATGCATACTTGACGAGATATTTGAAACAAAATACTACTCGCTAAGAGCAAAAGTTTTACTTCCGGTCCGAATTTTGAAAATTTTTGTATACAAAAGATAACAAGTTCGAAATACTTTTAATATATGAGAGAAAGCATCAAAATATTAACAATTATAAAATATTTAGTTTTTACTTCCGGTCCGAATTTTGAAAATTTTTGTATACAAAAGATAATAAGTTCGAAATACTTTTAATATATGAGAGAAAGCATCAATATATTAACAATTATAAAATATTATTCATCCGTATGATAGAATTTTTAGACAGTAGTATTTTTAAATTGCTCTATGTAATATCACAACACAAGCAGAGGTAATTGGTTTAATTTTAAAAGAAATACATTACTTACTTGTAAGGACACTATGTTTTTTAAAAAACTATGTTGTTGGTTGAACTAACGGAGAACAAATGATTCAAAGCTGCATATACATGTTGCTTTTAAACGACAGCTGTTAAAAAAAATCACTTTCAAATATCACGACCAGACAATGAACTCGTTTAATGAGTACATGTATGCAAGGACGTATGTAAATAGAGATGCTTAAAATCGTTTTAGATATTGCAAGGCGAATTCTTGTTTCTAACCGCCGCACCTTAAATTTTATTAACAAAGTAATGATTCAATAAAATTATGACATAACTAATAAGAAAATCGCCTTCGAACAAAGGCATTAAAAATATAATCACAGGAAAATGAATAGACAATAATTTTTTAAATAGCATCCCATATGTTTTATTTATTTTTAAATAAAAAAGTCGCCGTTTTTTTCACTTTACTTTATATTTAGCATATAAATAAGACATTAAAAATTGTTTTATCACGTTATAGTGTTTTTAACAGTTGACATTATTAAAAGCAAACAATTTACAAATTAAAATTCTTAAAGGACTATAGCTATGTAATGTTCATATAAATAGTATACTTACTAGAAAAAAAAACAATTAAAAACACATCACTGCTGCATCTTAGGTTGAACAAACACCGTTCCACAACTAAACAGGTTAACTATATCTATCTAAATACATAATACGACTAAAAGCATCTCGGAAGGTTTTTTTTTGAATGCTAAAGAATGTGAAAGTAATTCGTTACATTAACATGCAAATTAACTGTACATAACAACGTATGCGCCGACTACATGCTAATAAGCGAGATTATTCATATTGGTTTTCTATCGAATGCCGCAGACTTGCTTTATTCACAGCATGCGAGTACCTATACCGAGATATACAGGGTTATAAAAATTGCATTGAAATATAAAAATAACTCGTACATTGATATAGAAGGTTGAAGTAATATATTTAATGAAATATACAGGGTGGTATACTGTAATAAATATTAATTATTTCTAAAATCAAAACAGATTATTTAGGGATATTATTATACACTGTGAGGGAAATGCAAAATAAAGAAAAAAATTAATTTTTATAATATAACATAGACATGCGCACTATAATCAATTATTTTCATATATGTATAAGAGATATCGAACATATTTTGTTATAATTATTCTGTAGTATTATAGAGTGTAATATTATTAAAATGTTTGATAAATTAAGTCCAGAAGAAAAATACTAAGAATTTTTAAGAGTAATTGGTATTGATTTACCTATTCAAATTAAACAATGGATCTTCTTTATAAAATTATGTGAAGAAGATTGTACATTCATGGTTATATTCGCAATGCAAAATGAAAATTTTTTCGATATAGACGATCCAGTCAATCTATTGAACAATTGCAATATGAATATGACTCACCAGAAGGCGAGAATGATTTATGAACAGTTTGAATCGCTTAATGAGCCGGATTCAGAATGCATGATTTGCATGTTTGATATAGAAACGCAGAGTGTCCTAAGTTTAAATAAGACCAAACCAAACAAGTTGAAATTTTGGTACCCACAGTTTACCTACCCAGAACTGGACTATGGCGCAAAGGTAATTGATAACGGAGGGGGGTGGATTATACACGGATATCAGAAATCTTAATATAGGCCAGTTCAAAACAGTCAACAATGTGTAGTATATGTAAGCGAAAACTACTAATATTGAAAAGTGTTTTATTAAAACAACGGATAGTAAAATATAATTCTGAATTACAAAAGCTCATACGTGATATAAACCTCTACAAAATTATAGTAGATATTAAAAAAATAAAGCTCTGAAATGGAAAGTCAACAAGAAGCTGTTTATACGGCAATAATACAAATCGATAACAATTTTGGGACACTGGCAGGTGTAGATGATATTATAATTCAACAAATTCCATTAACCGTTCTCCAAACAAAAGTTAAAGCAGAATCTCTCAAGCAAAATTGGAAGAAAATCCCCAGGGAGAAGAGAAAATTGCTGATAGACTACTTACCATGTCAAATCCACTATAACCAGTCCTGGCAAAACGACCACATCGACGGTGCTGAGCCAGCTCGAAGAAATTGCTACTTTTGTATTAATAAATAAAAAAATAATTTGTTTACACTAAATATAAGAATAAAAAGTATATGTAATAGTTCAACATTTGTTTTATTATTAAGTAAAGATATATATATATATATACAATTCAGTAATATTTACAGTACATCATGTTTGTTTATCCAGGAGTTATTTGAGCTTGGGAGACCTAACCACTTCACATACACTTTATTGCCTTTTCTGCGCAGTACTCTTTCTACCAGGTATACGTCTGCATGTTTCGCTTTTTGCAATTCTTCTTGGTAAAAGCTGCCCAAGATAGGTTGCCCGTTCATGTCTTCTAGAACATACGTTGCTGGATTAGTGATATTAGCTTTAACAACTTTAAATAGTTCTGTGGACCAATTGGATGTATATCCTTTTTCAAAAACACCCTTATGGCGACTAATTCTAACAAAATCACCCACTCGAAATTTCCTCACTCCACTTATTTTAGCATGATTATAAACACTTTTTAACAACCGTTTTTCTTTTTTCTTGTTAATGTCACGTGGTATCATTTTAATCGTGCTATGTTTAGTCGCATTGTATGTATCAGTTACAGTCGGTAATATATCGATCCATCTATATTTACCCAGCATACTAAATTTTTTATACAGCTTTTCTTTGAGCGTACGAATTACACGTTCTGCAATGGAAGCCTTCATGGTACTATATGTTGAATAATGATTTATATTGTATTGCTTCATCAGCTTTTTAAATTTAGCATTATAATATTCACGACCGTTATCTGATTGTAAATTTTTAGGTTGTCTAGTTCCTTTTAAAATTGTTTGCATTGCATTCGTCACATCTGCACCTGTTTTACTTTTTATAGGTTGAGTCCATAGAAATTTCGAGAAGCAATCAATTACCACGAGTATGTATTTATAACCTCTGTTCTCTCTAGCATATGGTACAAATTCCATCAGATCTGTCTGCCACAAGTCATCGAGACCCCTAATAATAACACGACGCCGTTTAAATATTCTACGGGCGGGTTTATGCAACTCGTTGACAACATCTTGTTTAACTTTACTCATTATTAGCCTTCAACTTCTTAATTTTGTTATCGATTTTTGTTTCCAAATTGGTCAATAAAGTTTTAAATGAGGACTCGTTTTGTGTCAATTTATCTTCAACAACGTCCAAATCAAATCTGAACTTGTTGTCCAAGTGTAGAGCCTCATCTACTTTGGTTTTATATGCTACAAATTCACGATTCAGCCGATCTATGCTATCCGTCAACTCATCAGTTTTGCTGGTGACGTTTGTTTTCAAACGTTTTAAATCCTCCACGTCAGTCTGTAGTTTGATAAACTCCGTAATTTGGCTATAATACGGTGATTTGGATTTTTTAATGACTTCATCAATATCTTTAAATTTTTTGTCAACATAACCTTTATTTGCACAGTCATCAGTTTCTACTGGTGATTGAACGCTACACAGTCGCTTATTTTTAAAATTGTAATGTCCTTCAGTACTAGTCTCCAAAAGTGGATGAAGGTTGTCTGTGGGTACAGATTTTCTTATTTTTGATTTAGTTAAATGCCGACCAAATTTATCAATGCTATCCATATTGACGTTTGTATTTAGACTGAGACCATGATTGAAAATGTCTCTAATTATATTCGATGACACCAGCTTCCTGGAGCTCTTGTATTATTGAGGCAATCTCATTAGCATGACCATTATTCCCTGAATGCTTGGAAGCTATCAGTAAACGTAAACGATCCACCAATTCGTTTATATCGTCCCAGTAAACGTACTGATAAGGTTCATTTCTAAATATGAGTTCTTTGCCTAAATGACCACCACCCTCAATAACAGCACTTGTTGATGAATGTCGCTCATATGTTAGAGGCCTAATGATGTTTACATACTTGTAACTCTTAGTACCTTGCACCTGTTTATTAGGATTATATCCGCGACGATGTACATTAGTCTGTTTTAAAATTGCACGATATCGATGCTCATCGTCTTTAGTAAAACCTTCCGGACGGGCTTTAAATATTAATTCGTAGAGACCACCAGTTCCTCTATATCGCACATTATCGATTACAATATCTTTACCGTCGATGGTTAAAATGGAGTTGCCAATTTTAAATTTATTTGTTATAGGATCGAAGTGAACACCTGTTGTTAAATCATATTCACCGGCGGTATCCGCCAATAAGCCATCCAAGTAAGTCCTTGGCATTAACTCGTACTGTTCTAGATAGTCATCGACGATTTCAGGTGTCCTTCTAAGCATCTCCCTATAATGAGTACGATACTGCTGAAATGATTTCTCAGGATCCACCTCGACTGGTGTTGTGTCAAGCTCAAATACACTATCATCATGTTGTACACCTTTGTCGATACCGGTGGGCTGTACTTGAATTACCCGATCATGGGTTACCCTCTTTTTAGGTGTTGTCGGTTTTTCCAGTCGAAGTTTTATGGGGGGCGTCCTTAATATTTCACCATCCTCATCCATACTTTCATCCTTTGGTTCCATCTTAGTTTCACTTTTAACTGTTGGTATAACGACATCTTTCAACACCTTCCGAAGGGGTTCGGTAACAGGTTTAAAATGTTCTGTTATTAACTTATCATAATCAGAACGACCTGATTTTAATGCTAAATGTTTCCTTCTAATGGACTTGGTAGCTCGTATTATTTCCGATGTAATTCTATCACTATTTTTACTGCTCTGTGTGGCCATATTTAAAGATTTTGAACAGCTTTTGAAGTGCTTTGAACAGCTTTCAAACAGCTTTGAACAGCTTTGATGTGCTTCGAACAGCTTTGAAGTGCTTTGAACAGCTTCTGAAGAGCTTTGAACAGCTTCTGAAGGGCTTTGAACAGCTTCTGAAGGGCTTTGAACAGCTTCTGAAGAGCTTTGAACGGCTGATGCTGGTTTTGAAGAGCTCTCTATAATGTTCAAAGTTGTAATTTGATGTTATCACTGCAGCTTGTCCTTAATGACTAATAGAAAATACATAGTAGAAAAGTTGAAATACATTCACAGAACAAACAACAGATGTCACAACAACCTACAGGTGTATCATCGTATGCTTCCGGTACTTCTTCCATTTTATCACGTCTAACACGGTTGAATATCAATACTTGACTGACAAATTTATCTTTATTTACAAGTATATAAAGCAATCAAACATTTTTCGATAGCGACCCTCATTTATGTTACTATCCTTATCAATTGTGAGAAAGTCATATTTATTTTTCCAACACTCTGCGCAAACTGATTTGAACTGGTCGAAAGTCATGTCGGTGCCCACATGATCGTCATATATATGTCTAAGATTTAGATCGTCTTGTTTAAATAAAATAATAAAATTAGCATTGTCTCGAATTAAATGTTTAGGTATGCGAGTATATGTTTGACATAAGTAGAAAGAATCGATGGCCTTATGTCGCCCCATACTAAAATACGATCTAATTTTATCTTGCTTGTCACACACCACATCATCGAAAATAAATATAGAATTTTCTAATGCTTCATTAGGATCTAGAATATTATCGTTTTCGGTATACTTGAAATACTTTATGCCTTTAACATTATTGATCACCGTCTCCAGAAACTGATATTTAGGCTGATACAGTGACTTGGAGTACACATAGATATTATGAAACTTGACACCGTTTTCTTCAATAATCAGACTTATCAGAGCATTTGTTTTTCCACAATTGGACGGTCCGCATATTATACATCGAATTGTATTGGGCAGTAGTGAATTATGTCTGCGATATAAATTGGCGGGCAGTAATTCATTGTCCAAATTTTTCACTTGGAGATTAAGCTTCTGCTTGACAAGACGCATGATGCGATACTGAGTGTATTTAGGGGGCTCATCCAATCAAATATCATTCACTCAAATGTTAACGTTCAAAGAAGGAGGTGGTGTCCTAAACACACTTATCAACAATCTTCCTGTAGAATTACACGTACCAGGTTATCAGGTATTTATTTCTTTAAAAATATATTCCATACCAACACTGTAAATCGTTTTATGTATTTATAATAGTTCTTATTGTTATTAATAGTTTTGCGGACCGGGCACGCGTTTAGAGGAACGATTGAGTCGAGGAGATCCTGGAATAAACCCACTAGACGCCGCTTGTAAAGAGCACGACATTGCATACTCTAAAAATAAGGATATTAAAGATCGTCACAAGGCAGATCAAATTCTTGAAGAAAAAGCTTGGAATCGTGTTAAGTCAAAAGACGCTAGTCTTGGTGAGAAAGCGGCTGGCTGGTTGGTGACTAACAGCATGAAAGTTAAAAGAAAACTGGGGATGGGTATCAATACACAAATGAAGAGTGTACAGCGAAGAAGCAGTAGAAAGCGAATGAGAGGAGCTGGTATTAAGAGTAGAAGAGTTCCGTTCAGAAGGGGTGTTGTAGCACAAGCAAGATCGGCTCTGACGAATTCAAAAATTAAGGATTTTGCGGAGCAAGCAAAAATATCACTCGCCGCTGCTAAAATTGCGGTTCGAAAGAATGGAGGTAGAAAAAATATCCGAACACCAAGAATTATACCGATACCGAAAACTGGTGGTTTTATCCCTCTAATACCACTATTTGCCGGGTTGAGCGCTTTGGGCACTCTTGCTGGAGGAGCTGCTGGAATTACACAGGCGGTGAATAAAGCAAAGGCATCCCAAAAATTACTGGCTGAAACACAACGACATAATAAAGCAATGGAGGCTGTTGCGTTGGGGAAACATGGTCAGGGTCTGTATTTGAAACCGTACAGGAAGGGATTGGGCCTATATTTAAAACCACAGTCAAAAAACTACTAAGCAGACTGCCACGAAGAGCTCTCACAGACAAAGATATTTTGAAGTTTGGAAAAAATATACGTAACTTTCGCGGTGTCTTTATGAGAGACGATTTGCCTAATAAACCGAGGAGGAGTGAGTGTGCAGTCGTTAATCTTGATTCGATATCCGGACCGGGAACCCATTGGGTTGCATATTGTAAGAAGAACCGTATAGTTAATTATTTCGATTCATTCGGCAATTTATCGCCACCTTTAGAATTGATAGAATACTTTAAAAACTGTCAAATTACCTACAATCAGTCGCGGTTTCAAAATTTTAACGAGAAAAATTGTGGACATTTGTGTCTAAAGTTCCTATATAGCTGTGTGTAGAGATTAGATTGTCATTAGTATCATGTCGAGTACGTTCACGCTCAGCAGCACGAGTAATGTGCTCACAGCGGATTACTATCCGCCAATTGAATTGGATAGTCGACACGAATATGCAATTGGCCTTATAGGTCTGCATACATACAACACTATCCCAAACATATATGAGGGATACAACAAATTTTATTACGATAATCACGTGTTAGATATACCTACTGGTTCCTATGAAATAGGCGACTTGGAGGTTTACCTGCAGAAACAAATAATTGGTGATGTGACCGACAAAAACAAATTGCTGTCCATAAAGCCCAATAACAATACACTAAGATGTGAGATACAGAGTCAGTATACCATTGATTTTACGCCAAATGATTCTATTGGACGAATGCTGGGATTCAGTAGTCGGAAATTGATTGCCGGACAAAATCATGAATCGGATCTCGCTGTACAGATTATAAAGGTTGTCACTATAAGAATCGAGTGCAATATCGTAACGTCTACGTACTATGACACACATCTTGCACACACATTATTTGAATTTGCACCCTCTGTGGAACCGGGTTTCAGCATTAACATTGAACCACGTAATATTGTTTATTTGCCGATCAATACGAAAAGAATTAGTAATATTACCCTCACCTTATTAGATCAAGACTCTGACCCAGTAGATTTCCGTGGCGAGCAGATAGTTGTGCGTCTCGAACTAAAGAGATTGTCGTGAGGTGGAAAATGGGTCTATCATTTAATAATCAAAACAATAAAACGTACAGATCTAACGAACACACATTCATTCAGTCTCGTGCGCGCCATCGATTAACACCGGCTAACATTGCTTTTCTAAAATCTATTGGTTTGAAAGTGATTGAGAAAAATGGAAAAGTTGCAGATATTCCAAGGATTAAAATTCGATGATGCTATAGTGAAGGAGCAGTACCATGTCTACTATCCACGCGCAAATAACTTTAATCTAAATGATGAAATTCGCATCCCCATTCAACATCAGGATATTTACACTTTACCAAGTGAAAGCTTCATTCATATACATGGCAAAAATCAACGAGCAGACTACCGGAACAGGTAGCTGTAAACTAACAAACAATGCATATGCTTTTTTATTCGATCAGATGCGATATGAAATTAACGGTGTGGAGATTGATCGTTGTATGAAGCCTGGTATCACTACTACAATGAAGGCATACGTTTCTTACAATCCGAATGAATCTAAGATGCTTGAAATGGCAGGTTGGTGTCCGTTCAAGGATGAACAACCCACCTTCTCCGTAAATGAGTTCAACGCCGTTTTGCCTGCCAAATTTTGTTTTGGAATATTTGATGATTACAAGCAGATAGTAATGAATGTCAGTCAGGAATTGATACTGAATCGCAGTAAAACTGATGATAATTGTTATAAAAACAATTTGGAGGATGGTACGAAGAAGGCAACCATACAAATTGAAAAGATTGAATGGTATGTTCCACACATTACTGTAAACGATAAGACTCGCCTGAAACTGCTACAGGCTCTTCGAGAAAACAAATCGATATACATACCATTCAGAAAGTGGGAATTGCACGAACTACCATCATTGCGCACTACGAAAAATGATATATGGCCCATCAAAACCAGCACAAACTTGGAGAAGCCTCGTTATGTTATTGTGGGATTTCAACTTAAGAAGAAGGATAATCCCCAAGCAGATTCCTCCGACTTTGACCATTCTGCAATTACTAATCTAAAATTATATTTAAACTCGGAGAGCTATCCTTACACCGCTATGAATTTAAATATGGGGCTCAAACGATATGCTATTGCATATCACGCGTATTCAAATTTCCAATCTAGCTATTACGGTCGTCAAAACCAACCACTTTTGGATTATAACCAGTTTCATAATCATGCTCTTTATTTAATCGACTGCTCCAAGCAAAATGAATCATTGATTTCCTCAAGCGTTGATATCAAGCTGGAGATAGAGTGTCAAGAACAATTTAAACCAGATACCGTAGTATATTGTCTCATTTTACACGATAATTTGGTGGAATATCAACCTCTTACGGGAACAGTGAAGAAAATAATTTCATAATGGATAATTTTGATGATACAACGTCAGTGCATGATTGGTGTGAGTGTAGAATATCTACAGCTGATACCGATCGATTGCAACATAGGATTGAGAATATTGAGACTAACTTAAGCACGAATTTATTGCAACGGCATTCATACGTAATTATTGATCTACAAGGATTTCAACTGAAAAATGGATTTATGCTTAAGGAAATGGCAATCAGTGATGGTGTAAAAATGGGACATTTCATTTTCAAACCTAATGTGTCCTATAATAAGCTCACACGTGAAGAATTACGTCAGGTGTTATGGTTAAAGGAAAATCATCATGGTTTATGTTATAACGATGGATATATATCCTACTCCAAAATAGGAGAGATTTTGAATAGACTTGTTTGCTACAACGATCGTATTTATGTTAAGGGTCATCAGAAAAAAATGTTTTTAAAAAATTACTTACCTAATTCTGTAATATTTAATTTAGAGTGTGATGTAAATAGTATTAAGTTAGATAAGACTAATTCAACTTGCATGTTTCACACTAAGGACTATTGTATTTGCGCATTACATAATGTTAGACTGCTAGAGGATTTTCTAAAAATAGTTTAGTATATTTAATTGTTAGTATATAAAAAATTTGTTTAATAAATTTTGTCTAAAGAAACTAATCTTTTATTTCCTTACGTCCTTGTTAATCACACAGTGTATATTAATATTGTTATGAGGCTGTATATTTAATTTTAATCTTCCCTGCCCATCTTGGTTCCTGTACATGGTTGCTACGTCACGGAGCACCATGCTGTATATGTATTAAATTCAAAACTTTGGCGGCCATCTTGGTTCCTGTACATGGTTGATACGTCACGGAGTATCATGCTGTATATGCATTTCTTAGAGCGCCGCCACTAGCGCCCTCTGGCAAACCACGGTGGCCGCGTTCGGAACTACAAAAGTGGAGGGGGTAAAAAGCAGCGATTTAGGACCCGTGACCTCGGGTGGAGTGTGTGATCTAGAACTCTCGAATCCTATCTATCATCAAGCGAACTAAAGTCTTTATATTACCTTCGGTTAAAATATCCGGTTCTAGATGATTACTATAAAAAAGCTAAGATTGAACACCAATATTTAGTAGATCATACAAAGCGGACATATTATCAGAACAAAATATTTAGCTCAGAAAACCCACACAAAACAGCCTGGTCTGTTATTAAAGAATTATCAAATGCTGTACCAGATGGATCCAACTATGAAATAAAAATAAACAACAAATTACTTTTCAACCCCAACATAATAGCTCAGCATTTCAATGAATTCTTCTTATGTGCCCCATTAAATAATATCTTATTCCAGTCAACGAGCAACACTACTAACAATAATTCTACTCCCCAAAGAGTAAACAAAACCATTTTCTTAGAGCCAATATCATTCTACGAACTTTCCTATATCATATTAAATAAACTAAAAAATTCACATTCATCTGGTCCGGACGAAATTCCATCATTTGTAATCAGGGCGATTTATACCTCTATTATACCTGTTCTATCATACCTCATTAATATGTCTCTCCAGCAAGGGAAATTCCCACATATTATGAAAACTACTAAAGTAGTTCCTATACATAAGGGTGGAGACAAATCATCTATGGGAAACTACAGGCCGATTGCACTTACATCCTGTTTTTCAAAAATATTTGAATATTGCTTCTTAGATAGATTAAATAACTTTTTGGTAAAAAATAATATACTGAGCAATTACCAACATGGTTTCAGGAAAGGCCGGTCAACTACTACTGCCCTTAATGCTTTCTATAATTTTATTGTCACTGCCATTGATGATGGTATTTACCCTGTTGCAATGTTTCTTGATTTAAGTAAGGCTTTCGACTGTGTGGACCACAGTCTTTTGATAAACAAGTTAGAGATCTTGGGGATCAGAGGTGTTGCTCTTGATTGGATAAAATCTTTCCTCATGGGTAGGAGGCAATATGTTAATATTACCTATCGCAGTTCAAACAGAATTAGTAGCCATAACTCTGAGATGATGACGAATGGCAGAGGTGTGCCCCAGGGTTCAGTGCTGGGACCAGTGCTATTTCTGCTCTTTATTAATGACCTACCGCAAATTGTTTCAGACACCTTCATCACAATTTATGCTGACGATATTGCGCTGGTTACTGCTGCTTCAGATGACCAAATTCTTACTAAAAAATGCAACAGGATATTGAACACTGTTTCTGAATGGTTTATGGAAAACAAGCTCATTCTTAACAATTCCAAAACCACCTATATAAGATTCCATCCTTATCAATTTCAGGCGGATAAGGAGTTTTATTTGAACCTCAATCTTAACGGTAATAGGATGGTGAGAAGTGAAAATTACAAGTTTTTGGGGGTGTGGATGGATGAATTGTTAAGTTGGAAACATCACTGTGAGACACTATTAGTAAAACTGAACTCATTTTGTTTCTTGTTCAGATCCTTACGGGCGGTTTTGACTGAGCAGCAGCTGATGAGCTTGTATCATGCATACATTGCAAGCAGATTGAGGTATGGTATTGGGTTTTGGGGTACTTCGGCATTGGCTGCTGATATTTTTATATGTCAAAAGAAGATTGTGCGAATTATAGCTGGTGTCGGGCTCTCTCGCTCTGCTAAACCCTCTTTTATTGACCTGAACATCTTGACTCTGCCATGTATATTAATAGAAGACCTGGCAAACCACGTACATAATAATAAACATGATTATACATTAAATCGTGATTTGCATGGTCTCAGTACGAGATCTGGGGATAATTTCGTAATACCTAAATCAAGACTAAAATTACATCAGTACTCTCCCCAGGTACTCGCATTAAGAGTATATAATAAGTTACCATCAGTTATTAGGCATCTACGACCAAAACAGTTTAAGAACCGATTGCATCAGGTTTTGTCGGTGAAAGCTTATTACTCCCTACAGGAGTTTTTGGATTGTAATTTTAGAGTATAATCTTAAATACATGTACCTAGTTTTAAGTTCTACACTAGCAGCAATAATAAGGCTAACTCCTTTGTATTGAGTGATCTGTGTATTTGTATTTTTTACTTTTTAGTTTCTTTTTGTTACATGACTTGTCCAACGTACCAATGTATAACTTGGATTAATAAACTATACTATACTATACTACTATCAAAAAGTTTAAGTATTATCTAGAATTTTACCAATTCACCGTTATTTCTGATCACCAGTGTTTAAGGTTCCTGAATGACTTGAAGAATCCGTCAGGACGACTCAGTCGATGGGCTGTTGATTTACAGCAATATGATTTCGTCATTCAGTACCGAAAAGGAGCGATGAATAATTTAGCCGATTCCCTGTCCCGTGCACCGCTTCCTTTTAAACACGAAACCGATGAAGACGCATGTGCCTTGTTGGAAGAAACGTCTTGTTCTTGGTATAATAAGAAAGTTTCGGATGTTCAGTCGGATCCTGAAAAACATCGAGAATACCGATTAGAAAATGGCAATTTATACAGACACATACCTGATACACAACATACCGATGGAGTGCGCGCATGGAAATTGTGCGTAGCTACACCTGATAGAAATGACGTCCTAAGAGAAATACATGACGCTCCTGAAGCTGGACATCTTGGGGTCGCCAAAAGTATAGCGAGAGCCGCTTCATTATACTATTGGCCAGGGATGTTTAGAGACATCCGTCGATACGCGTACATGATCGATTCACCAAATGGGTAGAGTGCCAGCCGCTACGCTCTGCCACATCACGAACCGTTATCCAGGCGCTGAAGGAGAGAGTAATATATCGTTTTGGTTGTCCGAAGATCCTGTTGGCTGACAATGGTCCGCAATTTGCCAGTCACAGTTTCACCAGTTATTTCAACGGACTAGGTGTTAAGATAAAATTTAATGCTCCGTATGCTCCGCAATCGAACCCTGTGGAAAGGACAAATCGGGTGTTAGGACCTATGATTGCACAGTACATTAACAAAGATCATAGAGAATGGGACCAATACCTACCTCAGTTTATGTTCGCCATCAACACTGCTAAACATGAGTCTACAGAATTCACACCTGCTTTTCTTAATTTTGGTAGAGAACTCGTGCCGCCGAGCTCTCTGCGAAGAACCGCTGATGGGCAGTTAATGGATCCTGCTCGACCGAATACCGAAGAATTGGCCCAAGAGATGTCGAAATTGGACGACTTTTTCAAGATCGTCAGAATAAAGTTGGCTCAAGCGTTCCAGAGGCAAAGTGGGCATTATAATCTGAGACATCGTCCTTACCGCCCTCAAATTGGACAATGGGTATATCACCAGACTCATAATTTATCCGATGCCTCCAAGAAATTTACCGCAAAACTTGCTCCAAAATTTGAAGGTCCCTCTAAAGTTATCCGGATCCTGTCCCCGTCTGTTCTCATGTTACAGGTACCAAACAGACGAAAGCCAGTGAAAGTTCACGTGAAAGACATCAAGATTCCGTCCGCAGACGAACTCCAAACCGATCTTCCACCTCCAAATCCGCCGGAAGTAGTGGGGGAAGGCCAGGAGGATATTTAAGCTCGTGTGTACTGCCCAATGTACACGGTCGAAGCAATGGACTCTTCCAAGAGGCAAGTAAAGACGACAACGCCCCGTCCGTTAGTATCGCCGCCGCCATCCGCCTTAGATGAACGGTACCGTGCGTTATGGGGTACACCGCCTGGGTTGAAGACGCCTGAGCGCCCAATAACGCCCCGTTATCTGGTTTCGCCCGCAACAGTTGCCCTCATGGAGGAAAAGTACCAGACGTATTGTTGCCAGTCGCCTCCTAAGCCAGAAGTTGCCATGCCGCCCACTAATGAAACGACGATCGATGTGGGACCCACTTTGCACAGTCCCGACGCAGAAGCATATCTGGGGTTTAGACTTCTGCAACTTTTCGGTGCTTCTCCAGTTCCGGATTTATTGTCGCCATTGCCAGCGACGCCTGAAGCAAAGAAAGCACCAGTTATCGATGCTTCCCCTCCGACGATCTCAATCCCTTCGCCGCCTCCCGCACATGGTACCTCGACTTTACCAGTTATCCCTTTTTATTCATACTTTTCCTTGGATATGCCGTTCCTTGGCCCAGACCCTCCGCCGCTGCCGACGATTCCGCCGCCGACCGTTAAACCTCGTCTGGCAAATCCTGGGGCCTGGGTGAAGAAGGAAGGTTCACTGGGAAAAGGAGTCCGGAAGAGGCGACACGGGAATAAGCGGGTCCATGTGCGGGTCAACGGAGTGGGCGTCGTAATGACCCGCCGGGAAGCAGAGAGTCATCATGCCAACCTGCAACGTCAGAACAATTAGTGACAGTGCGCGCATAAAAGACGTCTTAAATGATGATAGACTGACGAGTGTTAGTTTTTAAATTTAATTTCCCGTTTTTGAACTTTTTGATATGTGATTATTGGGATTTCAAGGTTTTCTTTTAAGGGAGGGCCTGTAACGAAGTTCCTCGTTAATTGTACAAATTAACATTTTTTAAGTCCATAATTAATTTATTTGTCAATATTAAATTAAATGTATGTGTGTTATTTTGTTCAAATATTAATTTTGTATAAAGTGATTTGGATGGACCTGTATATATATTCAGTTGTAATGATAATTCATGTTATTTTTAATGGAAAAATACCAAATGTCTACGTCATGCTCAAAGTCGCGGTTCATGTCAGTTTCGTGCGCAAATTGTTATGTTTTGAACAAGTTTTTACCTACCTACGTAGGGGGGTTTTCACATATATAAAGGCCCCATCGTGTGTGTCTCGTTCATTTATTTCTCCGATCCGTCCGCTACCTACACCTCTCTCTATTCAGCCTTTTAATGGCGTGGAAGAGTCTGGTTCAAATCCTTGGAAACGCACTACTTTCAGGTCTTTAGTATCGTGAAATGGTCGTTTCAAAAATCCGCTAAATCCGTCCGAATGTGTCTCTTTCACTCAGACCAGGAGTCGTGGGGAAAGTGCCACTTTACCGCTACAACCAGTATTCCCGTCTAAGTCAGACTTTTGATGTCGTGACTATATTTCCGCATTTAATAATAATTCTTTATTTCAGAGATGTTAAATTTCCAATATTATGTGTAAACGCGCCGTAAATTCAAATAGATTATTCGCGCTTACGAACCGCAATAAATGTAAATGCATTAGTTTTTCACCGTGTAGCGATGGAATAGATGTTCGAACCCGTACCGCTTTAATAATTTAATTCACGATGAACTTTTAAAAATTCTTCATGCGAGCACGACGTAACATGGAAATAATTTGTAGAATAATTTAAACTGATCTGAGTATGCCGTTTATCTCAAATTAACCGACACGTATCATATTTCATGTATAATTTTGTTTATATTAATAGATAAAATGCACTGGGATTTGTAAATAATAATTCAGGGGCTAAAGTTAAATATATGTTCAGTCTTAGTTTTATCCACGATTGAAAGAGGTCACTGATGTGAATTTATTTTTATTTGATATTGTTGACTATACCAATTTGTGTATATGTATAAATTGTAAATACGAATAAATAAAATGTGTATAGGTTTGATATTGTTTTAATAATAATAATAAAGACTAGTCATTCTTACTTTTCTCAAATAAGTTTCTACACGTGTTTTCTTTTTGATAATGAGTTAATGAATGTAGTATTTTCAATGAATATCAAGATGCATTAAAACAAAAAGAAGTACTCACGTTTCTCCACTGTGTTAGTCGAAGAGCTATAGTCTTAGGCCACAAGATCACAACACTCCAACCGCCATATTTATTTTTATAAACAATACCGACGTGCGAAATTACGATGATGTCAATCCGCTAGACGTTTAATAGTTCGCGATATTAGTGCCTGAGTATATAGGCGACCCGAAGTGCTGTATATTTTGGTGGCATACAGAAGACATGTCTTATGCCGTTCGCTTGCTCTGGTATTACGTAAGCAAGTAGCACCATGTTATAAGTAAAGCAAGCGAGCAGGTTATAAGTACTCCCATACAATCAACGGTTGTGGGAATAAATCAAGCTAGTGTTAATTTAAATCGTAAAGCTGACATACGTATACGCTCGGGATGTTCAGCATTCGAAATCACACTAAATTGCTTAGCAATAAACAAAATAACGGAAAATATGCCTACACTCTCCTTTGACGCTTCTTTTCTAAATATTCCGAACAATATAAATTTGGCCGATCCTACATTTAATATCGAAGGTGAAATTGACATGTTGATAGGTGCCTCAATCTTCTGGCAATTGTTAAGCACAGGCCAAATAAAATTAGGGAAGGACAACCCCATACTGCACAAAACGCGATTGGGATGGATACTGTCCGGACCTCTGTCATTTTATCAACCACAACAACAGCATAAATTAGCCTGTCATCTAAGTTTAAATTCAGAGGATCAGCTAATAGAACGGTTTTGGTCAATCGAGGAATGCAACTCCAAACGCAATTGGTCAATTCAAGAGCATGAATGTGAAACTCACTTTAACAATACAACCACTCGTGATTCTACAGGGCGATTCATAGTTAGTGTTCCATTTACTGCCGATGGGAACAGATTAGGGGCATCACGTCATATGGCCTTAAAACGTTTTTACGCAGTAGAGAAACGATTAAGTCAAGATTCTGAATCAAAACGCGATTATGTGAATTTTATGAGTGAATACGAGCGGTTAGGACATATGAAACCTATTATCGAGTCTAGTAATGACAATGAGCATCAAACCTATTATCTTCCACATCATGCGGTCAGAAAAGAAACAAGTGTAACAACAAAAACGCGCGTGGTCTTTGACGGGTCGGCAAAAACCACAACTGGAGTATTACTTAATGACTCCAAAAGGTGGGTCCAGTTATACAGGACGATATATTTGCGCTACTATTACGATTCCGTCAATATCCATACGTAATGACAGCCGACATAGAAAAAATGTATCGCCAGGTCTTGCTAACTGAATCTGATCGCAGATATCATCGAATTCTCTGGCGGCCAGATAGTTCGCAAAATTTGCAATGTTATGAGCTTCAAACGATTACATATGGAACCGCCTCTGCTAGCTATCTCGCCACGCGATGTATACAGCAACTGTCAATAGATTACGACCAGCAATACCCTGAAACATGTTTAGTTATAAATCGAGATTTTTATGTTGATGATCTCTTGACGGGTGCTAATTCATTAGAAGAGCTCAACAAACTTCATAACGAACTCATACACATTCTGAGTTCAGCTGGACTGAACTTACGAAAGTGGTTGAGCAATTCCATTAATTTCAAAAATTGTAACGAATCCGATCAGATCCAGTTAGGAAATGATTCCGAGACAAGAACGTTAGGAATTGCATGGAACTCAAGTTTAGATATATTTAAATATGAAATCGCGAAAGTACTCTGCCCAAAACGAGTTACAAAACGTACTATATTGTCTACCACAGCCAAAATCTTTGATCCTTTAAGTCTATTAGGACCTGTGGTTTGTAATAGCTAAATTAATCATGCAACAGCTTTGGCTATGCAAGTTATCATGGGATGAATCCATCCCTCAAGATTTGCATTTCAAATGGATAAAATTTCTAGATGAAATAACGATTCCCCTTGCAATAAATATACCACGATTTGCATTTCAATCTGATGCGCGAATTATTGAATGCCACGGTTTCGCGGATGCTTCAGAGAGGGCATACGGTGCATGCGTGTACGTGCGTTGCATGGGTTCAACTCATAAAGTAACGGCCAATTTATTATGTGCCAAGTCACGCGTGGCTCCCTTGCGTCAAATAACATTACCGCGTTTGGAGCTTTGCGCAGCTGTATTGTCACCGATTTGATTACAAAAATAAGAGAATCGATAACTGTTCAATTTAATCAATATTATTTCTGGTCTGATTCGACAATCACACTAAGTTGGATCAAATCAGATCCTTCAAGGTGGCATACCTTTGTTGCAAATCGTATTGCCAAAATACAATCGGTTACCAATACACAGGAGTGGGCTCATGTGAGATCAAAGGATAATCCTGCAGATTTGATTTCCCGTGGGGCTCCTCCCACAAGTCTTATAAATTCCACTCTTTGGTGGCACGGGCCCACATGGCTAGCTATGGAAAATGCCGAATGGCCAAGTGAAACAAGGGACACTGCACATGTGGAGCAGTTACCGGAACTTCGCAACACTACTTTAATTTCGCACGTAACCAAATTTGATTTGTTTGAGAGATACTCCTCGATTGTCAAACTACGACGCGTTACTGCCTGGATTCTGCGATTTGCGAAAAATTGCCTCAAAAAGAAGACGGACAGACAGTACGGCCCTTTAAGCGTTGCTGAATTAGAATATTCGCTTACCGCACTGGTACGGCACGTGCAATCGCAGGCCTTTCCTGTCGATATTAGAAATCTAAAAGCAAATAAAGAGAGAATCTGTAAGAGTAATTTATTATCACTTCATCCATTTCTCGATGATGAAGGCATACTTCGCGTCGGCGGACGAATTAAAGAATCTAGTTTTGCGTTTAATAAAAAACATCCCATTATATTACCCAAAAATCACTTGCTTACTGATATGATTATTAATCATGAACACGTTAGACTATCACATTGTGGAGCGCGAACTCTATTGGCATCATTGAGAGATCGTTTTTGGCCAATTTCCGCTCTAAATAGAATCAAAAAGCTAATTAGAAACTGCATAATTTGTTTTAAATCCAACCCATCACAGAATCAATATCTAATGGGAAACCTACCAAATTATAGAATCACCCCAGCTAACCCATTTCAAAATTGCGGAATTGATTACGCGGGCCCTTACACATTAAAATACAAAAATGGTCGCGGCAGTAAAACCTACAAGGGTTATATATGCTTATTTATATGTATGGCAACAAAAGCAATTCACCTAGAGGTAGTGAGCGCTCTCACCACCAAGGCATTTCTTGATACTTTCAAACGATTCATCTCACGACGCGGTAAACCTGTGGCGATATATTCGGATAACGCCACAAACTTCGTGGGTGCTGCGAAGGAACTGCGTGAATTATTTCAATGCGCGAATAGCGACACTATTAAAAATTTTAGTGCAAATGAAGGAATATCGTGGCACTTCATACCACCTCGGTCCCCTCATTTTGGCGGGTTATGGGAGGCTGGTGTAAAGTCCACGAAGGTACACCTTAGGCGGATATTAGGAAACGCTCTATTAACGTTCGAGGATTTCTGTACTGTTCTGACTCAAATAGAGACTGTATTGAATTCCCGTCCCATTTCTCCTATATCCAGCGATCCCAACGACCTCAATCCATTAACCCCAGGACACTTTTTAATTGGGAGATCCTTAGAAGCTCTTCCCGAACCCAACGTATTAGGTGCTGTCGACAATCGCCTGTCCCATTACCAAAGACTACAACAATTGGTTCAACATTACTGGACGAGATGGAGCAAAGAATACATCAACGAACTACAAAGTCGATGTCGTTGGAAACTTGACAGAGGGTCACTTCTCAGCGTTGGAGCTATGGTCGTCATCCGTGAAGATAACCAACCCCCGTGTCAGTGGAAGTTGGGTCGAATTATCCAGTTACATCCTGGCAATGATGGTGTAGTGCGTGTGGTTACCGTAAAGACAGCGCAAGGTATTGTGAAACGCGCTGTTGTGAAAGTATGTGTGTTACCTATACAAACCGAATAAGGTAAAAAAGGTGAGTATATTGAAAGTTATTTCATAATCTTTCAAGGGGGCGGCATGTCGGAAACTCCAAACAATTTGTATAAACAATAAAACGTTACTTGTGTATTATTTGACATAATTATTTTACATTGCATGTTATATTTACCTATTACCATAAATAATGTAAATGACCACAAAAAATAAAGTGGCGTATTGTTTTTGCACTCACAGCCAGCTGTGTCTGCGAAGCGTGAGAACGAGACGTGAAAAGACGATACACAAAAACAGTGCATAACTAGCAGTCGAACAAGACACATATGTATATGAATATATGCCTCTACATAAAACGAAACGTGTTTTATTTTATATAGTTATATTAGGAACGAGCAAGTTTCTTTCAAACATAAAAACTTTAAGCAAAGGGTTTAAGTGTTACTTAGATATAGCATCGACAAGGCGCAGATTTACGACCTGCGTTAAAAACAAAGAAGTGAAAAACGCCAGCGAGATTAAAGCATTATTAATCCAATAACAACAATTATTAGAATAACTATGAATCCGAGTCCGAACAGAAAACAAGTGGAAGCGAATACATTCCATCAGATGATAGCATTGTTTCGAATACAACTGACAACGATTCTACCAGAACCGTGAGAAAAAAAGAATTAAAAAAATGTGGTTTGATAAGACAATTAGACATAATGAAAAAGAGTATACCGGAATTTAAAGATGTTACTTTCTCCAGCGACGAAGAAGCCATTTGTTTAACAAAAGATAATAAAAGAAAGAAGAACGGAAAATTAAACAATAATAATAATAATATATTTATTCAGTGTAATAAAATCATTACATGAAAGGTCAAAATATACATATATACAGTAACAAACAAAACAGATTAAAATTGTATATTATTAAAATTATCATTTAAATATTCATTAATTGAATAAAAACTTTTCGTCAGTAAAAGTTTTAATATTTTACTTAAGAAAGTACTAGCATTCATTGTATGCAGGTGCTTCACTTTGTTGTAAAACTTTGGCCCCCAGTAGTCCACATATCTTTGGGCAGTCTGCACACGGTGATAAGGGGTTCGCAGTTTATCCCTGTTTCTTGTATTGTACTGGTGGGAGTCCCCATTTGCGGCAAACTCATCCTCATTGAAGATGACATACTTAATGCAGTTGTATATATATATATATATGGATGGTAATGTGAGTATAGCCCCTTTTACAAAATATTTTCTGCAACTATCCCGATGTCCCAAACTGTACAACGCTCGAACAGCCCTCTTCTGCATTTGAAATATTCTCTCTGCCGATGGCAAGCTGCCCCATACCAAGACTCCGTAGCTCATCTTTGAGTGGAAGTTGCAGTAGTAAGCCGTTGTTGCAGCTTCGTGAGTTGCGACACTTTTCATACGTCTTATTGTGTATGTTGCCTTTGCAAGTTTATCAGCCAGACTGGAAACATGATCCTCCCAAGTAAGCCTACTATCCAGCGTCAGACCCAGATAGCATACGTTGCCGTTCGGTGGTTGGTTTTTTGCACAGAAAGTAAGTTGTTGTGTTTTCCCTTCATTTAGTTGTAGACCATTGCAAAGGAACCATTCCCTGGCTTTCTCCATAATCTCCTTCGCCTGTTCAGTCAACTCTTCTTCATCTCTTGCAGTCACCAAAAAGGCAGTGTCATCCGCATATAAACAACATTCCATCGGTGCTAAGCATTGCGGCAGGTCATTGATATATAGTATAAATAGAAGGGGACCCAGAAGAAAACTTTTTTTAACATTTTATTCATCACGTATTGCGCATGTGATTTCAAATTTAAATTCTCATCAATTATAGTCCCAAGATATTTCATTTCGCTTACCTTATCCAGTTCATAATCATTTATCTTAATTTTAACATTACTAACATCTAATCTACTTAATTTATAATTGCTACCTACAATCATGTACTTTGATTTACTAGCATTAATACATAATTTATTATTACAAAGCCACTTGAATAACGATGATAAACCTTCATTAATTTCAGTAACCATTTGGTCTAAATTGTCTCCACATACATATATCATGGTGTCATCTGCGAACATACAAATATTGCAATGTTTCACATTCATAACTAAGTCATTCACGTACATATAAAATAGTAGTGGATCCAGTACCGTTCCTTGAGGAACACCAAAGTTAATTTTTATTGCATCTGATGTACAGCCATTATACTTTACTTTTTGTAGTCCATTTGTCATATATGATTTTAGCCAATGTCCTACATTGTCCTTAATTCCTAAACCCTCTAGTTTACTAATTAATAAGTCCCTATCAATAGTCTCAAAAGCTCTGCGTAAATCTATAAATACTGCCACTACAAAACACCCGTCATCTATAGTTTTTAACCACTTATCACAAATGTCCATAATAACAGTTTCACAGGAGTGATTCTTTCTAAAACCCGATTGATTAGAAACTATAATATTGTTTTTGTCACAGTAGTCATCAAGTTGATTTTTTACACAAATCTCGAGTACTTTTTCATATACCGGAACAGTATTAATTGGACGGAACTCGTTACACAATTTCGTACCGTTCACTTTTTCCACAGGAACCACGTAAGAAGTCTTCCATTCTTCTGGAAATACACCTGATGTCAAGGAAGTATTTACCACGTCCAATAGTCTATTAGCGGCGGCAACCATGCACACACCCTGCAAAATTCTGCAAGTAATGCCATCCCCCGCAACATCTCCCGTATTTTTTAAAGAAATTAACACTTTTTTCATGTCATACATTGAAAGTGTCCTGAACTGAGTAAATTCCGCAGTTGTCATTTTCTGCGTAAGGAATATGTTTCAGCACTTTTTGGTATACTGTTCACTATGTCCTGTACACTAGACACAAAGTATTTGTTGAAATTCTGCGCTATCTCCATATTATTCATAATTGCTTTATTCTGAAATACAATAGATTTAATAATAATTTTTTTATCATCTGAAAGCATCATTTTTAAATTTTTCCACAGCTCTTTGGAGTTGCTTGTGTTGTTATCCAGTAATATTTCTAAATATGTTTCTTTTGCTTTCTTTATTAAATTTGAGACTTTATTTCTGTAAGTCTTATAATCATTCCACGACTCTTCGCATTTAGTATATACTGCGATTTTGTATTTTGTGTCTCTAATTTTCATTTCTTCTATTAAATTATTTGTGTATTAATCCATTTGTTTCTCACATATCTACCTGGTACACTCACCTCCTTCATTGGACACATTGTATGAATAATATCAGTAATTGATCCAATGAAACTTTTAGCCAATATATTTACATCATTGGAATTATTGTTCCATTGAATATTCATCAGGTAACCTTGAAGTGCCTCAGTGTTTTAATTTGTATAGTTCCTTTACAAATTTTTAATGTATCACTAGTAATCTTTTGATGTTTATCGATTTGTATGGATAGTATGTTGTGATCACTTATTTTTGGTGTTAAATGTACCTTATGTTCCAATGTCTTCTTATTTGTTAGAATATAATCAATTAATGTTGAACTGCATTGCGTTATTCTAGTATCTTTGATAACAATTTGAGTCAATGCATTTTTATAAAATCGATTTTTAATTTTTTGGCTGTAGAATGTGTCACTTCTGTAATTTATATTAAAGTCACCTGTTAATATTATATTACCCTCGTAATCAATTATATCATTTATATACTCGTCTAAGAATTCCAAAAATAATCCATCAGACATGTTTGGAGGGTGATAAATGACAGTGATTAAATAGTTTTGCTTATTTATATGTTCATTCACTCCTATTAACCATACATGTGTTTCACTATAAACAGATTTTACCTCGTACCGTAAGTGATTTTTCAAATACAAAAGGATTCCACCAGTTCTTCTATTATTTGTTACTGCTCTTACCATCTCGTATCCCTCAATATTAATTTCCTTGTTTGTTACTTCATCAACATGTGTTTCAACCAGTCCTAAAATTAATGGTTCCCAGTCATCGCATAATTGTAATATTTCATCTTTATTATTTAAGAATCCCTGACAATTGAAAATTACAATATTACTATTGTGACATTTTTTCTGTGGTTGCTATACATACGTAATCTTGGACCTTTGTGCCTCCAGGATCCGTTGATAGCTTGGACAGTTTCTCTCAAATGCTGTATGATTCACATTTAAATCAATTTTTAATTTTTTGACTACTCTAATGCAATTCACACATTTTTCAACATCATTATCACATTCAGTTGTGCAGTGTTCTCCCGCACATTTGCCGCATGCTTTATTTACTGTGCAATCCTTAGAAAAATGATTGTATCCTGCACATTTATAACATCTTAATATATTTATGTATTCATAAACATCACATTTTTTCCACCCAACATTAATTTTTCCCCTCTTTAGTATTTTTTCAAATGCATCAGATTTAACATCAATTATTATGTTACCATAATTCTTTTTCCGTTTACTACAATACTTCCTATTTATCTTTAATTTTTCTCGTATATCACTGTCTAATATTTCTAAGTCATTCTGACTAACAATTGCGTTCATAATATCCTGCGACTCCATATCTACGTATTCTTTTTCTACGCCTGCTATAATAATCTGTGGATCTCTCAATTTAGGATCTAACACCTCATATTTATTTCCCAATTCTTTGGTCATTTGAGTTTTTAACTTTTCTTTGGACGTATGATCCCCGCAACTAACTAAAATACCACCTTTGCTTATATTTTTAATTGTTTGCACACTTACAGACAATTTAATGGGGTCGATTGAATTTCTCATTTCTGTTTTCGTTTCCTGGCTTTTTTGCGATTCATTTTTTGGTTTTAAAATAATTACATCATTATTTTTTTTTAAGAGTATCACTGTATGACATCTTTATTTCATTTGATATGGACTTTGTGTTTTTGATACTTTCAATAATATCATTCATTTCTTGTATGCTTTTACTTTGTTCTATTATCGTGTTTAAACAGAGATCTAATTTAGTAGTCTGGTTTTCAATTTTTTGAGCTATATTTGTGTCATTACAACATTTACAGACCATTTTAAATCCTTTAACTTCTATTCTTTTAATTTGCTCTTCATCATATCCAATGCATTTTACATGATGCTCACCATCACACAAAAAACATCGCAATGTTTTATCGAGTCTTTTTATATCTCCAGAAAAGATATAGTACCTACTTGACGGCATCGCAATTGTCTTACTTGCAACACACTTTTATCATTAATATTTACTGTATGTCCTTACACGTTAATACATATTAAAATTGACTTTTCACATAAAACTCTTACTTTATACACTAATAGTTGAAAGAAATATTATATCCTGGGAATCACGTCACATCGACGAACTATGCAAGTCAATACATTTTTATGTACACATGTATGACCCAATATTAAACAACGTTTTTACTTATCGATACTACTATTTTGCAGAGCCGATAGCAAATACGACCTCGCACTACAAGCATAAAACTACTACTTATCAATAAGTTATATGTTTCTTTTCTATATTTATTGCAGGTTCAAGACCAACTGAACATTACCAAGAGAAGTACATATATGTTATTTTGTGGTGTACATTGATGAAATCCAACCGTTATTTATTTTACAAATAAAACGTGACGAAGTGTTTTGGAAAACAAAGATGTTGCCTAAATCGATATGTTTTTATAAGGGATGCTTGTTGCCGGAAATAATCCAAAAATATTTGAATAGGGGTCTAGAGTATTGCACTCATACACCTTTGCCGGAGTAATTATAACAAAAATATGGAATTTATTACAATAAACTAAAAGAGAGAGACCTGGATTTTAAAAAAACCTCTCTCCTTTCAATATTCCATTTACAATTAATTAAAGTAAAGTTTTTTAGTAATGATATGCAATTATTCTTCTATAATGTGTATATTGTATATATTTGCTTTAAGTTTTATGTGTTCATCTTTTTACTGTCTTATACGTAGTATAAGAAAGAATTATGATGAGGAAAATGTTCCACCTCCAGGTTTTTGAAGATGTCCACGATTTGATGCTGAAAAATTGGTTTATTAAGTCTATCTCTCCTTATTTATACGTCTACAGTCTTTATATTGTTTATACTTTGTTAATAAAATGTTTTCTCTGAGAGGCAGGTACCGGGTGGCCAACTAAGAATGGCCGTCGGCTATATCTCAGAAACCAGTTGTCATATTGCTTCCGGGTAAAAAAAATTCAAGTAAAAGTGCCCAAGAGAAAATGCTGGAAATTATTTTGGAGTTTGTAAAATGTCCGCAGGGGGGCGTAACAGTCAGGATCAATGTTAAAATTTAGAATGTCTTCATATTTTTACTAATTAAAAGGGGCATTGAAAATTTCTAAACTTTATTCCTTACACATTCTTTAATACTTTTAGTCTTGCACATTTTTCACTATCTAGTTAAATAAAGTGGTGGGGGCAGTTCAGATATTTTTTTTATATAAACTAGGATTACTCCCGTTTGGCTTAAGCGATTTGAATAAGTTTGGTCTCATTTAAAAGAGCCTTATTTGCTCTACAAACTGCACTTGTGTTTTTTTATCTCGAACTTTTGCCGTCACCGGTAGATGGCGTTAACTGAAATGTAAACAAATATTAGGCCTTTTTTCAAAAAAGTTAAATGCAATGATATGTTTCTTTTTACATGAGTTAATAAAGAATTAAAACCTCTACATTTCGGTGAAAAAGCGAAATTTGTATGTTTTTTAGAACAGGAGATATTGGCAAAAATAGATGAAAATGCATGAATTCTCTTGTTTTAATTGTCATCTTTTTGTTATATATATATATATATATAGAGTTGAGTGGAAATCCACGACCGACTACGTTAAAAAATAAGATGTGAATAACTATTCACTGGGATTGTTTCGAACAATCCCAGTGAATAGTTATTCACATCTTATTTTTTATATATATATATATATATATATATATATATATATATATCAGAAAAAGAAAAATATTGGGTATAATCCGCTGTAGAGCAACCGTAAACACGTGTTTCTGACTAATAATATTTAGTCAGAAACACGTGTATATATATATTAATAGTACGCTGTCGTCGGTCTTAGGATAATTATAACAAAATAAAACTGACAATTACATGTGCAACGTTTCGTTTATCAACAATTACTACGAAGTGTCTAATGGGTTAGACACACCTGTGTATACACACAGGTGTGTCTAACCCATTAGACACTTCGTAGTTGACGCACACACGTGTGAATAGCAAAATTGTTTGTTGATGCCATGTAATTGTTGATAGTATTATGTATTTAACAATAAGAAAGAAATTACAGAGGTAAATGATAACTTAAGAGAATTTGTAGGCAGAATTATATGTATTTTTATTCTATGTTTTAGCTATGAAGAAGTTTATTAATTGAATAAACGAAACGTTGCACATGTAATTGTCAGTTTTATTTTGTTATAATTATCCTAAGACCGACGACAGCGTACTATTAATAGCAAATTTTGAAGGATACGACTGTTCTTTTATATATATTGAGGTAGTACTAGGTACATACCGTCAATATCAATATGTGTTTATAATTAGGGATAGTATTATAAAGAGAATAATGGTTTATTAATGTTTTTATATTTACTAATGGTCCATAGTTGATTCTATATAGTTTGTTGTGTAAGGTCCATGGTTCGTCAAATGACACAGAAATCTGTAAAATAGAGAATTTGTAATTAATTGATAATTCGATATGTTATATAAATTTGTAAAAACTTGTTCAATTGAATTTAATGAAGAGAAATGGTATTAAGAGGTAAATTTTATTATAAGGCATTGTCAAAATTGATTATAATTTCCCGCGTTAAAATATTTAAAGGAACTGTCAGTGGTTGTCAATGTTGACATTTTGTACAGAAAAGTTATTTGAGAATGTGTTAAATGGTTCTGAATACATAAATCTTATACTAAATTCATAGATAAAATTATCATAATAAGAGTACTGTTATATGGAAAGGTATTTATAAAAATATTAGCATAATGGAATTTATATTGAGTATAATTAAGAGGTGGATAATGGAGATTGGTCAATTTTGAAAAATAGGCAGTATCACTAAGGGAATGGGATAAATAAATAGAATTCGAAAAATAATTTTCGCAGAGAGAGTTTATGAAATTGGCGATAATGTTATATTAGCCTTAATTTCATAAACTAAAGATAAATAAAAGTATTGTTATACTGGAATTTAATATTCAAACATTTGGAAATATAAGTAGTAAAGAATACGAAGTATTAGTGTACTAAAAAAATAAATGTTAGCAGTTTTCACTAAACTGTAATAAAGGAAGAAGATAGGAGTGCAATAAAACAGGAATATAATTTAAAAATACTTACCAGCAAAGAAGTATCCATTATAAGCGAGGTCACAGTGGAATTGGAGCATCATACATAATTGTCCTAAAGGAGTATCCATAACAAAAGGTGTCACAGTGGAATTGGAGCATCACACGCTGTATAATTAGTCGAAGAACTTCCTGGACGGAGTTATTAATTCATTGGAGTATTATTTAAATAATCAAGAGAGAAATTCCAATCTTATTAGGACCATTTTTCATTGTTCCTGTACCGGTAGTCACCTTTAGGAGGCACAGACAGCTGTTTCATTGTCCAAATAAAGTAATTGCTGTAGGATGTTTGTTCATCTGAGGCTACAAAGTAACAAGAAGAGATTAAAAGGAGCTACGAAATAAGAAAATACTGTGAAATAAACAAAGGTTGTATTGAACTATTTTCATTTTTCATTTGGTTTTTGCTATTATAATTTAAATATTTGTGGAAGAGTACAATAAAATAAACCACATGACAAACTATATACATAAATTAGTAAGAGATCATAAATAATTGCATAAGAATATAAATCAGATAAGTTTGTAATAATTCTCATAAATATAAAGCTAAATTTATTAAATAACATACCTTTTAAAAAAGAGAGGTTAACATCTGTTCTTTTCATAACCATATTTCGGACATTGAACAAGTTTAGATAGGGTGTTTGTATTAATATTGGCATTTCCATCATAGTACCAGAAATATTGTAAATAATTTATCAAATCAATATATTGTTTGTTAGTTTTTCTATCCTTGTTTTACTGGTAATATAGAATATCTGTTAGAAAATCACTACATTATAAAATGTTGGAATTCCTAGAAATAAAAACATCAATTTAATTTATAGGCTATAAATCACATCCGATAAAAAAATACTTACTCCTGAGATTAAAAGAGATGTTATGCAGTAATAAGATAAAACTTATTATATAGATTTTGTATCAAAAGAAATTAGTTATTAGAAATCTAGTTATAATAATTTTCAACGTGAAGCGATACTATCGTTCAAGTTCCGAGTTACCAACTTTATCAGAAGATATATCACTACAAGTATATAATTTGCTAAGTGAACCAAAAGATACAGGTTCGGACTAAGGAATATTATAGTTAAAGAATATGTAAAAGTTGGAATAATGAAAGATGAATTTAATTGAAAATGTAATGTTAGATTTATGAAATCAATATTGTATGGAGTATTGTTGAATGTGATAGGAAGGGATATCAAAGTACATAGAGATTATACAACTGAGTTAGTGACGGGCAAATTAATAATTCATTTTATATTTTTATTAGACTGAATACTAAAAATACATATCCATTATATGCCTACTAGTACATTGAGATAGTAGCATATTGTTAAATGTAATTGATACACCTGTAAAAGGGGGTATTACTACATTAATATGGCTTCCGAACGTGGGGCGTTTTAAAAGAAACTCGCAAAGATTGTGTTTTCGATAATTTATTCACCTTATTATAATTAGAAAAATACATTTTTTTTTATAAAGGTTATCAGTATAATAAAACTAGGTTTGAAAGTATAAGACAGGTTATTATAGTAATATTACATACAATTTATTAATCATGAATACCAGGTCAAAGAGTAGTTCTGGAATGAATAGGACAGAGTTTTCAAGTGATAGCGAAGAAGAAACACAACAGATAGGTAGTATACAAGATGGAGGGGAAATACCACAGGTACGGGAAGAGACACAACAGTTAGTAAATATACAAGATAGGGATGATAAATCGCAGGTACAGAGAAAGACGTCAATCTCATCAGCAGACATGTTGTTAATTTATCAAATGTGTCAAAAATTAAGGAAAGAACAAGAGTTAGACAGAGAAATAAGAAGACGTATGAGAGAGGAAGACAAATTAGAAAGAAGACGACAAAGAGAGGAGGATAAAAGAGAATTGTATGGAAGATTGGATGAAGAGGACAAGACGTTTGAGGAATTAAATGGAAAACTAGACAAGATGATCGAAGAAAGTAGACGACAAAGGGAAGAAGATAAAAGAGAATTAAATGAAAAATTGCATAAGTTGAACGAACAAGTAAGTGGAAAAATAGACAAGTTAAATGAGGTTATTACAGAGAATTTTGTACAATTGAAAGAAGAAGTTAAAATTACTAGAGAAGAATATAAATGGAATATTGAACAATGTAAAGAATCTTTAGTAAGAAATCCAGAAGAAATAATATCAGAAAAACAAATAAGTGTAAAGGACAAAACAGATACAACTGAAGAAAGGGTTATTGAAAATTATGAGAAGGATGAAATAAACTGTATCAACATTGAACAAAATACAGCTGAAATCAAGAAAACTTATACGAATATAACACTGCAAAAGAAAACAAAATACTTAGATTTTGACAGAAAAATTTTACGATCATATTTGGACTCACTTTTATTAGCAGAGGAAGATGATAATATTTTGGATTCATATTTTTTAAGGCAAATAACAGGAATAGTCATAAGAGACAAAAAGTATATGGGAAGAAGTTTTAAAGTTGGACATAATATAATACCAACTTATGTGGAAAATGTTTTGGAAAATGAAAAGATTAGTATGTGTAATAAGTATAAAGAATTTGTAAATGGAAATGATTCTGTGGTGAGTATAAGAGATTCTTCAGAAAAATATGTGCGAAGAAATGTTCATCAGGGTACAATGATCTTGGAGATTAAGTGCAAATTATTGGAATGGGATATTGAAGTGCAGAAAGTTACAGAGATATTTACATCTAGAAATGCAGATGTTATGAGTATATTTGACCAGGTTGGAAAATTTGTGAATAAGATATTTTACAAAACTGAAGAAAATGAGTTATGGTATGAAGAAGATGTGGATAAAGAAGAAACATATGGAACATTGAAAAATAGAGTAAGATAAAAAATTATAATGGATAAGATGTCTCGGATAATACATGATACAATTTAACATTTAAATCATGGACATGGACATGGCAGTTGTATAAAAGGGCGACAACTGATGGTATCAGCGACACCATCCTACCAGAGCTACAACAAGATAAAAGCCCTCATAAAAATTATTATACTCGAACAAAGAATTTATGGACATGACGGATACTTAAGGGCAAGTATTCATGGGTATTACCAAACCAATTATATACACAGCTACCACAAATTACAAGAGCTCATACAAACAATACGGTAAATAGGGGCATAGAGATGGACAAAAGACAATGAAATGATAGTGAAATTAGATACATTACATATAATAAGAATTATAACTATTTATATGAGCACATACAGAAACGACTTATTTAATAATAAGGTAGGGGCAGGTATTATTCAGAAACTCATCCTGAATTATAGTTAAGATTTAGAAATAGGAACGTTATCAATATTTAAATGAGTATTTTAATTTATTTAAAAGTTATTCCCTTATTCCATAATATGTGTTTTGTTAAAAAAAAAAATGATGTAATATATGTAGAGAATACTAGAACATATGTGTACAAGAAAAGGAATTTAAATAAGAAGATACCTGGAATATTAGAAACTTAAAAATTAAAAAACATGTATGCAAAGAAAATATTATACAAGAAAAAGTACATTTGAACATTATAAAACGAATAGAAGAGATAATACAAGTATTGATGCACGATAAAGTAGGTCGTGTTGTACATAAGGTGATTATGATATAATAAATTATTAAGAGGAAAGAACAAAAGCCTTTTATATAGAAAGATGATATACGTATAAAAAAAATGAAATGCTTACTCTAATAGAGTAATATAAAATGATCCATGAAAGTATGGAATAATAAATGTTAGAATATATGAAAAAGGGTATAAAATGTATAAGACGAAAATGTTTACATATAATTAAAATGGTAACGTACGCCAATAAAACGAAAATATAATTAAAAAACTTTCGTATGATGAAAGTAAGGGATAAGACGAAAAGGTCTATTAAGGGAAATAAGGGATATGTTCGAATAAGAACAATATAAATAATTAATATTAATGTAAATGTGAGCATAAATAAAGTATATTTTTAAAAGGCAGTTTAAGTCCAAAGGAATAATGGAAAGTTGATTAAATATTCACCATAAAATAATAAAGGTATTACAGGAATTAGTAAGAAGATAGTTTTTTTTAATCAATGCTAAAAATCTTCATATAGAAGAGTTCAAAGTAAATAAATGTATATCTTGTTGGTACTAATTATTAAGTTACACGACCAGGTATCCAGAGATTATTAAAAAAAAAAAAACTTATTTATAACGTAAATTTCATTTAAAATAATAAATTTCCTAATACAAAGTACACGTAAAAAGAAAGTATAGGATAAAGATAAAATTACAAAAGAGTATGTAACGATTTAGTAAAGAAACTTATATTACAGTCAGATAAATAATAATTGAAGTACATGTATATAGTTTTCATAGAGTATAAAGTGATTAATTGTTGTTAAAATTTACATGTTAAATAAATGATGAAGGTGCCATATTATAAAAATATTGCAAGCACAATGCAAGAATTTACTTTAAAAGTTGTTAATAATTTGAATGTGTTATGAAGGTAACAGATTATAACTTTTAATTTAAACAGATAATTTCTTATTTAATAAATGAAAATTATTCAAACAAGTTGAAATTTTACATTTATTAAAGGGGCAAAATGAGGTAGTACTAGGTACATACCGTCAATATCAATATGTGTTTATAATTAGGGATAGTATTATAAAGAGAATAATGGTTTATTAATGTTTTTATATTTACTAATGGTCCATAGTTGATTCTATATAGTTTGTTGTGTAAGGTCCATGGTTCGTCAAATGACACAGAAATCTGTAAAATAGAGAATTTGTAATTAATTGATAATTCGATATGTTATATAAATTTGTAAAAACTTGTTCAATTGAATTTAATGAAGAGAAATGGTATTAAGAGGTAAATTTTATTATAAGGCATTGTCAAAATTGATTATAATTTCCCGCGTTAAAATATTTAAAGGAACTGTCAGTGGTTGTCAATGTTGACATTTTGTACAGAAAAGTTATTTGAGAATGTGTTAAATGGTTCTGAATACATAAATCTTATACTAAATTCATAGATAAAATTATCATAATAAGAGTACTGTTATATGGAAAGGTATTTATAAAAATATTAGCATAATGGAATTTATATTGAGTATAATTAAGAGGTGGATAATGGAGATTGGTCAATTTTGAAAAATAGGCAGTATCACTAAGGGAATGGGATAAATAAATAGAATTCGAAAAATAATTTTCGCAGAGAGAGTTTATGAAATTGGCGATAATGTTATATTAGCCTTAATTTCATAAACTAAAGATAAATAAAAGTATTGTTATACTGGAATTTAATATTCAAACATTTGGAAATATAAGTAGTAAAGAATACGAAGTATTAGTGTACTAAAAAAATAAATGTTAGCAGTTTTCACTAAACTGTAATAAAAGAAGAAGATAGGAGTGCAATAAAACAGGAATATAATTTAAAAATACTTACCAGCAAAGAAGTATCCATTATAAGCGAGGTCACAGTGGAATTGGAGCATCATACATAATTGTCCTAAAGGAGTATCCATAACAAAAGGTGTCACAGTGGAATTGGAGCATCACACGCTGTATAATTAGTCGAAGAACTTCCTGGACGGAGTTATTAATTCATTGGAGTATTATTTAAATAATCAAGAGAGAAATTCCAATCTTATTAGGACCATTTTTCATTGTTCCTGTACCGGTAGTCACCTTTAGGAGGCACAGACAGCTGTTTCATTGTCCAAATAAAGTAATTGCTGTAGGATTTTTGTTCATCTGAGGCTACAAAGTAACAAGAAGAGATTAAAAGGAGCTACGAAATAAGAAAATACTGTGAAATAAACAAAGGTTGTATTGAACTATTTTCATTTTTCATTTGGTTTTTGCTATTATAATTTAAATATTTGTGGAAGAGTACAATAAAATAAACCACATGACAAACTATATACATAAATTAGTAAGAGATCATAAATAATTGCATAAGAATATAAATCAGATAAGTTTGTAATAATTCTCATAAATATAAAGCTAAATTTATTAAATAACATACCTTTTAAAAAAGAGAGGTTAACATCTGTTCTTTTCATAACCATATTTCGGACATTGAACAAGTTTAGATAGGGTGTTTGTATTAATATTGGCATTTCCATCATAGTACCAGAAATATTGTAAATAATTTATCAAATCAATATATTGTTTGTTAGTTTTTCTATCCTTGTTTTACTGGTAATATAGAATATCTGTTAGAAAATCACTACATTATAAAATGTTGGAATTCCTAGAAATAAAAACATCAATTTAATTTATAGGCTATAAATCACATCCGATAAAAAAATACTTACTCCTGAGATTAAAAGAGATGTTATGCAGTAATAAGATAAAACTTATTATATAGATTTTGTATCAAAAGAAATTAGTTATTAGAAATCTAGTTATAATAATTTTCAACGTGAAGCGATACTATCGTTCAAGTTCCGAGTTACCAACTTTATCAGAAGATATATCACTACAAGTATATAATTTGCTAAGTGAACCAAAAGATACAGGTTCGGACTAAGGAATATTATAGTTAAAGAATATGTAAAAGTTGGAATAATGAAAGATGAATTTAATTGAAAATGTAATGTTAGATTTATGAAATCAATATTGTATGGAGTATTGTTGAATGTGATAGGAAGGGATATCAAAGTACATAGAGATTATACGACTGAGTTAGTGACGGGCAAATTAATAATTCATTTTATATTTTTATTAGACTGAATACTAAAAATACATATCCATTATATGCCTACTAGTACATTGAGATAGTAGCATATTGTTAAATGTAATTGATACACCTGTAAAAGGGGGTATTACTACAATATATTCAGTAAAATTCTAACACGCAGACCAAATAATAAAATGTCACAAAAGCGGAAGAAATTTGAAAGGCATTCCTGTAATACCGATGCAAAATATATAAAAATATATTAAATTTTTGCGTGACTGAAGACTAGTGGGCGTCGAAATATTTGAAGCAACATTGGTGACGCTTACATTGTTGAATTCTGTGGATATTGAGCTATGACTTGAAGATTCATCTTTGTTAGGATGCAATAGTGTCGAGTGATATTTAGAACATTTTCTACAATGATTTGAGCGACAGTCTTTGAATGAATGACCCTTTTGATGGCAATTGTAGCAAAAAACGAGGGTATTTACTTGTTGCATACGCTCTTTACTTGACATTTCTAAGAACTTCTTACACGAATATATCTTGTGATTTAAATTGCATATAGGGCGCAGTTATAATTGAAAGAAGTGACTAATAACATACAACGTTTTTCAATGAAATTAGTGAGTGTCTTGATCATCCGATTTAATTACTTCTATTTCCCATTGTAATCTAATTTTCCCATAATTAAATACTGTATGATATTGTACCACGCCTTGACGGGTGTGCCAAGCGCTTCTAGCGCTCGAATATGATCTTGAAAGGAATCTGAAAGTTGTCGAATTGCAATTGCAGATTCTTTCGTGATTTTGGAATAATTAACAATGCCTTTAATATGAGAATGTATAAGTAATTTTGCATTTTTATACCTTTTTTCAATGAACGATAAAGCGATAGGATAATTAGATGCAGAAATTTCTAATGACTCGATAACCTTTAACGGTTCGTCACCTAAGCATGATTTTAAATATAAAAAGCGCAAAATGTCATCCAAACTTTCATTATTGTGAACAAGGGATTTAAAACTTTCATAAAAGCATGGGAAACTGTTCTGGTTCCCCTTTGTAAATTTGCATTTTTAAAATTGGTAATTTTACGTGTGATTGACTTTGTACAATATTATTGTTACTAGCATTTGGAACACTCTGTATACTGGCAGTGGCGCTAACTGCATCAGATATAACTGAACGTTTGCTACTAAGAACTGGAGTTGGTTGTTTACTAGCATCATATTCAATTTGAGCCTCAGCTGTGTTTCTTGAATATGATAATTTCGCAAGTGCCAATACCTCATTATAAAACGTTTCAAATTCTATATATTCATTACTAGCTATCGTTGTTTTGCCATATAAAGTATTTCTAGTGAATATTTTGGTAGTCTAATAAAAAATAAGTAACTTATTGTAAGTGTGTAGGGGATGTGGTATATGACTGAAAGAGGAATGGAGCGCTGTGAATGATGACGGTGAACGGTTTAGGCCCTAAACTTTAGTGAGTGAGAGAAAGCTTATTGTGTGAGAAAGAAAGGAGACCGGCTTCGTTCTCATCCCTACTCTGTGCTGTTTACGGGGTGAGAAGTGACATCGGTAGACGCCTGGCGGGAATAACTGATCGAGTGGTAACTGATCAATTATAATTGATCAGTTACCACTCGATCAGTTATTCCCGCCAGTGATACAAAATCGAACTTTCCGAATGGGAATGGGATGAGACCAATTGCAAATGAAAGCTGACATTATCCATAACAAAACCTTGAAGGTTTTTTTTTTTAGTTCAGTGCGAGATTTTTTTTACACGCATTTGAAGTTGTTGATTTTGGAACGCTGTCTAACGGGGAAAGATCATTGAAAATTTGATAAAATAATGCTTATTTATTTTTATTATCCTGGAAAGTTGTGGTATCTTACTGTTTTTGAGGCCGAGGAATTCATTTTCGATATTTATTTTTACCTAAAACTGACGCTAGATGGCGCTGTCATACAAATTGTGCTTACAAAAACAACTTTTTTATTTTAAAGTATTATATCTTATTTGGATCTCATTTTGGATCCGCTTAATCATCATCACTATCACTGTCAATTTGCATGTTTGAAGTAGCAAAAGCTCCAGAAGTAGTAGACTGTGGATCTCTGTATGTTTCTGGTTCTTGCTCTTCGTCAGTATCCTCTTCATCGGTTGTTCTCTTTAACCACCAGCATAAATCACCTAACATAGAATCTAGTTTCTTTCCTCTGTACCTAGTTTCCACGGTTAAAGCTACTTGGTGGAAACGTTCACCTTGTTCATCAGATTCGGTGGATAGTTGGTTTTCAAGCCAATCCATATGGTGATGGAGAAAATGAATTTTTAATGACATATTCACACCAAGTTCCTCAAAGGCTTTCAAGAGACGTTTAACTCTTTGTGCACTATCTGCTTCTCGTTTTTTTTACCAAGAACATTTTCGATTACGTCTTTAATTGCATTCCATGCAATTAATTGATTTTGATCCAAAGAATTATCAAAATCATTATTTTTCATCAATCTTCTAATGTCTGGACCATTAAACATACCTGTAACATTAGAAAAAAATATAGTAAATTCATTTTTTATAATCATTTATTTTATTTGTATACAATACCTTCTTTAACTTTGCTAGCACTGAGTCGTGGAAATGTAGATCTTGAAGTAGTAGAAGCTGGTCCATCTACAGAAAACACTTTTGCAAAGTTTTTGAAAAGACCCAATTTAATATGAAGTGGTGGTAGCAATACTTTATCTGCTGGTACAAGAGGTTCCTGGATAACATTAGCTGTTCCAACACGAAAAACTTCTTTCTTTTCCCAGTCACACTTTTGATATTGATTTCCTTTGTAACGTGTGTTCCACAAGCATATAAAGCACATGTTTTTCGTATAGCCACCTTGTAAACTACAAAGGAAGGCCACCATTTTCAAATCACAGCATATACGCCATTTATGGTTTTCATAATTCACTGATTCCAGTAGATATTTTACTGATTCGTAGGTTTCTTTAGTGTTCAAATTGTATGCGACTGGAATGCTTGATTTTTTGTTATTGTAGTACAATAAAACTGCTTTCATTCTGGTTTTTAAAGAATCTATAAATAATCTCCATTTATGAGGAACATACTTCATACCCATTTCTGCCATAAGTTTTTCAATATCATTACAGTAAACGAATGTATTTTCTTCGTTGACAGAGAAATATTTTTGAAATACTGCTTGACGATTACGAAAAGCAGCTATTTTTACACCAGGTTCTAGTAAATTGTTTTGTTTTAGTTTACGTGCAACATACTCTGAATCACGCTTCGACATAATAACGTGCTTCAGTACTTCATCTAACCAGTTTTGTGATATTGGTTGGTATCATACGATTGTTAAACTCGGAAGGCTCGTAAGTAGGATCGTATCCAATTGTCTCTGCAACATTTGTAGATACAACGGAGGTTACATCTGGACTTGCTGGTTTTGGTATTGGAATAAACTCTGTATGCTTAGGAAATTCTGCATATTTTGTACCAACATATACCATGCTTCCTCTATTACATCTGTTTCTTCCTTTAATACTATTTAAACACACATAACACTGTGATTTAACGTGTTCACCTGAGAAGATATGAAAATGCAAAATAAAATTAATATATTTGATGTATAATACATGTTTTGTACATATATGATATAAAATAAATTTAAAAAAAATTACCTGGATTGTACCATAACATTGGAATACCAAACTGCATTGACTTCCTTTTCTTTTGTGACCACTTAATTAAAGAACCATTTCAAGTTCTGCACACTTTTTCAGGTACCCAATCTACATTCTCAATAACCTCTACTCCAAAATACTGTAAATACAATTGTTTCATACTCTCATAATTTGGCAGCAAATTTTTTTGTCTATTATATTTTCCACAAACATAACAATAATATTTCAAATGCTTCAAACATTCATTCCGGCTATGCGACATCTTCAATGGTTGTTTTCTTACTAAATTGTCTTGGTACGTTGTTGTCAGTATATATAGATTGTCAGGTAATATAATTGTGCGCTTGTGTATCTTTATGGTCTTGTTTTGAATTTGTGCGTTACTGAGTTTTATTGCCTTATTGTCTTGTTTTTTGTAGAAATTCTTTAAGGGCTCAAATATTGTTAATAAATTATAACCCGACTAAATTGAATTTCTTTTCAATACTGCTTTATTTCAACAATTTCATTTTCTTAAATAGTAAATGTTGAGTTACTTAAAACTAATTTAGACATCCTGAAATTAACAGGTAATAATAACAAAAAATGTTTCCATACTCAAACAACTAATAAATATGTCTGGCAGACACATGTAATAAACAAAGAATGCATATTTGTATTTTGTTAATCCTAAACAACAGATGTGTTGGTCAAGCCGACAATTGGGTTTTCCCAATGGTAGAAATACTTTTATGAACGCGAGCAATTACCCTAATAAAGCAATAAAAATGAAACCTTGATGCGACAAACACATAAAACTAGATCGTAAAATCTTTTTGGTAAGAATGACCTTGATCCCAAACAGATGCAAAAATGAATAAGGATCGTAAAATATTTCTTGATAAAAATAAATTTGATCCTAAATACGAAACATATAAAATAAATTTGACCCTAAATACGAAACATATAAAAATAAATAATTATGTTTAAACAATGTTTAAACAAATATTATGTCTAAAACAGTGAAGCAGTAAATACACCGTTTTTTAATTGAAAATTTACAAGAAATAGCACCATTTGTATGAAAGCGCCATCTAGCGTCAGTTTTAGGTAAAAAAAAAATATGGAAAATGAATTCCTCGACCCCAAAAACAGTAAGATACCACAACTTTCCAGGATAATAAAAATAAATAAGCATTATTTGATCAAATTTTCAATGATCTTTCCTTGTTAGATAGCGTTCCAAAATCAACAACTTCAAATGCGTGTAAAAAAAAAATGTCGCACTCAACTAAAAAAAAAAACACTTCAAGGTTTTGTTATGGATAATGTCAATTTTAATGTTAACTTCCATTTGCAATTGGTCTCATCCCATTCCCATTTTGGTTGTTGCACTGTGTTACTATTAATCCACATAGCCACTGCATTATCCATATGTATAAGATTTGCATGTTTAAGCTTGTTGAAAATAAAACTCATTAATTTTGATTCTAAAATGTTTGTGTAGAATATATTTTTTTTCCAGAAAATTACCTAAATTTTGAAGGTACAAATTTGTAACTTTATTTAATAAAGAAATCCAGCCCTAGATAGGGGTATTGTCATGAAAGTAATTATCAACTGAAGAAAATAATAATTAAATAAAGATTACAAAAAGCAATTAATTTTTTACATAAAAGAGCAAAAGTTCTTGTTTTGAAATTTACAGGCGTGTAAAATTAATATTGTTTGTTACGTAATGTATATAAAATTAATTCATAACTTGATTTATCTATTTCACATTTCCTTATAAGAAATATACAACCGCTTTTATTCGTTTTGTTAAATAAAATTTAAAACAAAAACTAGAACCGTTTTTGTCACTTTTTTTTTTGAAAATATATAACTATACACAGTTTAAATAAAATTATATACCTACATTTATAATAATAATTATCGACCGCCGAGAGTAGAAAATTATTAAAGTACTAATATCGCTATTAAAAAATAGGGGTTGGGTGGTGGAAGGGTGGAAATTTAGGGTTGTATGTATTTTTTAATGCCGAATCATAAAAAAAATAAAATACAAAATTTTTCCCAAAACAACAAAAAAAAAATTTTGTGTGGACCATCCTTATCACTTAGGGAGGGGTATGAAAAATAGTTTACGTCCTATTCTCAGACCTGCTGAATATACATACAAAATTTCATAAGAATCGGCCAAGCCGTTTCGGAGGAGTTTTGTGACAAACACTGTGACACGAGAATTTTATATATTAAACCGTTTTCGGCCATTATTGTTGATTGTGCGTCAATTGTAGCAGTGACGCTTAATACTTATCATTTTACTTTCTCAGTGCAACTCTCATATTAAGTATATTCTCATCAAGGCCAAACGATGTCTGTTTGTGGCTTAGATTTGGGCAAACCGTGTTTTCCACACGGACAATTATACGTGGCATGTTCTCGCGTGGGTAAACCATCCAGTTTGTTTGTGTTGGCTAAAGATGGACTCACTAAAAATATCGTACACCCCATTGCATTGATAAAGACTGATAAAGTTTTTTTTAAATGTCATTAATTGTGATACAGATGTAATTAGAAATTTATTAGTTAAGATAATAAAAGTACAATGAATTCAAAAAATGAATGTTTGGTGTTTTGTTATTTTTGTAGGCCGTCATTGTTCACAGCGCTCCATTCCTCTTTCAATCATATACCACATCCCCACACACTTACAATAAGTATCTT
This sequence comes from Amphimallon solstitiale, assembly GCA_963170755.1. NCBI lineage: Eukaryota > Metazoa > Arthropoda > Insecta > Coleoptera > Scarabaeidae > Amphimallon > Amphimallon solstitiale. The sequence continues at coordinate 95,842,398 of OY720677.1, read as the reverse complement.
ATTTTTTATTAGACTACCAAAATATTCACTAGAAATAATTTATATGGCAAAACAACGTTTGCCGGGTCAGCTAGTTTTGTTTATAAATTCTTTGAAACCTGTTAAACGTGCCTTGATTTGACCACGTTTACGTATCAAAGATGTTATTTTATCTGCGTTTGACATATTAAATTGTTGATTTTGTGTATAGTAAATTAAATCTTGCTAACTAAATAATGAATTTACCTTTAATGTTCGTGAATAAGTAGTACACTGTGTTAGGATGATTAAAAAAAAATTAAATTGTAGAGGATAGACGGAAATGTCTCACCGATGTTGTTTTTATCGTTCGTCACTGCGGTCGACCATATGCTTGGTTGTATATGCCGTCGTGTGACAGCCCCACACGTTGCTTCTCCCTCTCGATACCCCGGCTGGGCGACTGGAATTGTCTGACTGCAACTGTGTATGACGGCTCTTAGGGACCAGATGTTTGATATAGGTGTTGAGTAGTATTGTTCGACGAAGGACCAGCGAATTATAAAAAAAACTGTTTGGTAAATTAATTGCTTTATTTTAATTTTAGTATCAGGTAATACACTATGTGTTGTAGATGATGAATGTTTCTCTAATATGTGATAACTATGATTTATTGGTTAATTATTGTGTTAAGTTACCTTAACTTAAAGTGGTCTCTCTGCTCATTTGTATGAGGTAACTTGATTCTCTGGGGAACCAAATTTTCAACAATTGCTCTTATTACTCTGTCAATATATACTAACATATGCTTGGCTAAGAGCTGTTAATAAACAATTGCCAACATGTCTTTGGTAACTACCATGAGACCTGAGAAAAGATAGTGTACATCGAACCCGTGCAAAATTATATATATTTACTGAATAAAAAATATGCAACTGCAATGTTTTGTTTATTATTTTAGATTCTAATAAAAATCTTACAGCTAAATATGCTGGAATGGATGTAGGAACAAGCCTTTGATTAAATATGATATCGATATTATTAATCAGATCCATTGCTGCTGCTTTTGTCAAACGGAAATTTCACTAAAGAAACACCTTTCCCCTTATAATAAAAATTTAGACTTTATGTTATAACTTACGGGTGTGTAATACATTTGCGCGTTACGATTTAGATTGCTTACGCTAGTCATTTTAAATTCACGTCATGCTAAAGCTGATAAGCTTATGTCATAATCTTAGCTACAAAATCCATTAAATTGCGCCTATGAGATTATAATGTCAATTAGAAGGTAGGGGCGGTCATGAATTCGGCACCATCTACCTGCATTTTAATCCCGACGCATAAATTCGGCACTAGACCGCGGATTAGAAAATTTTCAAGTACACGAACTGGGCACCGCTTATCGATGTTCAAATCACATCAAAGATACTTACAAGAATTATATGAGGTGTGAAATAAAATACATGGTTAGTTCTTTTTAAAATTTGTTTACATACATTATATACACAGATGTACATTACGAAATATTTATTGTTTATAAAAATATCCTAGACATTTGACATTTGACAAATACATGGTTAGTTCTTTTTAAAATTTGTTTACATACATTATATACACAGATGTACATTACGAAACATTTATTGTTTATAAAATTTGTTTACATACATTATATACACAGATGTACATTACGAAACATTTATTGTTTATAAAAATATCCTAGACATTTGACAAATTGTAGTCTTTCTATTCTATTTCCTATAAAATTTGTTTACATACATTATATACACAGATGTACATTACGAAACATTTATTGTTTATAAAAATATCCTAGACATTTGACAAATTGTAGTCTTTCTATTCTATTTCCTATATAATCGCTAATTTTTTGTTCTAAGAACGCCTGTCTTCTTTTTGTTTTAGGGTCTTTAGAACGCACAGGTTCTTCAATGCTATTTAGTTTGAGGTATACCTCTGTTTGACAATTATTCAACACATTAATAAATATGAATAAAGAAGGATGTGTTTTATAAAAACATTCATTAAATTTGGAATGAAATGATTCGCAACAATTAGTTGTTCTCGTAATGGAACTAGTGCAACTAGCCCATATGTTAGGAGGAAACATAGCGTCTTCATTTATATAAGTATCAACTAAATAATCGGAAAACTCGACTACCCTGTTGTCATTGGGCTGGATACCCATAAGATCTAGAGTAAAACAATCTGATACTTCGTTAGGATGCAAAAATGGTAAACCGAAAACGTAATTTAGCCATTGTCCTACTTCATTATTTGCAGAATTATACTCTGAAGCTAAACCTAGTTTCTGCAGTTTTCTGTACCAGCTTTGTGCCAGATGAAACCTACACCCTATTATTGACACACTAGGCCAAACAAATTCTACAGCGTTGTGAATACTTTTCTCAAAGTCTGATACAATAAACTTGGGATTAAAAACTAAATTTACATCACGACACTTCTTTTTAATTATTTCAAATGTGTTTATATAATCTGAGGTCTTTTTACCTGGTAAAATACAAAATACTAATGGGATGTAATGGCCATTAATAAAAATATGTAACGTAAATAACTGCGAAAAATAATTTAGACAATAATCGAACGTACCATCTAAATATATTGTAGAGTAATTACACAGAGCCCGTAAATTTGTTTCACAAGAAAACACTAGAATATTCTTATCTTGTTCTGCAGCTATCAAGAAATTTTCCTTTTTGATAGTTTTACAATCAAGATCTTGCAAAATTTTTATGGTTTCTTCTGCATTTGTTGGCAAAGTTGGATGTATTTTCTTTCTCTTGTAGTAGACATTATTTCTTATGTAGCTAATGTCTGTCATTGTTAAGGTGTCTATTGATTCCACATGATTTTTCAAAGCAGCATGAATAATTTTTGACGGTTTTTCGCTTATGTCTTCTTCTGCCTTCCTTTTTGCACTATTGCTAACTAAAATAATATTACCAACGTCAGTATTTAATTAGGGATTAAAACAAATACAAGATTTTAACAAATAATTCTACCATCTAGTGACCTACTTACAACGACAGTAACAAGTTATTTTAATTGTTGGTAGGTATATTTAGTACACTAGAAGTTACAATCACTTATAAAAACTCTGGTACAGCAAAATAAATATTGAAATAGAATTACATATTTTATCTAAATACCTATTTGTCTGTTTAGGGCCTTTATATTTTTGGTATGTGTGTGTTCCAATTGACTCCTCGAGATGACGTTTTCGAGTCCCATAGTCCACACTTTTGCTTTACACGTTCTAATGTAACACCTCCAAAAACTTTCTTCAGTTTTAAGAACTTTTGCAAAAGTAAATTTGCCACCATCAACGATTAGAATTTGCTTGCCACGTTCACTAGTTTCAACTATAGTATTCATCATTAATTATTTGTCAATATAGATGTATACGGCACAAGTAATTATAAAATACTGTCTGAATTTCTTTATAGAATAACATATTTTCTGCAAATATGAGAAGGGGTTGCTGTCACCCCATTGGTCATTCAAAGGTTAAGACAAGTTGGCGTAATGACTCTTAGGGAATTCCTAACAGGGATTAGAAACGGAGTAATTGTCGGGTCGTTATCTGATTTAAATATGTGATTAGGCCGATGGTGCCCAATTCGTGCATCTTGTGCAGGTAAACATGGGGTGCAGGCGGTTGGGGATTATAATAGTGCCGAATTCGTGTACGCCCGAAGGTAGACATTAAAAAAATTAAAATGCAAATGGCCAAGTAGTAAATCAATTAAACACCTGTTGCTATATGCATAAAGCTTTATTTTTTTAAAACATTTATTAGTTCCTGCAGTAGAATATTTGTTTCCGTTCTACCAGCAACCAATTCTTATTGGTCATGGATATCTGCGACAGTTTCATTCAGTTCACCACCTAAGTTAGTAAAATTATCCACAGCATGTTGGGCGGTGGTTGTTCTTCTACGTGTGGCTGTAAAAATTGTATAAAATCAGTACTATTTATATGAATACAAGAAATATTATATAATAGCTGGAAGTATCAAAGTGGCATCTGCTTCAGTATTTTCATCAAAGTATGATTATAATGCATAATGTGTAAATATGGTGAAAAAGATGAACGTCCGTGATTTCTTTTTCAGGCAATAAGGATGTTCCGTGGGTTGGTGGAATTGTTGTCGTAGATGATGTAGTTGCGGAGGATAGTCTTGAAGTGGATGGCATAGCTGTATCCAGTGGCATGGTTGTCGATAAACCATACACTGCCTCCTTTGATATTATGTTGACTATACGCTCCTTAATATCATCTAAAACAATACCACATGGTGGTCCACCAACAGTACCAGCAGCGGCGCTAGAACTCTTGCCCCCCCCCCCGCAAATGTCTAGCATTGCGCCCTTCCCTTTCTTAAAGCTACAGTCATAACAAAATAAAAACTAAAATGTTGGTTAAGTAATTTTAATACTCAATATACATACATATATTATATTAATACATAATAAAATATACTCATCTATTTAAAATGTCTTAAAATAAAAATAAATTAGGAAACTTAGCATATTCTTGTGTCTTTATTAAAAAATTAAAATAAATGTAAACGTTAAAATATTAGTAGAAATGGCTTCCGGGTTTTGCTGTGTATTTTCTTCTCTACTTGATTTTTTATCGACATGGATAGCGATCGTACTTCTTGCTTTGGCGCTGGAAAATTGATTAATATTTTTTTCAGTGTTTATTTGATCGCAAATATTATTTTCAATCGCAATTATTGATAGGTTATCTAACAATTGTGATATTTTAGATCGAAGATATGTTTCGAAAAAGATGTTTCTCCACTTGCAACTGTAACTGATTGTGTATATAAAGTTCTTAGTGCTATACATATGATGTTTTTAAATGATTTGCGTAAATATAATTTAAAAAGTTAAAGAATTGTGAAACTTTAACTCTGATCGGAATACATCTTTGAGGGAAATTAATTCGTTAAATAATTCACTCTCTTTCTCTTCTCTATCTGTATCCCTTAAATAAATTTCTAAATTATCGCATTTTTTCTGAAGTATTTCATCATTTAAATCTAATAATCTTAAATTATACAGAAATTCAAAATACTTATTATGTCTTACTAGCTGTTCGTATCTTTCTTCTAATGCGTTAATTGTTGTATTTAAAAGTGTGTTGTAAGAGTTTATCTTAAATAAATCTCTTGGATTTTGTAGTGTTCGGTCTTCATGTTAATCGAATTGTCGTTTTTGTTACCTTTTTCGCACAGTCGAATCATTTAATGGCGCAAATTCCGGATTTACTTCTAATATATTTGCTAATTCTGTAGAAGTTTCTAACAATTTTATAAAACGTTCATCTGAACGATAATTTCTAACGTAGGTAATTATATTATTAATAGCTGTTGCAGCACTTGCAATGTCAGTATTTATATTTTGGAGCATTTTGCTAAGAATATTTATTCGATTAAGTAAAACATACCACAGTGCTAAAGAACACACAAAATGAAATTTTTTTAATTTTGTTGCCTCCGCACAGTGCACAGTGGGACGGAAACCCAAATCGACGGCCAAAAGTCTGACAAGTTTTCAATTTTACCAAAAGTCTGTACACGGGGGTTTTTGGGGTCGCTGATTACGAATCTGAAGTCAAAATTTCGAGAAACAAAATGGCGGATCCAGTACGGCAAAAAGTTGATGAAAACGAATTGAATCGAGGTGAAAGTCTGTACTCGTGGGTTTTTGGGGTCGCTGATTACGAATCTGAAGTCAAAATTCCAAAAAACAAAATGGCTGATCCAGTACGGCAAAACTTTTAACGAAAAACGAATCGAATCGAGGTGACAGTCTATACTCGGGGGGTTTTCGGGTCGCTGATTACGAATCTGAAGTCGAAATTTGGGAATAAAAAATAGCGGGTTCAATATGTACGACTTGTGTAGAAAAGGCGTTATATTTATGTCACATTGCAAAGGTTTTCCTTAAAATTAGGTTGATACAAAGTATTGAGATTAAAATAACGTATACAAAGTGTGGAAATTAGCATTATATTTCTTAATAAATATGTATTCGCTTATAAAAACAATTAACTGACGGAAAAAATTCCACATTCCGAATAACTGGTCAGTCATCGTGATACATTCGATTACATACAACTTTATTCATCGTCACTAGAACAATCTGATTCACAGTCAGTGGATTCAACTGACGACACATTGCCTGAGTTCCCTGCATTTGTTGAGACGCTTGACGCCGTTAATAACTGGATTGCTTCTGGTAGGAACGATTTCATTTTCTTACCAGGTAATTTGTTACAATGAATGTTTGAGGTATGTCCCATAAATTTGGATAGTTGTTCAAGATCATTGTCGGAAAATTGTAAAAGTTACGTTATTGTTGCTAAATGATTCCTAAGTCGTGTTGCTGTGATGCTTTGATAGTTTGTTATACCACATTTCTCAGTATACTTACGTAAAGTTTTTGTTCCACCGATAAAAGAATTTCCTGTAGTATGGAATATGAAATCATTTGCAGTAACAAAATTATCTCTAATCTTTACTAAGCGGTCCAGATATTTTTTCATTTTTGGAGATAAAAGAACCGGTACTCCTCTTCCTCGCTTACCTCTAATTACAATTCTAGTGTAAGTGTTTAAAAGAATCCTCTCAGTTTCAGTCAAGCAATTCTGTAATTCGTTCTCTCTATGTCCTGAGTCAAAATCAACTGATCTGTACGTTTGCACTTTGATCTGAGCAACCTCTGCGGGTCGCCTTCTGTTTAAAAGAATTATTTGCGAATAGAGTACTTCTTTGAGGATATGATAAGCCATTTTATCATTTTCGTTTGATGTTAATCTATCATACTGTTTTTCTTCAAATCCGATGTAAGGGGAAGTAATTCATCCTTATTCCATTTCTTTTCACATAAATTTGTCATGGCTTGTGTTGAAATTTCGTTTGCCCATTGAGATTCAATAAGTAACTTTAATGTCTTCCCTTTTCTCCTGTGTGTTTTTTATTTGCAAAAGTTGTATAAGAGCTAAATCGCAACACTTCTTTATAAGTGTTCCAAAGTTTATTGCTAAAGTTGGTGACTCGTATGTGTCCGTTTCTTCATTATATCGGGCCATTTCATTAACACCCAACTGAATTAACTGAAAAAAGTTTGGGCTCAGTACGTCCATTAATTTTTTAATTTCAGGATTCTTTTTTCTGCAAAATGTTAATAATTTGGCTAAGCGCCTTACATTCTGTCTAACCAAATCTAGATTACCCTTACTTCGTCTTTCTTTCAAATAGGATGATGCATAGGCGCACATTAGTGAATCTTTTCTTGCAGTTAAGTTAATTTCATCTGCAGGCATATGTGGGAATAGCAAAGTTCGAAGAATCTAATCTGTTTATGTTTAATATATGAATTCATAAGTAGAGTTGTTTGACCATCACTTTGACTTGTTTGGCGCTTGTTCTTGTCTATTTCAGGTTTTGAAGAGCAATTTTGTGTGTGTCTGTATAAACTATTTTTTTTTTAAAACCCCAAACAGTGTTTACAAGGAAGAAAGGCACTTGATTCAACATTACTACATCTTTCAGGTCTTTTCACTGGTCTTAATTTAACATTCGTTTGATTTCTGATGAAGTTTCCTCTTTTTCTTAAATTCAGCAAGGCAACTCTTCTTTCCTTTGAACCAGTTTTATAAGCCAATAAACGTGTTACCTCAAATTCGGGTTCATGCCATGTAACTAAATGTCGAGCAAAGTGAGACACATCCTTCTCACAATGTAAGCAAAAATCCCTTTGATCTTTATAGCTTTTTCTAGTTACTTTTTCTACTTCAGTTTGATCGTGTACTCTTTCATCTTTAGAAATTTCCTGGTTGAATTCTGATTGGATCTCTGTGTCCTGAAATAAAATTTTGTTACATAAGCTGTAGGTCTATATAGGAAAGATTGTAAATTATATGAAATACTCTGTATGTACTGTTATTCAATCAATTAATACTATATTATATAACATTTTACAATTTGTGTTGACTTTTCAAAAAAATACTCACATGAAAATTCACGAATAGTTGTTGATGAAATTTCATGCCGCTGAATACTATTTTTAGAAGGGGTATTCCTATTCCAGGTACATGTCAAAGTAGGTACTCTTGATATAACTGAACTCTGAAAAATAAAAGGTAATATTACCTAAATCATCCCGAAAAGTATAATCGTCTCTTGAAAAAAAACTATGATGATAAGCACTTATTTGATACAAAAACTATAATTCAATAACACCAAAAATACTTTTATACACACCTCTGATGTGTTCGTATCTGTTGGGAAGTAAGTTGGGTCCCTATCATCATTACTGTCTCCTATTGAAGAAATCGAATCAGGAATAATTTCTAATTCCAAATCTGCGAGGTCAGTACTAGTACTAGTATTTTTAGAAGGTCGTATTTCTGTTGGAGCAGGCCTTTCAACTAATATTTCTGTTGGTGGAATTATTAAATGTGACGATATATCAATATTTTTGGTGGATTGTATTCGGACAAAAATTGGCTTTCTGATTTACTTTCCGCTGACTTATTTGATGATTGAAAATATAAGTAATCTGAATTATTCATCCAATCTCTCACAAATTGAGTTTTATCAAACTCTGTCGGCTGCGGTTGAAAAACAGATACTTCCGCAGGTGAAAGTATCCATTGTGATAAAATATTAACTTTTTTAGTATCGAGCAGTTCGAGTACCATTTGGCTTTCTGATCTGGTTTCTGGAGAAGATTTCACTTCCATGGATTCCTTTGGAGCATTAGTATCGGATATACTTGATTCAACATTTTGTATCTCTAATCCTTGAAAATAAATTTGTTATATCTATATATTTATATTTATATTTTAGTAAATTGGAATTAAATTTCTCTTATTGCTGAGAGCAATTTGGATGTTTGTACAAAACTTAATTTCAAATGAATAAAAAGTCACAAATTAACTATTACCGGTTTTTCTACATCAGCTTGGTTTATCTTACAATTCCTTAATTCATTTTATCTAAATTTGTAATACTGTGAAAAGGACAGTGACAGTAATAGACAGTAACATATAGCAGTCATAAAACTGTAATTTTCTTTATATAAAATAAATATCTCCGAAACTGTGGCGAGTGTGGAGTTTAGATGGACTTGGGCATAATAAAGAAATTTGTTAGTTAAGCGGGCGTTTGAGTGCAAAAAATTTCGTTTCTGTCAAAAAATAACAACATTTTAGTACTAAAGATGTCGCGCAGTGTAACAAATATAAAAATAATTGAATTTGGCCCTTTTCTTTATGTTAAGCTTGAAATGTAATAGGAGTTGCCTGCATGTCAGAATGTGTTCCAAATAATAAATAGGTATACGATCACGTGATGGGTATTATAAAAAAAAATACTTTTTTCGTGTACTTGATAGAAATTGATAATATTGTTTAACCCAAAATAATTAAGAAAGGTGGTGGGACTTTTCTTGTTAGCAACACTTTTCTTGTTAGCAACGCATTTTTTTATTCATTCAATTTATTAGCATAAATTTTAAATGTACTGGTTAAATTAGTAAATGAGATACCAGTAGATGTGGAAAGTGACCTGAATTCAGAAACTACCTTCATAAGGAGAAAGCTGTTGTTATCAGGAGCATTGTTTAAGAAACCTTTTACATTATCAATTGACAGAACTTTTGATTTTTTTGGTACATAACCGTCATTTTGACGTTTCAGATAGGCCAACAATTTTTTATAGACAGAAATGTCTAACAAATCCTTGACACGGATTATTTTGATAATAGGAAAATGACAATTTTTATTTTTAAAATTATAATTCTCGTGAAGTACACGAAAAAATTACGTGTTCAACGCGTAAACAAAGTGAGTTTTCTAGCTCGGTGAAAACTTGATTCACTCGCTACGCTCGTTAATCAATCTGTTTTCACTCGCTAGAAAACCATCACTTTTCTTTACTTGTAAAACAATCTACTATTATTTAGCTTGCATATTGGATGGCGTTATTACGTTTGAAACTGGAAAGGCATTAGTTGCAACGTTGCCACCTCTCACTTTATCTATCATTACAACACAGCGTTGGAATATATAGGTTGACTTGTCATTGTGATTTATTTGTGGTTCTCGAATATTTTTGTATGTGTTATAGTTTTGGTTTTTGTTTGAATAGTTTTAGTGTTTTCTTTGTAAAGACAATTGTGAAAGACTTGTGTTAGATACATTTTTACGTAGTTTTAGGTAAAATAGACGGAATACTTTACTCTATATTAGAAATAAAAAAATAACAATATTAGCAAATAAACAAAACTTATTGTGTTGTATAAATTTTATGATTGAAAAGTAAGATATTTCTATCTTTTTGGATCCATTGACAATTTCAATAGTTAGCATGCAAATGCTTTTCTGCACTTTTTGCCATGTGCTTCTATAGATAACTTAATTTTTACAATAATACTTAGATATCATTCCTTCAACTTGTGGACTATTTTTTACACAGCAATTTTTATTGTTAATACACTGTAACTAATAATTTTTATAATGCAAAAGTTAAAATCATATGCATTTGTAAATTGTAACGATTTATTTAATATTAACTAATTGTAGACATGCCACCTAAAAGAACGTTATGCCGGCAACGGAAGTTCTCTAAAAAGTCTGTTGTGATGAAAAGATTGTGGAAAAGAAGGCAGCCGTAAGTAAACTGTAGCCATACGTATATGAAGTAAATTTACAAACAAGAGTTTTGATGACGTAGATAGTATGGTAATTATATTGCCTTCTGATAATAAACTTAACGACGATATACATATGTGATAGTACACGTTCTTAGTGCTCTCAGTTTTTTGGAATTTTCAGTGGTTTAATCTTGCTAATTAAAGGTAAAATTGTTATCTACTTATAGAGAATAATTTTGCGGTCATTTTAGTGCAAGTATCTTTGCATTTGATTGTTGCTTTTCCGATAAATTTAAGATTTTGATTTATCTCTTAATTTATTTGTGTATTTTACTGCTTTCTTTTTTGTCTTTTTTTTTTTTGTCTGGATCTTTTTGCTGGATATTTGTGTGTAAATTTTAGCATAAAATACATAGATTTGATTTATCAACAAATAAATATTATTCCTCTGTACTCCTTTTGTGTTATACTTATTCCGTTGGTCTATTCTTGTTCGTCTTGAAGTCGCCACGACAGGCCCCGTTGGCGCGGAAGAGTGACCTTTGTCTATACTCCTTTACTGAACTAATACATATATTATATATTAACACATCATGAATCAGTGTGCATGTTGTCGATCTGCTGTCAAGGATGAAGCTACCATTAATTGTTGTGTGTGTAAGAATTTATTTAAGGCATCCTGCGTTGATATTACTAGGTCTGATGCTCGTAAAATTGCGTCAGACACCGGTTTTTTCTGGGCATGCAGTGACTGTAGAAAATTTACTAATGAACTGAATGGCTTGAAGGCTGTTCTTGTGGAGCTTCAGAATGACATTAAGGCTTTGAAACAATCAATTAATACTGCTGAAGTTGAAAATCCTCTAATTAAAACGGAGGAAATTATTCAAGAAGTGTTTGAACGACAGCGTCGTCAGAGCAACGTTGTTATTTATGGTATCCCTGACGTGGTGTCTGGTGTGAAGGAGGATCGGATTGAATCTGAGAGATCTACGTTGGCAGATCTTTTCTCTGCTGCTGGGGTTGGGGTGGATGGTTTCAGGCATGTGAGACTCGGTAAATTTGATCCAACTAAAACAGATTCTAAACGACCTATTAAAGTTACGCTGTCATCGAGTGATCTTGTCTCGAGGCTACTAAGAAAGAATACAATCTTGAAAGGGTTGGATAAATTTGCTAATGTATTTATCACCCAGGATCAGACTCCTTTTCAATCTAAATTATACAAGTGTGTCAAACTCGAATTGGAGAATCGTAAGGCTAATGGCGAGTCCAATATAAGGTTAAAGTATGTAAGTGGTATCCCCCGAATTGTTAATTCTTTAAACTAAAAGAGCCCAACAGTGTGTCCCGTACTTTTCTTTATTATCAAAATGTTAGAGGTCTTCGTACCAAAACGCAAACTTTATATGAATCTAGTTTTTCTTCACCCTACAGTATTATACTTCTTACTGAGGCTTGGTTAAATGATTCTATTAATAATAGCGAACCTTTATCTGCTTCTTATAATATCTTGCGATGTGATAGAGATGCAAATCTTACTGGTCGTGCTCTTGGAGGGGGTGTTCTTATTGGTTTACATAATAGTATTCAATGCAGTGTAGTTGATACCAGGTCCTTTAGGTCAACTATTCCTTTGGTTGATTTGCTGGTCTGCAGGATTTGTGTTGGGAGCTTTACATATTACATTGTCTTGCTTTATATTCCTCCTGACATGAGTTACATGGAGTATGAACTATTATTAGGTATGCTGGAACTGACCATCTCTGACTATCCTGTCCTTATTGTGGGTGATTTTAACCTGCCGCATTTTAATAATTCTAGTACTACTTCTGATTCAAAGGTTGATCTTCTTTTCTCCTTCATGGCATCATTTAATCTAAAACAATATAATACTGTCACTAATGCTGACAATAAATTGCTTGACTTAATCATATCGAACATTGATTGCGACATTGAGGTGGCTCGCGATATTGATCCTTTAGTTCCTGAAGATAACTATCATCCTGCTTTGTATTTTGACTTGGAATTTACACAGAATCATCGCGTACCGGCTTTCCGTTCTAACAATGGTAACAAAAGGTATAACTTCAGAAGAGCTGATTTCAGTAAATTATATTCCGACTTACTCGAAGTAGATTGGTCTTTTCTTGACCGATGTTCTGGGGTTAACGACTGTGTTGATCGGTTCTATTCTAGGATTTATGCCATCATGGACCTATCTGTTCCTACAATGACTACTGTATCTAAACTTACTTTTCCTCCTTGGTTTACCTCTAGTATTATAAATCTCTTGAAATTGAAAAAATACTATCACAGGAAATGGAAATCTACAGGCTACTCTGCTCTAAAATCTGAATTTCAACGAATACGTAGACTTGCTAAAGCTGAGATTTCATCAGCATATACTTATTATATTGAATGTGTGCAGCACAGAATTACCTCCGACCTTCGTTCTTTCTGGAAGTTTGTCCGATCCAAATCTAATACCTCCAGGATTCCTGGCCAACTTCATAATAATAACTCCACTTTTTCTGAGCCTCAAGGTATTGTGGATGCTTTCGCTGACGGCTTTGCTGATGTTTACTTGCCTAGGCCAAATATTCTTACATTACCTGATTCTATTTCCGATGTTCCGCCCTTCCTGATGCCCGTTATAACTGCTCAGGATGTGCTGAAGGCTGTTTCACGAATGAGCTCTAAAGCTACATGTGGTAATGACAATATACCTTCGTATTTAATTAAAGACTGCGCTAATATTTTTGCGGTCCCTCTTACTAAAATATTTAATTTGTCCTTGCGTACTTCAACATTTCCTGACGCCTGGAAAATTGCTAGAATTTGTCCAGTTTTCAAGAAAGGTGATAAATCTGATACGAGCAACTATAGGCCTATTGCTATTATCTCTAACTTTGCTAAAATATTTGAATCAGTTATTTATTTTTTCATCTCTTATCACTGTAGGCCTTTTCTTTCACCGCATCAGCATGGATTCATCTCGAATCGATCAACTGTTTCTAATTTAAATACTATTACTCAGGATATAGCTGAGGCGTTGGACGAGGGGTGTCAATTGGATGTCATTTATACAGATTTCAGTCGTGCCTTTGATTCCATAGACCACTCGATCTTGCTCAATAAACTTTCTTATTTTGGATTTGGACCTTCTGTAATTAAATTTTTTAATTCTTACCTGCTTAATAGGATTAATTTTGTCTTTTATAATGGCTACTCATCAAGAGTCTATATTTCTACTTCAGGTGTCCCACAAGGCTCGAATTTAGGTCCCCTTTTATTTGTCCTTTTTATTAATGACTTAATAACTTCCATTGGCTCCTCCGTCTTAGCCTATGCTGATGATTTAAAGATTTACCGTCGGATATGCACTTCTTATGACGTTGGTTGCCTACAGGCTGATCTCAACACTGTCTATAGTTGGTGCTTAAATAACAAGCTCGCTTTAAATATTAATAAATGTGTTCATGTATCATATACAAGAAGAATTAATAAGATACACTCGACTTACCAAATTGACAGTCACACTCTTGAAAGTAAAAGCACTGTCACTGACCTTGGTGTCTTGTTTGATAGCAAGTTAAGTTTTAATGAACATATAACTCGTATTACCCATTCTGCGTCGAGATCTCTGGGATTCATTTTTAGATCTTGTAAAAGGTTTAGCAATATACCCGCTATTGATTCTTTGTTTTATGCATACGTGATTAGCAAGTTAGAGTATGCTTCGACTGTGTGGTACCCTATTTATGGAGCTCAGCGGAATGCAATTGAGCGTATTCAGCGTAGATACTTGAGATATCTGTCTTACAAGCTAGATGGCCACTACCCAGATTTAGGTACGGATTATGACACCTTACTTCGCAGGCATAACTTCGAAACTTTACACGAACGAAGAAACAGGTGCAGTGCAAGGTTCCTGGTAAACATTTTAAGTAACAAAATTGACTCTCCATACTTACTGTCCAAAGTGAACTTCAGGGTTCCAAGGATTGAGGCGAGATCTTCCCGGACATTTACCGTACCAACTGCAAGGACTAATGTACTTGGTAGAGCACCGCTGATGCATGCATCTGTGAATGCTAACATTTTTTTTGTGGATGTTTTTAATTTGTAGTATTTATGTATATCTTTATATCTAGTTTAGTTTCATTTGTTATCTTTTTGTTGATTATATGTAGAGCGTGTATTACTCTTTAATTATTATTATTGTCCTGTCTTGGATTATATCTGTTGGGCAAATAAATCAATATTATTATTATTATTATTATTATAAAAATTATATTTTTAGGATAGAGCAATTTCTACAACAGGAAGCTGATGTTAATGACATTATGGCTGTTCATGATTATTGTATTAATACTGAAATGTCCGCAGCGGCGCTACCAATTACATGTGACCCAATCAATGAGTATGTTCGACAATAAAACTTAGTAAAATTAAAAAATCATGTACCCACAAATATTTTTGTTTAATTATTACTTTTACTTTGTATATTATTTCTTATATTTTAAAAAGTTTATATTGATTTTCAAACTTCATGTTTAGAGAAATCCAATCTTCTGAAAAGGACACAAACATTAATGATTTTATGACGGACCATGTGTATTGTACGGATCCTACTAGGTCTCCCATACAACAGGTAGCCTTTGATCTTTGGGATCCAAATAATGAATATAACAGGTAATAAAAATAGCTCATAGTACAATATGCGAAATATAATATTTATACAGTTTTAAACTTATTTTTTGCTTTAATTATGTAATAGATAGTAGGTTTTTATATATGAAATCATTTTCAGCATTCAGTCTGACAAATTATATGTTGAGAAAGAAAAGGAGAAAGAAGTATTTTCTTTGAAGGGAAATAGAATCGTCAACATACAATATTTCCTTACTGAAACATTGAAAGTGCAGTATAATCATTCCAGACACTGTACTTTTGGGTTATTAAAACCTTCTTATGAAAAGCTGCATGGTTTATCTTCAGTAATAATAACATTAAAATGCTCAAATTGTGACAAGTTATTTGCAGTTAATACCGAAAAACCGAGAAATACATTAGAGCTCTTGTCTAAGTCTGTTATAAATACAGCATTTGTGTGGGGAACATTAAGCAGCGGCCTTACTTTTACTAGTACCCAGGATATAATGGCATCACTAGATATACCACCGATATCCTATTCATGTTTTAATCAAATAGAGAACTTATTGGGTGACCAGTGGAAGGATGTACTTTGGGCATGCATGCATAAAGCAGGCCAGGAAGAAAAGAAAATTGCAGTAGAGAATAATCAAATTACTGAAGATGGTGTTCCATAGATTGCTGTTCACTGTGATGGTGGTTGGAGCAAAAGATCGTATGGACATTCATATAATGCTTTATCCGGAACAGTTAGTAACACAGATTTTTTTAAAAAAGTAAATGCAATACTAATACTTTATAACATTAATATTTGTAGGCTGTCGTTATTGGTAAAGAAACTGGCAAAGTATTATTTATTGGTATACGAAATAAATACTGTTGTATTTGCACCCGTGCAGCTAATACAAAAATTTCTGCATCCAATCATCGTTGTTTTCGGAATTGGAGTGGATCTTCAACGGGAATGGAAGCTGATATTATTGTAGAGGCATTTCAGTCCAGCATTGAAATGCATGGGTTAAAATGCTTAAAAATCATAGCTGATGGAGACTCTAGTGTATATACCAAAATTCAAAAGGAAGTATCTTATGGAAAAGATGTTGAGAAAATTGAATGTGTATGTAAATCATGTAATTAAAAATTACGGGAAGCAGCTTTATAAACTAAAAACAAATACTAACATCCCAGCAGTTACAAGAAAATTGCTAACAAGTGAGAAAATTAAAAAGTTACAAAACTTTGTCATGCAATCATCAAAGTTAAACAATGATGTAGAAACTATGAAATATGACATTTTAAATTCCATTTACCATGTATATGGCAACCATAGTAACTGTAATGAAAGATATTGTAGTGTTCTTGGTCATCAAGATAATGTATTGTGCCAAAAATTTGAAGCATCTGGATTGATATATTATTTTAAAGGTAATGTTATTTTTGTTGACTTACTTAGAAATACCTTTTTTTTTGTAATAGATGCTCAAGATTTTTTAATGAAAAAAGCTCATAAGATTGTTTCGTATGAAAATAATAATAAAGCCGAGATGTTTATGTCACTGCTGTCAAAAATGAATACTGGTAAGAGGTTGAATTTAATTCAAAGACGATCTTTTGAAGTACGGAGTTATTTGGCAGCTCTTAGATACAATGAAGGTACACTGAAATCAACATTCTTGGAACTATTCTTCATTAGAATACTATCTATTTATCTGAACTTGTTTTAGGACTATTATGGCAAGTGCAAGCTTATGAGGATGCAACAACATCAGATGTAGGGGAATACTTCTCAAAGTTAATTAGAAGAAGCGCTATAAAAAAACAGCACAAACAAAAGAGGCAATATAAACATAAGGGGTCCTGTAGTATGGATATGGATTATGGTACTGAAGCAAATCAAGCACTTTTAAATCCAGAAGAATTTAAATCGGAATGCAAAAGAATTCTTCAATCCAATCAGGTTTTTCATTATAAACATTATGAACTTAACATTAAAAATAAGAATTCTCTTTCAGTTTTTATATACATACTTTATTAAGAAAGTAGGTAATAAATAACACTGACATGATCTATTTACCATTTACAATGTGAGTGGTAATATAATGAAAAAGTGTACAGGTTATTTCTTGAAAGTAATTTTATTGTTTTTTTAATGGGTGGTTACTGTATAGTTAATACAGTCTGGGTTCCGATAGGTAAGCAAGCGTAAATTCGAAGCTGGATAAGTATATCAACAGCAGTGGAAAAATGTAAACACTATAAATGCATATGGGTCGTGCATGGCTATTTGCTTATGTAGTGATAGTATTCTAAATGTCCTAACATTGTCTTGCTTTGGTACTATAAAATGTGTTTGCTTTCTGTAATGCTTCTTATATCCTCTGTAGATATACTGCATG
Organism: Amphimallon solstitiale; assembly: GCA_963170755.1. Classification (NCBI taxonomy): domain Eukaryota; kingdom Metazoa; phylum Arthropoda; class Insecta; order Coleoptera; family Scarabaeidae; genus Amphimallon; species Amphimallon solstitiale. The sequence continues at coordinate 95,824,673 of OY720677.1, read as the reverse complement.
TTTGCATGTTCATAAATCTGCATGTTTATTGACATATAGTATTATATATCATATATTCATTCTTTTTTTTAAACAGATTACAGAAAGTCAGCAGTGGCAAATTGCTTCAGCAACTGTAGGTCAGTTTGATAATCCCATTTTCAAAATTGAAAGAAGACGTCGCCTAACTGCTTCGAAATTTGGTGCTATTGTAAAACGACAACGTAGTGCCTGTAAACCCTTGCTAAGAAGAATATTGTATTCTAAAGGCATATCAACTCCAGCAATCGAATATGGGAAAAACTTTGAAGCCAATGCCAGACTTAAATTTGAAAATGAAATGGGATTTAACTGGATTGTTTGTGGATACTACATATGGATTTTTAGGAACTTCTCCAGATGGTAATACTAAGTCGTAAAATACAATTAACATTTTGTAGCTTTTAATTTTTCTTTGTAGGGCTTATCGGGATAATGCACTTATTGAAATTAAATGTGCCTATAGTTTAAATAAGAATAGGCAATCTATTGATGACGCAATACAAAATAATAAAAACTTTTATTTAAAATATAACGCGTTTGGACAACCGACATTGAAGCAAAATCATAACTATTTTTATCAGGTATAATTCTGTAATATCATAAATAATTGATAAAGTACAATAAATATATTTCTAGGTGCAAGGCCTCTTTAATATCACCAAAAGAGAATTATGTTACTTTATTATATACATAAATGATAAAGAACCACTTTTCGTGGAAAAAATTGCGAAAAATGAATCTTTGTGGCAAGAAAGAATGCTACCAAAATTAAAAAAATTCTATATGAGGTGTTATTTACCAGAGCTTATTCAAAGATATATTGAAGAGGAGTTGAGTGCCCTCATGAGGAAGTGTCAGTTTAAAAGCACTTTTGCAGTAAGTTGAAAGACAAGTTCGTTCATTTATGACATGTATGTTACACTCCTAGGTGGGACAAGTTGTGGATAGTTTTGTCATACTTGATCATGACCATAAACACTATTTCATCTGTATGATGGGGTCCAGTAAGAACAAAACGTTGTATTGGCAATGACTTGGTGTAGTTAGTGTTGTAAGGTTTGGAAAACAGCTTGTGTTTAACCTGTATCAAGCTCATACTTGCTGCATCGATAGGAGGCCATGACTGTATATGTGATCTGTACCTCCAAATAGAACAAGGCAGCATATAGGGACTCTGTTAACTTGTATTGGTAATGACTTGGTGCAGTTAGTGTTGTAAGGTTAGGAAAACAGCTTGTGTTTAACCTGTATCAAGCTCATACTTGCTGCATCGATAGCAGGCCATGACTGTATATGTGACCTGTACCTCCAAATAGAACCAAGGCAGCATATAGGGACTCTGTTAACTTTAACTGAGTAGATGAAAACAAGTGTATCTCCCATATTGCCTTGGTATGCCAATAACTAGGCGCAATATTTTCATTAGTAATTGTTAGGGACATTTCACTGATGGTTTCTTTCAAACACAACTACAAAATACTTTGCCACTATAGTTAGTGGAGTTTTAATTTATTTTGGAACTGGTAATAATTAGTGATGGACATAATAGTTCGAATCGATGCACTAGCTCATGCGACCTAATTGAGACATGGAAGAACTAGTTCATAGGAATAGTTCGCAAAGAACTACTTGTACCTTATGTCTGTATTTTAAGACAGAGATCCTTGTTGAACTAAAGATTAGCAGTATATATTATACTTTGTAACACAGTATTCTTCAATATTAATTGTAAATCCGTAAACTTACGAGAAAAATAAATAGCTAGACTTCGAGTTAGATTGAGGCAACTCATTTTAGTATTTTACAATAATATTTCTAAACTAACAACCTATAATCACCACATTATAGAGATTATAAAAATTAAATTATAGTACAAGAGAGTTTAGATGAGGCAAAGCGTAGAGTGGTTCTCATTCATATATATTACTGTACGTAAAGCTTGATAACACAAAATGGTTCTTTATAATTAGTAAATCTACAAATTCCCTTTAATTCCTTTATAGTTTACGATTTTTTATTTTTCCAAAGGAAATTTTGAAAATATATTAGTATATGTTTATTCTCTAAAAAGAAGTATTAAGTGTCAATATTATATATATGAAATTTGATGTATGTATGTTCCCTATAGACTCCGAAGCCGATGAACCCATTTTGATGAAATTTTCAGGAAAACTAGCATAGTCTGGATAGTGTTCATCTGAAGTTTTCACTTACCACTTTGTCTTAATAAAAATATTTTTAGAGATGCACTGAACATTGATACGAAATCAAAATTTATTTTATACACATATTGCTGTGACTCTTACAAATTTATAAATATATAAAATAAATTTAGTTTACTGAATTAAAGCGTAACTGAGAGTCAAGCACGCATCCTAGTGCTAGGCCTTATGCTAGACTAAGATACGGTGAACTTTCTGCTGAAAGGTAGGTTAAGCAAAACATTTTACATGCAACTAGCTCAGTTTGAAAATAAATAGTTCTCTCAGGGGCAGAAAATATGAGTTGATTCTCCTGCTCTTTAATTATCTCCAGGTCAGGTAAAGAAATAAAATACAAAATAAATCTTAATATCTAATTTATTAAAATAAAATAATTTTAAACGAATTCCAAAGTTTTTATCTACAAATATATTTACACACAAAAAATCAATATTCAGTCATGATTCAAATTTATACATCATCATCAATAAAATATTACAAGACATAAAGAATAAATGACATTATGATGTCGTGAAAAGCTTATGTCTAATAATGTGAACGTGATTATCATGATTAATATTTGTCATAGATACATGTAAACAATCAAAAATAAAATAAATTACCCGTGATGAATTGTACTGGAATATAAATAAAAAAAAAATAAAATTTGTGCGGTCTACTATTTGCTAACAAAATATAAACATTAAGGAAATGGCTTTGCCCTAATTAGTCCTGTCCGGCGCCTTTTCTCGCTCCCAACACAGTACCATCAGATAACAAATTCACACAGATGAGTATCCCAAAGTTCCACCCTACGAGCATGTCTTTTTCAACTCGTTGGACGCAACCCGAACATACATCACAATGTGCACACTCCTTAAGGAATATATAAATTTTAAATTAAAATGAAATAAAATAATGTCTCTGCGTATTCAATAAATTAACTCAGCCCTGATTAGTTCTGCCTGGTGCCTTTTCTCGCTCCCAAACGCAGTACCACCAAGACCAATTCGTGTCTTTCAAATTCACCAGGACTCCATGCTATGAATTAAATAATGACATAATTCATTTCACACATCCCTGATGTATTATTCAACACGTTAATATTGAACACCCAAATACAACAAAAATATACTTAATACTCATATCAAAAGAAACAATATATACATAAAAAAAAAATAAACTTTACCTTTTTCGCGAAATTCCAATACAAAAACACCACTACAAATAAAGAATTTGGTACGCCACTATACACACATTTATAACAAATATTGTTTAATCACCTTAATTCTTCGTACATGATCTCAAACTCATCCATAATAAATTTTTAATGAGAAATTGGTTCACTTATATATAACCTATATACACATAAAACAAAATTATTAATTTTAAATACCTTTTGTAGAATAAATAAATTTAAAAGAAAAGTAAATTATGCGAAAATGAAATGATTGTGTTATCCAAAGTTATCATTACAATTACTAGAAAGTTTTGTCATAATGTACGGCATAGTACCCTACATGCAAAACAAAACACTCTAGAAAAAGGAAAATAAAAATGAAATTAAATAAATTTCAAAACTGAGTTCATAAATAAAAGTATCTCATACATAAGTAATTATTCAAATATATCTAGACATCTCAATGTGATATGCGCTGCATGTTAAAAATAAAAATATTATATGTGTTGAATCTTGTTAAAATTTTATAAGTATCAAAAGTCTCAAAAATTATTCTAAGTCCAGATTTAGGAGTAATCTTTTTTAAAAGAAGGAGGAAGTGGTTTATCACCTACTTTTAGATTATTTAAAGAGAGCGGTTTGCACCAGCAATCCTCGAAATTTTATCCGTCCGCGCTTTTATGCTTAAATTTCTTTATAAAAACATACGGCAACTTTCGGCAAACACGAATCCACCTCCAAAATTGTATATCGACGGTGCTGCTCTTATCGGTCACTTGGAGAAACAGCGTATTAATAATCCTTGAAAAAGGTAAACAAACATGCGAATATAAATTCGTCTATACGTTTGTGACTCAGCCGTGCACCTGATAAACAATACTTTTTGCGCCGGTCTACACAGTCGATCTTCGCCAATACCAGAAATCTTTGTGCGAGAAACACGTGCTCGTTCCCTTTTCCCGTAACATTTAATACGTCTTAATATCATAACCTTATAAAAATTTACTAAGATTCTTTTATTGTTTTACTTAAATAAAAATAAAGTTTTCGTAAATTATCAATATAGTGAATATTTATACACATTAAGGTAAAAATGAATAAAGTAAAAATTAATTTAAATAAAACTTGGAGTGATACGTCTGCATTTGTTATTTGTAAAAAAAGTTAAAATTGATATTAATGTGAGCAATAGTGAAATACAGATATAATGCACAGGATGCTATCTATTAAACATTGACTTGGTAAGTAAATAACACTATTTACAACTTTTAAATACAACTTAAAGTTCATTGCCACATTCTTATTATTTTGTAAATTTCTTGATTGTTGTTCACTTCATTCTTGAACCATCTCTTCGTATTGTTGGGAAGTTTTATTCGTATTTTCTTTGTCTTGCTCACATTTGGAAATAAAGGGAAAACATTCATGATCGTCGGTATGCGTTGGTTAAATTTATCATGAACCCCTTTCACCTTTTCAATTTCTAACGATGATGTATTGTTGACAGGTGGATTATCATATGCGTTCACCCAGCTTATCGTTCCTGGTGATTGACATCTTAAATTAAAGTACAAATGCTGTATCAGTTACTTGATTATCATACAGATTATACGAGGACAATCAAGAAACACACATATACACGAGTACAGACATAGACATCCATAGAGTACAAAGTGAAATTAAGTGAAGCATTACTTAGACTCATAGTTATTTTATTCTGCTACCCTCTTCGGCCTCGACGGAGGCCCCTTAACATTGTTTCATCGGCCGGATCATGCCTTCCGCAGCCATCCTGCACGCAGTCTCGTTCGACACGCGAACGACGGACCCATCCAACAACATGACCCGTTGCCTCCGTCGAGCCTTGCGACTGGGTACCCCGAGCGTCAAACTATCCCGGCCTAATATAGAAAAGGCTCGACGCACCGAGGCACAGAAGTCAGGCGAATCCCTCACATCCGGGAATACATTCATCTGCTTTTCTGGTCTATAACAAATTCCATTCCCTATATAACCTGGTTACCAATTACATGTACTCCAAGTTATTCCTATTGATTGCTTACTTGTGTAAAATTTATTTATTCTGTCACTTTAATTTATACAGATCACGTTTACATTACCTAAATTATTATTACTCACGAGGAATTTGTTAACTTAAACAAATAAATGCCAATGTACATATAGATATAAATGTGAATAAATATAAATAAAGAAAAATTCTTACCTTTATTAATTACTTATGTATATAAAATGAACGCACACAAAAGAAAATCTTATTTAACTAAACATAAAATTGCAAGTGATCTGAAAACCATTTATTTACATATCATTATTTATTCAAGATCACTGCATAAATATCCCTATGGGAATATCTGCAATTTATAAGCGAGAATCGCTAATGCCAATGGTATAAATTCAAGATTTCCCATAAATACCAGTTAATATACTTATAGATTATTTACAATATTATTGATATAAAGCATAGAGACATGAAATTTCCCTATAATATGCTTATTCTATCTATATTTATATACAGATCAGGAGTAAATATGCAAAACTCTTGGAGTTTATTTTAAACTTTACTCCTTTCATTACAATAAAGTTTAAACAAATAACATTTAAAACACCTAAATTAATTATACTACTTATAACTATATATACAAAAGTGTACTTAAATTCTTTAAATTTTACACCTTTCATAGGTATTACAAATATTGTAATTGCATCATCGAGTTCCCTTAAAATGAAGTGGCAATTGTAGTCCACTATTTTGGGAAAACTTCTTAACATTTTTAAGTATCTGGGCTGTGGGTACTTTTCAACTGCATCCAAAACCTCTATTCTCGCATGGGTCCATATAAATTTCACACCCTCTTGTAAAATCATTTTATCATTCACATGATGTGACACATTTTCATCATGTGGGTTTAATATATGCTGTACGGGCTTTACATACCCATACTGTAAAATATTTTGTTCCTTATGAACAATTTTATTTAAATTCACTAATAAATTTACCACTATTGGATATAATTTCATGAAACATTTATATAGCTGTACCAACCAAAGAGAATTAACGTTTACAAACCACTTTGCATCAGTACTCATTGACAATAATGTTTCTAATAATTTGGGGAGTTGTAGCTGTTGTTTTATTGACTGAAATAAACATAAACTTAATTTATTATTCTTAGTGTTTTCTAAATAATCTAAATATTTCTTAATTACTACGGTGATGGGGTTTATTAGGTTATATACTAAATTTTCAATAATTTCATCTTTTAACAAATTTTTAATTTTAAACTTTACACTTACTTTGTACTGGGAAAATGGACGAGTCGTTTCTGTTTTAATACAACTAATATAGCCTACTGCTAAATCTATATTACTATTAAATAATTTAACATCTTTTGTCAAAGGATTTCTCACATTATCATTATTAAATTGTTTGTTGCAAATCAAATTTTTGTCACCCATATTTATTTCCCGGTGTGAACATTTATTTATTATGTCACCCATATATTTCGTGGCGTCTTTCTTTTGAAGACCCTCCACATGGTGTGTACATTCATTATTTATGTCACCCGTGGCAAACATGGACTCTTCTCTTTGAAGATCATCCACATGGTGTGAACCTTTATCCTTGACAATCAAACTATCATTATTTATTTTTAAAGTGAGGTCCCTATCAAAATTATCAATGATTGAATTATTAACTAATATTTTATTATCTTGAGCACTTTTGTCCCAAGACATGTTTACTTTACTATTGTGGAAGGTTCTATTTTCCCTTTCCAATTTTGATGTATATAGACTCAAAAAATCCATCCCAAGTACGCAGCAATATTTTAATCTTGGTGTAACAATAAATTGTGTTACAAGTTCTACATCACCCATCTCTATATTTATACAAAATACATTATCTTGCTTGTAAAAACCTAATTTTTCAAACCTTTTATCAAATAATCCCCCATCTAAAAGTGACAATTCTAATTCACTATCTATTACAGCTACACCATATACATCCCCTACTTTAACATCTACCAGTGGAAATTCAGTGGTTATTTTACTTAAATCTACGACGTTTCTCTTGCTTCGTTGTTTCTTCTTTCTCCCTTTGGTTGGACCTACCAAAAATCCAGGTCCTTCTTTATTGCTCCTCTTGATTCATCTTTCATTACAGCTTCTGTTTTATTTTCTTTATTTTCTATAACTACGTTATTGAATCCTCGGGTATCTTCTGTTTCATTTTTTCCATATTTCTTTCCTACATGACCCTCCTGTCTCCAATTATTATTATTATCATTACTACTACTACTATTACTCATATTCTTGTTGTTACCATTTTCCACCTTTCCTCTTTGGTAACTGTTATTCTGATATCGATTACCACTGTATCTTTGTTGGTTATGGTGGTTATTACCATTATATCTTTGCTGAGCATTATAATAGTTACCATTGTTACCTGCTTTATACCCATTTTTATTCTGAGATACACTCCTATCTTCCACGTCGTCCAGACGCTTTACCAATTCCAAGAGTTGCTCAACGGTGTCTATACCCTGTAAAGCAACTGCTTGTACTACCTCATGCTCGAAGTGATTAGCCAATTGGGTAACAATGTCACACTCCTGGATCACAGGTTGTATATGCTTCAAAAAAGAATATTTCCGAATAACATAGTTCTCTCTAGACGTAATAGAACGATATTTTCCAAAGGTAAGGTCATGTCTAATGCGTCTTTGCTGAGTTTGTCCCCAGTACTGTCTAATAAACATGTTCTCTAATTCTTCGTACGTCTGTACCTCATCAATTACCATATCATACCATAGTAATGCATAATCTCTAAGACACCCCCTCATGAAATGTAATTTTGACATATCATCATTAATACCACGAATATATGTCTTAATGGTTTTAAGAAATGCCATTGGGTTGTCTTTATTATACCCAGAAAATTTTGGTATATTTTCCGTACCAATTGATATCTGTTGCGGTACAACACAAGGTGTAATTGTACCTTGTTCAACTCTCGTTTTCAAATTCTTAATTGTATCTTGACAATTTAATGTCATATCCTGTAGCTTTAAAAGAGAGTCTGTGCATGCACCATATTTAACCCTACAGTCCTCAAATTTATTCGTTAAATTCAGATCCAAGGATTGTATTTTTTCATCTTGTCCTCCAATCCTTTCTTCTATCAGTCTAAAATTCTCTCTTGCTACACCGGCCCTCTGATTCATTTCATCTATTAAAAAATTACTGCTATCCTTGCACTTCTTTTCATTTGCTTCAATTTTTTCATTGATCTGTGTCGTGCTTTGTTTCACATCTTCTTTTAATTTATTGTTCATTGCAGACATTTCCATTCTACAAGCTTTTATCCTTTCGTCAATCTTCTCATTCATCGACTTTACCACAGTTTGTATCTCTATTTTATTTCTATTCATCTCTTCTTTCATTTCAGCTTTGTTTCTATTCATCTCTTCTTTATTTTCTTCAAACTTTTTATTCATATCTATCTTGTCACATTCCAATTTACAGAAAAGTTTTTCAAATAAAATATCAAATCTGTATCCGCCTGGCATTTCTTTCGTTTCAATTTTTACATCTTCAGTTATATTTTCATCCTCATCAAGAGGTAGCGTCTTTTCTGAATCTGTCACAGAGGAAATACCTTGTGGTTCCCTGTACGTTTCAAATAAATATTTGGTATATGTACCACTTTCCGGATTTTCACCCTCACCTTTATTCTCAGACATATTTACTTTATCTGTCCTGGCACTTAAAGAGACTTATTTGTGGAGAAAAATAAATCAAAACTTGACAATATTTACTTGTGAATTATACTTATTAATTATTCAAATGTACTTAAAGGTGAAAATACCTCCCTTTAATTACACAGTTATTTGAATATTAAATAACTAACTAATTTTTATCTAAACAGTTTAAAATGTAAAAGTTTGCCCCACTACGTTGGTCGCCATATATACATTATGGAACGGCAAAATTTTTACACCATGAACATTGGACATCATATGAATAATATGGAAATGTGAAATTGCTAGTAAATTGTAAATATATGTGAAATGTAAATGCAAAAGTTTTGCCCCACTACGTTGTGCGCCATATATATGCTGTGACTCTTACAAATTTATAAATATATAAAATAAATTTAGTTTACTGAATTAAAGCGTAACTGAGAGTCAAGCACGCATCCTAGTGCTAGGCCTTATGCTAGACTAAGATACGGTGAACTTTCTGCTGAAAGGTAGGTTAAGCAAAACATTTTACATGCAACTAGCTCAGTTTGAAAATAAATAGTTCTCTCAGGGGCAGAAAATATGAGTTGATTCTCCTGCTCTTTAATTATCTCCAGGTCAGGTAAAGAAATAAAATACAAAATAAATCTTAATATCTAATTTATTAAAATAAAATAATTTTAAACGAATTCCAAAGTTTTTATCTACAAATATATTTACACACAAAAAATCAATATTCAGTCATGATTCAAATTTATACATCATCATCAATAAAATATTACAAGACATAAAGAATAAATGACATTATGATGTCGTGAAAAGCTTATGTCTAATAATGTGAACGTGATTATCATGATTAATATTTGTCATAGATACATGTAAACAATCAAAAATAAAATAAATTACCCGTGATGAATTGTACTGGAATATAAATAAAAAAAAAATAAAATTTGTGCGGTCTACTATTTGCTAACAAAATATAAACATTAAGGAAATGGCTTTGCCCTAATTAGTCCTGTCCGGCGCCTTTTCTCGCTCCCAACACAGTACCATCAGATAACAAATTCACACAGATGAGTATCCCAAAGTTCCACCCTACGAGCATGTCTTTTTCAACTCGTTGGACGCAACCCGAACATACATCACAATGTGCACACTCCTTAAGGAATATATAAATTTTAAATTAAAATGAAATAAAATAATGTCTCTGCGTATTCAATAAATTAACTCAGCCCTGATTAGTTCTGCCTGGTGCCTTTTCTCGCTCCCAAACGCAGTACCACCAAGACCAATTCGTGTCTTTCAAATTCACCAGGACTCCATGCTATGAATTAAATAATGACATAATTCATTTCACACATCCCTGATGTATTATTCAACACGTTAATATTGAACACCCAAATACAACAAAAATATACTTAATACTCATATCAAAAGAAACAATATATACATAAAAAAAAATAAACTTTACCTTTTTCGCGAAATTCCAATACAAAAACACCACTACAAATAAAGAATTTGGTACGCCACTATACACACATTTATAACAAATATTGTTTAATCACCTTAATTCTTCGTACATGATCTCAAACTCATCCATAATAAATTTTTAATGAGAAATTGGTTCACTTATATATAACCTATATACACATAAAACAAAATTATTAATTTTAAATACCTTTTGTAGAATAAATAAATTTAAAAGAAAAGTAAATTATGCGAAAATGAAATGATTGTGTTATCCAAAGTTATCATTACAATTACTAGAAAGTTTTGTCATAATGTACGGCATAGTACCCTACATGCAAAACAAAACACTCTAGAAAAAGGAAAATAAAAATGAAATTAAATAAATTTCAAAACTGAGTTCATAAATAAAAGTATCTCATACATAAGTAATTATTCAAATATATCTAGACATCTCAATGTGATATGCGCTGCATGTTAAAAATAAAAATATTATATGTGTTGAATCTTGTTAAAATTTTATAAGTATCAAAAGTCTCAAAAATTATTCTAAGTCCAGATTTAGGAGTAATCTTTTTTAAAAGAAGGAGGAAGTGGTTTATCACCTACTTTTAGATTATTTAAAGAGAGCGGTTTGCACCAGCAATCCTCGAAATTTTATCCGTCCGCGCTTTTATGCTTAAATTTCTTTATAAAAACATACGGCAACTTTCGGCAAACACGAATCCACCTCCAAAATTGTATATCGACGGTGCTGCTCTTATCGGTCACTTGGAGAAACAGCGTATTAATAATCCTTGAAAAAGGTAAACAAACATGCGAATATAAATTCGTCTATACGTTTGTGACTCAGCCGTGCACCTGATAAACAATACTTTTTGCGCCGGTCTACACAGTCGATCTTCGCCAATACCAGAAATCTTTGTGCGAGAAACACGTGCTCGTTCCCTTTTCCCGTAACATTTAATACGTCTTAATATCATAACCTTATAAAAATTTACTAAGATTCTTTTATTGTTTTACTTAAATAAAAATAAAGTTTTCGTAAATTATCAATATAGTGAATATTTATACACATTAAGGTAAAAATGAATAAAGTAAAAATTAATTTAAATAAAACTTGGAGTGATACGTCTGCATTTGTTATTTGTAAATCATAAACTTCTTGCAGCTCGCAGGATGATTCATCAGTGTCGGAGAAAGTGTCTTTAAAATTATTTTGCTTCAAGTTTTTTTCCAAACCAGAAATTATGTTCTTATTCTTGCTAATAGAAATCAACCCACTTGGGCCAGCAACGGGACTTAACGAAAGTGGAGTATCGGAATTAACAACTAAAGCTGGTATGACCATGTTATCCGCGGTAAGAGCAGATGACTCCTCAGGTATATGAGTAAAGTCTTCCTCTTTAAATACATTTCTGTCCAGCGGATATAATCCTGTAGTTTTAAAACCATTTACGCCTTTTTCAATGGTAGCCACCCTGTTATAGGCTTTAGCAAATAACTCGGCTATATCTGTTACAGCGATTGTTTCATAGTAATGCGATTTCATATATAGGTCACACTCGTGATTGTATGCAGATTTCAATCCACTGAAGAAAGTCACATCCAATGGTTGAACCCTATGCGATGTGTGGGAGGGAAGAGAAACCATGATGAATCCATTTGCACGACAGTAATTGTAGGAGTGCAAAGTAGAATGTGATGTGTGGTTGTCTAGAATGAGTAGGACAGGATCATCAAGGGTGGCTTTCACGAAATTGCGAAAATGTTTTAACCATTCTGTAAATAATTCTTGTGTTATCCAACCGGATTCTGAGCAGCGATAGATCGAGCCAACTGGACCATTTTTACTCAATCCCTCCTTCATTCTTTTTCTTTTGAAAACAAACATTGGTGGAACATACTGCCCTGCAGCACTCATACAGCAAACTATAGTGGTAGTTTGACCTCGCTCTCCACTTGTGATAGATCCCACTTGCTTTCTTCCCTTTGGTGCAATAACGCGAGGTGGTTTGTGTACAGTTGTTATCCCGGTCTCGTCCACATTATATATGCGGTCCGGGCCAAAATTGTATTTTTCTAGGAGTGTTGCCACGTTGTCATAAAGCAAGTGTATATCCGGTTTATTAAAAGCCAGGACTCTATTCTTGCTAGTGGCTTCTGGCTTTCTTAGCGAAAGCTGGGGATGTCTCTTCAGGAAACCATATAGCCATTCCTTTCCACATGTTTTTTTATTGTGGTTGAAGTTATTTTTTATATGGTTTGCTTCAGCATAATCATATGCAACTTTCCGGATACTGTTTGGTGTCAGTCCATAGAACAGATTTGATAATTTAGTTACATAATCAGCCAGTTGCTTTTCTTGTTCGTCAGAAAAAACTGGTTTTCTTCCTAACGTAATTTTCTTGGCTGGAAACTTATTTTTAAGACGGTCTTGTAAGGTACCATATGGAATCGAGTAGAGAGCCGCTGCTTTTCTAATTGAACACAATTTTTGATCAACCGCATTTAATGCCTGTTTCATCTCTTCTTCGGTCCAGGATGAACGAGCTGTTTTTCGTGTATAATTTCTTGGCATCTGTCGATGAGAAAAAATACCCATTAAAAAACAAAGCGTACAATATCGACCACTGTAATGGGTAATATCGACCACCTGATCGATATTACCCGTTGAAGACACAGCAGTATATTTTTTGTCAAATTTGATGCCTAACCTCACAATTGTGTCGATTTAAATCCCGTGATAGATTGACAATCATACGCTAATGTAAGTAGTTAAAATATATTTTCAACACAATAACGCATAAAAATTACTAACCTTATTTCCTGATGCTAGAAAATTATAAAAAATCAGCCAAAAAACAACTTTATTTCATTTCTCTCTAACCACACATTCGACTGCCCACAAAAGTTTCTGTTAGTTTCACAACTACCTTGCCAGATAGCAGCACCTAATAGAGCATTGAAATGTAGCGCTACATTTGAAAAATATAGGTGGTCGATATTGCCCGCTGGTCGATATTGGAACACGTTCCCCTAATGCCATACTTTTTACGCTATCATTAACGTTGCGTACATCGATGCCTTTTAAAATATTATTAACATTTCTTACCCACATGTATACATAAAAAGGTACAAATATTTTTACAAAATGTGAAAATATATCATGGGGAAATAAAAGAATTTTTTCTGTTACTTGTTTTAATGCATGAAAAAGAAATGCAGGTAAAATTGACCTCTGTTTTATCTTTGAATGCATTAAAAGAACTGAAAAAATAAAATTGTTGTATTCCCACTGTCATTACAGATAACCAACACATCAGGTTGGTTATGACAATTTATTTTTCCGATTCTACCTATATAGCTCTTGTCATGGAATATACACAAAAGACCACAGAAATAGGTAAAATAAGATAATTAATGGTACTGTACATTTTGAAATGAATTAAATACTTGTTTGGTTTATTAAATACGTTATATCACGCATCATATTATAGAGATTATCAGGTGATATGTGAAAAGATTATACCAAATAAAAAATAGAACTACAAAAATTGTGTACAATATAGAAAGTATGAGCACAAGCTTATAGCACTAATAAAATTAATGAAATTTTACAGTTTTAAGTTCTTTCTACTTCTGCCCTTTTCTTTTGTGCGTTTTATATCGCTGTAGTGCCATACTTTTTACGTTATCATTAACCCTGCGTACATCAATGCCTTTTAAAATATTATTAACATTTCTTACCCACATGTATATATAAAAAGGTACAAATATTTTTACAAAATGTGAAAATATATCATGGGTTACGCATGTAAAATTATTATCTATTAAAAAGAAAATCTTACGGGAAATAATTTTTGAAATATTTTTTTCTAAACATAATTTCGGCAAATAAAAATGCAATATATCATTTGCTTTTCCGAATAATTTTGTGAAGTTGGTATTTGGTCGTACTAATAGACGTGCGGAGTATTCCCTCGTGGCTATTAACATATGCTCCTCAGTATAATCCTCACCACTGTACAGAACCTCTTGTCTACAAGTACTGCAACTTCCTACTAGCGCTAAAATTTTTCTAGCTACATATCCTGCTATATAAGAATGAGTGCTTAAAAGTGCACTATCATAAGTTTTATACTGCAGATTTTCTTCTCCCTCAACACAACATTCAGTGATTATATCATCTGCTACCTCAACATTCGCACTGCCCGTAATAAAATTACGAAGAGAGTCCAGTGGTCCATCACTTGCATCCTCCTCACAATTTCCTTCAGCTGAGTGAACACTCATAAAATTATTAACCACCAAAGTTTTAAAGGAATGTACGAAGGCACTACAAGTAGGGTTTATATTCCTTATCCCATGACTCCTTACACAACAAAAAAAATGTTCTAAGGGGTCTTGGTTTAAATTACGTGGATATAGATATTCAAACCCTTTATCCCTTAATATATCCCGTACGCGCATAAAACCTCGTATTGAATTCATCCAATTTTTAACAGATGGAGGAATAAATTCTCTACCATTGCTGCGCTGAAATACCATGCTATGCAAAGTTTTTAGTGCTTCTGGCCAATACTCATGATGCGCTGAAGTTGCACTTATTGCACATCTTAAGGGTTTTGAATGGTCTGGATGAAGGAAGCGTTGAGCCATTCACGCTGTCAAACAGTTTATCCATAAACAAAAGGAAATCCGCTGTGTCTGCTGCTGTTGGTGGCAGACAACTTTGACCTGTAAAAACAGAAAGAAAGTTGAATACATCCCTATAAAAGAATTTTAACATAGAGGTAGATTTTGAGATGTATTCTGTATATATATGTACATACATATTTATATCACTTAAATTAGGTTGTTTGGTATTTTCTGATACTGACTTACAAACTTAAACTTAAACAATACGATTTATATTTTACTTGACTACTCTGTATAAGAAAGATGTGAAAAACAAAAAAACAAACAAAAAACAGCTTTTAAAGATGAATGACACGTCATGTACTACAAATCAAAATACATCCAATGTACAAATATTTATTTTAATACTAAATTACCTAGTATCGGGTAGAAACAAAAAAAAAAAATTATAACTATCTGCACATTTTATGGACAAGTCCACATCATCAGTAAAAAAATTAATAACTGTTCGCATATTAAAAACTGGACACTTTATATATCAAACATAACAACAGTATGTTAACAAAATCTTTTTAACCTCAACTTAATATAATTGGAAAACCTGGAGAAAGCCTACGAAGGTTTCAGCTTATACGTTATTAAACTAAAACATACTTATCACAGTAGGGGCTTCATTGCAGGGTTAAAATGTGGTATTAAAGATTGTAGGTACTGCAATTATACATAAATATGAGGAATTTGTGTTAACGAGCTGTTATACCATTGTTTAAAAGTGAATCCTTATATTTCTCTATACATAATGCCTATAACATATCAAGGTGTTTACTATTTGACAATTCACTTGGCATCATTAATTTTAAATTTGTGTCCTGTGTCAGTATAATGTAGTCCTGACGCAATTAAAGTATAATTAGGTGGAGGCAATATGTACAGAGAAATACAGATAATGCCTTTTACATAATGATATAGCAACAGCCCATGAACACAAGTTCCTCATATTTATGCATAATTGAAATACCTATAATCCTTAATACAACAATTTTACCCTGTAATGAACCCCCTACTGTGACAATTATGTTTTCGTATAATGTATAAGCTGAAACCATTGTGGGCTTTCCCCAGAATTTCCAATTACTTCCAATTTGAATTTAATTAGGTTTTTATCAAACATTTTATGTTTAACATTTAAAGTTCCCGATGCAAGCAGTTATTAACTCATTTACGATATTTCATATTACCTGACAAGTTACTAAATATATAGTAAACATACTCAATAATCTATTTACTTTTACTTTCTTATACGTAGTATAAGGAAGTAAAAGTATCAATTACTAAGTTTAAACAAATTTATAAAGAATTGAAATGTACTCAAAATTAAATTTGAGACAAATTATCTTAAAAAAGTTTTTCGAAATTCCAACCGGAAGTAGGTCTTTTATTCTTATCGAAAATCAGTTTTTTGCGAATATCTCGCAAGTTATGCTTTCTAGGCAGGTACATTACAAGTATAAAAGTACTTAAATTATAATTTCAAATATCTTTTGTATAAAAAAAATTTCAAAATTCGGACCGGAAGTACCACTTTTACTCTTACCGAATATCGATTTTTTGCAGATATGTCGTAAATTATGCATTCTATATATATTTATTAAGAGTACAACAGTATTTAGAGTTGAATTTGCAATAATTTTTGTGTACACATAATTTTCAAAATTCGGACCGGAAGTGGCACTTTTACTCTTAGCGAGTAGCACTTTTTTTCGAATATCTTGCAAAGTATGCATTCTATAGCGATTTATTAAGAGAATGAAAGTACTTAGAATAGGATTTTGAATAAGTTTTGTATAAAAAAATTCTTAAAATTGTATAGTTTGAAACGCTCATACGTATAAGAAAGTCGTGTGGTGGCCACACCTCATTTTTTAAACAAACAATAACGTTTGACTAACTATTAACGTATTAAAAAAGTTTAACTTAACTATAAAAAACAAAATATCTGACCTATTCGAACTAATCCCCTCATTATAGAAGATACTCGTTGTGACATAACTTGGGCTGCTAATTTTACCTTCATTTTTTTTATTTTTTGGGGATATACATGATAATCAGTCAAGCGATTGCACATTTTTATATCATAGTCACCAGCATCAAACTCGTACAGTTTGATAATATCTGCCCAAAATGCAGTTTGTATTTCCCTCTGCCACTTAAACTTTACGGATGCGTCCAGCATATTATTTCTAATCCCCTTTAAAAGGTGTGGAGGATCATATATAAGGGAACTATTTCTTCACCGTCTACAGTAAAACCTAGTATCTTTTTTTCATGGCCCTCCAGGTGATGCTGTCTGCTGCACTCTTGTGTTAGCATATTCAATGCAGGTGTATTGGTCGCGTTTTGATCACATACTGTAGCCACAACGTGCAGACCAATGGAATGCAAAGAACGAATGATTTCTTTAATATTTCGTGCAAGGTCTGCGGACTTCATAGTAGATTGGACGAAAAAGAAACAAATGGGTTGCTTCCATTTTCTTCTTAAGCCGCCTGCCATAAAGACCATACAGTGGTCACCAAACTTCATTCGTCTTCCTTCTCCGGCATCCTCAAATCCTTCTATAAAATCATACTTTTTATTGTATGTTAGAGAGGCTCCCACCATCATTTCATCAAATACTAAGGTGCAATAGCGATCTAATGGATGCATTTTTTCTACACTGGACTGTAATGTGTCTAGTATAGCTTTATTAATCCCACAAAAATATGGAACACGATTCAACAATGTTATCAGTGTCTTTCTGGATGGGAGTGCTGCAATTTTTCTTAACAACTTATAAGCCTTGGGGCTTTGTTTCATGAGCGACAACCCTAACATCTTATCCTCTAAGGTATATCTTCTACCCCGAGGTTTCTGAGGTTGCAATTTCAACTGCGAATTTATAAACCTCATTGTTTTCGCGTTTACTTTCGCTCTCATGAACTGCTGCGATTCAGCAATTCTAAGCGCTGCTTTTACGCGTTGTCTGCCATTTGCACACTCTGCGTCCAATTTCCTTGCAACGTCTCGGAAACCGTTGGCGATTTCATACAGCTCTAATTCGCGTGCTGTTAACTGACGTCTTCTGGTTACGTTTACGTGTCTCAGTAAACTTCCTTTTTGTTTAATATCTGTAAAATTAAAAAAAAATCACATTACAAAGAGAAGTGTAATTATTTTATTGTATTATGTACAATATTAAATAATTCTGGTTAAAGAAATAATCAATGTGTTTAGCTTACTGTAATTGAAAACTGACATTTAGTGCAGTACAGCACACACCAGAAAGTTACATTATAAATTATTGTAATAAATATTTATTAGCCATCCACTTACTCGTAATGGATTTCAAAAGTTTCTGTCTCTTTGCAGGTGGTTCATCTTTGCCACTTGGAGTAGATGATACATTGTCGTCTTGAAACAAAAAACAACTCTTACCTCACAATTCATGTAACTTATTCTACAGGTATACATACTAATGTTACATAGTCTAAAAATATAGTTAGTTACCTCTGCCACAATATCCACTACTACCCGGAGTAGCAGTATCTTTACTACTACTTGGAATTGTGGTATCTTCACTACCAGTATCGATTAACACTTCTGTAATTTCTTTCCCTAAAATCACAATATATAAAGGACTATACTAATACTGTACTATTACAGAACACAATAAAACGTGTTTGATATCTTATCAATTGAAAAACAACTGTTTACATTACCTGGTAAGTTTAGGGTAGGTATACTGTTAAATTTTAAGTTTGTACGATTATGGTACTCTAAGAAAAAGCAACTGGCGTCAAAATGCGATTGGCATACGCGATAGCTTTTGCGGACCACTTCAATATCTTTGTTTAAAAGATCTTCCCGTGAAATCGCAACACACCATTTTCGAAAACCCTGCAAATATATATTTTGCATTAGAACCTACTGAATATATATTTATACAACTCACTACCTCGCTGTCCTTACGAAACATATGCATTCGCACAACATTGTTTTTATTTTTACAGTTAGCAACACTACAGCAAAACACCATTTTTAGCACTACCTCAATACACCACTTCACTTAAAATGTGTAAATCCACAACTTAACAGCTTCAGATAGTCTGATGCAATGACACAAACACTTCGGAAGACATTTTAAATAGCGGGATCCCCTCTCTCAAAAAAAAAATCTCCGCTAGTAGCGCTATTGCGTCACTAGTAGCAACTAAGATTAAAATGCGCGCGAAACGGAGGAGTGAAACGGGTCTGGTGCCGATATTCGACGGCGTGTTTCCGTTGCGAAGCCGCGTCGCAATCTCTACGAACATTCTAACACGGAATCAGATATCAAAAAGGCGGTAGAATTTGAAAACTACGAACACTGATATATCTCGTAAAAGTGATCTTCCAAAACATGACTTAAATTAGTAAGCACGAACAACCCCTAGGACTTAAAAAAAACAAATACTTAAATTAAACTTATAACGTAGGTATGATTAATAGGTTATAATAGACGAAGAAGGAAATTTCAGAACTAGAGAGTTGGTGCCTTGGAAACTGAACATGGCTTCCATGCTGGATGTCAGAAAACAACAACATTTGCCCGACATTAAAAATGGAATGAACGATATCTAGGTAAATATATTAATTGCGGGGAAATAACGCTTTACAAAACACCGGCGGGATTATATTCCGACCCCAACTGTATTTTTAGATAAAGAAAATAGACTTCCAAACAAAAGGCAAGATCGAGAGGTTAGAACCTATGAACGAACGAGAGCAAAACTGCAAAGCCCTACTTGAATGGAAAAACATTCGTGACGCAGTCTGAACAGAGAGAATAAGTATGTACTATGCATAATCCGTACACACGCTTAAGAATATCTTTTTTTTAAGCAACAACAAACCCCACGAAAGAAAGGAATGTTTATGCAAGATACACATAAAATAGCACGACAAATAGCCATAAACAAGGCATGATAAGGGTACCTCAAGGAATGTACGCGCTAGAACAGAGTTCTCCCTAACAAGACCGGACACAGGAGAAGTAAATAAGAAAATTAAAGTAAATACAATCAAAGTCTCGCAGATATTATAAACTAAAGGCACAACAGTCGTTTGTAAAAGCAGGCGTTCATCCCAAAATTTAAAACTACGAAGTAGTTACACAGGTAGGCCAGCTTAAGGCTGGGATACCGTATATGTATTGGGTATAGGAAAACATGGTGACATTATTTCTCGTTTTAAAGAAAAATAATGCATTTTTAAGTTGAAAACTAAAATACATTTTAATATTTAAGCTTCTTTATTGGCTCTAAAGTAATAGTTATGGTTGCAAAGACTAAAAGCACTGAATACATAAACGGTAAACTTTGTCAATTTTATTGGCTTCATAAATAATTAAAATTTCAAAATTGTGACAATATCGAAAAATCTGTCATTATTCACAGCCAATAATGGACATTGCGCTTTAATTTAAGGCGTCTCATAGTTTATTCAGTGTTCCGGTTTGGTTAAAAAACAAGAAACATTAAAAGATTAATTTACTTCCAATATATCGGTGACTTGGTGGAAACAAATTAATTTTACAGTGTCCTATGTTGACACTTTTCCCGTGTTAATGTGGCAAGTTTTTAGTAGATGGCACTAAAGAAAAATGAGATGATGAGTAATATGAGTAAGCCTAAACACATTAACGTGGCTTATATCTGATTGGTAGTAGAGATATAAGGTCGATAGTCGCTTGCGTTCCTGCCATAGAATCCACATGAATTCGATGTTGTGATTTTTTTTTGTTTTAAGCAATGTATCGTATCACTTGTTCGAATATAATACGAGGGGGTACCCAAAAGTAACCGGAATTATTTTTTAAATGCTATATATTTACAAAACAACCTTATCCCCTTCAAAATACTCTCCATTACAAGTAATACATTTGTCCCAGCGGTGCTTCCACTGTTCGAAACATTGTTTGAACTCATCTTTAGAGATGGCTGCAAGCTCCTGTCTCGTTCTTTTCTTGATGTCTTCAATGTTTTCAAATCGCCGTCCTTTCATGTCCCTTTTCATGCGTGGAAACAAGAAAAAGTCGCACGGAGCCAGGTCAACACTGTTTTACAGTGTAAGGTGCGTGCGGCAGCGGAACCATGTTATTTTTAACCAAAAACTGGTTAACAGTGATGGCTGAGTGTGCAGGTGCGTTGTCATGGTGGAAGAACCAGTCACCTGTTTGCCACAAATCGGGTCTTTTTTGACGAACACTGTTGCGCAATCTTCTTAACACTTCCAAATAAAAGGTTTGATTGACAGTCTGACCTGGGGGAACAAACTCCATGTGAACAACTCCTTTCACATCAAAGAAACAAATCAACATTGTTTTGATGTTTGACTTGACTTGGCGACATTTTTTTGGACGGGGTGACGTTGGTGTTTTCCACTGGCTTGATTGTTGTTTTGACTCTGGATCGTAACCATAGCACCACGATTCATCACCAGTAATTACCTTTGAAAGAAAATCTGGATCAGTTTCAAGCTGTTCTTTCAGTTCACGATATGTCTCCACTCGACGTTCTTTTTGATTGTCAGTCAGAGCCCGAGGAACAAATTTGGCAGCAACGCGTTTCATTCCTAAATCTTCTGTTAAAATTCGCTGAACCGAGCTCCAAGATATTCCACTGATTTCAGACAGTTGATCAATTGTCTGTCGACGGGCTGTGCGCACAAGCTCTCGAATTCTTTCAACATTTTCATCGATTCGGGCAGTTGATGGACGTCCAGAGCGAGGTTTGTCATCAATCGACATGTCGCCATTTTTAAATCGAGAAAACCACTCATACACTTGAGTTTTCCCTATAGCATCATCTT
The DNA here is from genome assembly GCA_963170755.1 of Amphimallon solstitiale. Taxonomy (NCBI): domain Eukaryota; kingdom Metazoa; phylum Arthropoda; class Insecta; order Coleoptera; family Scarabaeidae; genus Amphimallon; species Amphimallon solstitiale. The sequence continues at coordinate 95,802,513 of OY720677.1, read as the reverse complement.
TGTAAGCAGTTTTCAACAGTAAAACAGTTTCAGCAGCGTTTTTACCTAGTAGAAAACAATATTTCACAGCGGCACGTTGTTCACTTAAATTTGCCATCATAAAAAAACGAAGCAGCAGTAAAACAGCACTAGCAAAAACGGGCACTACTGACGAACAGAACGTGCCAGGTCAACGGCCCGCGCGGCACTGAACTGGCGACGAGTTGCGCTAGGCAGGCCCTAGTGGCAGAAACCAGTACTACAAAAGCTCCACCCATGGCAATGCTATTCCGGTTACTTTTGGGTACCCCCTCGTATATACCTATTTCTCCACATTTTTTATTAGACAACCTTACTTTAACTTTCTTACTTGTGTTTAGGCTGTAGTATAATGTACATTTTATTTTATGTTGAATAAATAAAAAAAAATATTTATATGGGTTTGTTTTTTTAATTTAAAGAATACATTTAAACTGGTCAAGCATGAACAACCATTAATTAATATAATTAAAAAGTTACACGGTGAAAACATAAATTAATACAAATAATACATTGTTTTATTAGGATTAGGAAAATTGGGAAGCCAAAAAAATCACTTTGAATCCGAATAAAACATAAGATTTTTGCCAGCCAATTTAAAACATACTATTTTTATAATTTTTAAAGCTAGGATTAAAAAAAATTTAATCGTAGGATTAAAAGTGAACTGCCTTAGTAACGCAACAGTCATAGCCTTGAAAATTAATGTTGCCTTAGACACGCAACTTGTTTTCTTAGTTACAAAATAGTATATTAAAAAACAAGTTTTATAAAACCAGTGTTGCACGAATTGAAGTTGAAAAAACGAGTGGCGTAGCCACGAGTTATTTTAAAGAATGAGTGCTTCAAGGTCTTATGAAACGAGTTGTTTATCCTATTTATTGCAATTTGCCCCTGTTAAGTCGTTTTTAAATTAAAAAGAAAATGATTTGGTCGATTTAGGGATTTTTATGGTGATCGGTTATTAGGACACTGAAAACGATGACGTTGCGTTCGTTAATGAGGCTACTAGAGAATCAAAATGGTAGCAAATTGCCAAAAACATCGATTTTATCTTCCAAAATCGATTTTAAAAATGGCATGTTTTAAGTCGGCTGGAAAAAAAATATATGTAGAAATAACCTAAACCCTAATTACATTTTATTTCTTCTTGGTCCCTTGTTTTTCAGTTTTCAGTTTTTGGGCATCCAAAATGTATTGCGGATCTCTACACCTAAGACCTTTTTTTCTTCTTTCCAAAATTATTTCAGGAGCCAAACACTGTTTATAAAATCTAACAAGTTTTGTAAGCATTCGCTCCCATAAATCTCTGTCGAATTCAATTACCTCTGTATACAAGTCATTTTTGGTCCACTGTATACTACTAAATGACATTTTTGGCAACCTGTTATTCCAAGTTGCCCCTGAATCTGTAAAATAAAGTTAAATTAGTTACGCTTACCAGTAATGACGTAATTGTTTTACCTGATAGTAGTATGCATGTTCTTTTTTCATGTAAATCTTACCACACTCTTTTCTTCTTAAGTAAGGCACCAATTTTTCAGTTACAGCTCTATGAAAAGGTATATCTTTTCTTACTATACTGGGAAGGCATTTTACCTCAACCAATTCCCTATCTTCAGTCATGCCTAAAACAATAATGTAAGTATAGAAAAGATTTTCGGGTGTAAAGATAGTATGACAAAATAAAAGGAGTACCATCTGGAGAAGCTGCTAAAAAACTATATTTGAGATCAATCCATAAACCACAGTCATAAACTGGCTTTCCGATTTGTTCAACAAATTGGTTTATTGCCAATTTTTCGTTGGTTTTGCCATATAACATATCGGATGTTTGTCTTGTTCCTCCTAGTATTTTATCTACTAGAACGTGACAAGAAGTAAATTCTTTTCTAACATAAACAGCGCCAAAATTTGATGCTGTCAACCTGTGCATTCGCTCAGATCTGTATCTCGCACTTTCAAATTGTTCGGTGGTGGTTTTAAAAATGTCTTGCTGTTGAGTCTCAGAAACCTAAAAAATATGTCAATTTTAAAAGTATGTCAAAAAAACATATTTGGTGCATACGAACTTTAAGTCGTTTAATCAACTCGTCTACCTCTTCATTCAGAGTCTCATTGGACATTTCTACACTAGAGATATTTGCCCCATAATCTATTTGCTGCTGCGTTTTCGTGCGAGTACACTGCTGGTCATCTTTAGCATATTGAAGTCTTTTTACGAATTTTGGCTTACGATAAGGGGTCTGTTTACGCTTCATTTTATTAATCATTTTGTTAGCAACATATTTTTTCAAAATTTTTCCTGGGCTTTTATTGAAAGCTTTTTTCCAAGAGGATAAATGCCATTCTTCACCCTTGTTATATCGTAGACCAGTTAGGTATGATCTAATTTGGAAACTGTCTCTTTGAATGACGTTCAAACGTTTCCCCATATTGAATCGTGCCAGTATGCTCATAAATAATTCCGCTCGGTTGTTGGTCTCATTATCTATGAGCATGTTTGCCTTTACCAAAACTGAGTGCATTGCAGCATATAGATGATGATGTGCGCCTGTCTCAATTAACAATGCCGTTCTGTCGCTAGCCACATCACCAACCTTGTCACACATATGCAGTGTACATTTTTGATGGTTGCCAAAAACGTGGAAAATTGAATTTCTTAAATCTTTTTTAAGTTGTGCGACATCTCCATGGGCGTTTGCGTAAATTGCTTTTTGGGCGGTGTCTGAAAGACTTTTTATAACGTCGGTCGTTAATAGTTTTCTGATAGATAATGGTACGCCTTTGATATCAGCCTTCATTTTATGGAGATTTTTTCCATAATTTTTTATGCAATGATTTGTGCACTCTATTTTGGTTACCTTAAAACGACAAAACCTATGATTTACTTATACGTCGTGTTTTTGTTGTTGTACTTGCCTCTGACCCATAACTAACCCTTTTGTGTATGTTAGCATCTACAGTTGCGTCATCGTCTGCAATAAACCTCTTGTAACGGAGATGGTGCATTTCCTCACTCATGTTGAAGCCCTCCACAATTATATCTTGTTCCATTGAGCCTGATGAGCCCGTCCAATTCTTGAAACATATGTGCTCTTTCACGGTTTCATTTTTGTTTTCAGCTCTAGCACAGCAGCAACAATATTTGTTTCGGACTCCGACGTAGAGTACTTTGCCTGTACACTTTCCAATTATTACAGCCTAACAAGTAAAATTCTATAATGCAGCACCCAATTTATAAATATTATAAATATTATATTTGCCAGAGAAAACATACATTTTGTTGGCGCGTCAAAATAGACATTAGGTTCTACAACATCAAAATTCCAAATTTGCGAACCACAAAGTAGCACAACATGATAATTAGAGGTGAATATACGTGACCGTTGAGATCAACAAAAAAAAAATTATATTACATTTATAAAAATAATATTAATTATATCATACCACTCCTGATGCAGCATTATAATTATGCCCATAACTCCTCTTAGACCAGCCGCCATCAAGGCATACGGTAATGTGTGCAAGTCCGTCTTGATCTACATCACCTTTTTCTCTTGCTATCTTATATTCTTCCTTACCCGCTGCTTCCATTTCTTCCCACAGCGAATCTTTGAACAACTACAACATGCCATTTATTTTTCATCCTTCAATTGCATCACATCATTTTACTTCATAACTTATTTATATTAATGCTGATGTACTCTGGTATTAAATATACAGGGTCGTCCAAAAGTATGGAACCAAACGTTTTTTGACAAAACTATCAACTTTTCAAAAAAACTAATTTGTGTACCTTAAATGGTTATAAAATTGCCATCTCTAGAAATTTTTTATTCAACGAAAATTGTTTATAATTTTGAGATAAAGCTATCAACATATTTTTTTTAAATGGGAACATAGTGTAACTTTTTTTGCGGAGAAAGTAATTTACTCAATAATTACAAATGTGTAAAAAAATTGTTATAAACTTTATAGTTGTTGTTTAAAAAATAGCAAAAACGGACCCGAAAGGTGTAGTCGACTTTAACCGAATAGGTCTTTGCGTGTCTTGCCTAAAGCACGCTTCTCGTCCTGACATCCTATTGGCTCCCCTCCGCAAGACAGGGACAAGACCCGCAAAGACACATTCGGTTAAAGTCGACTACACCTTTCGGGTCCGTTTTTGCAATTTTTTTTAAATAACAACCATAAAGTTTAAAACATTTTTTTTATACATTTGTGCTTATTGAGTAAATTACTTTGTCCACAAAAAAATTATACCATGTTCCCATTTAAAAAAATTATATTCATAGCTTTCTAGAGATGGCAATTTTATAACCATTTAAGGTACACAAATTAGTTTTTTTGAAAAGTTGATAGTTTTGTCAAAAAACGTTTGGTTCCATACTTTTGGACGACCTGTATAGCGTGGAAATTACTTATGGGATAAATTCAGTAAGTTCAATTCTAGTGACATTTGTCAAAAACGCTGGAACACGTCAATTTTTATTTTCAGGGGGCCACGTGTTAATGTCAAATTTAACGTTGTAATTGCAATTCCCTTGCCCCAGCAACCCCATCTTAAAAATTTTAAATAGCAAGGGGGGTCGAGTGGCCCCTCAATTATAGTTATTTTTGATTCTAGATTGCGAAAGCATACTTTTTCGCTCGCAAAAAAACCCATTCGAAAATGCAAAAGTATTTCGCAATCGTGTATCAAACAACATTTTTTCGAAAACTGCAATAAAACTGGTATGAAAATAAAAAAAAAATTAAATAAGGTAAACGTCAACATTTTGACATTTATGTCAAAAAAGAATCACTTTGCTTAGTAACAGTCAACATTTTGACATTTCTCTTATGATCTAGAACATGAAAGTATTTTGCAGGTTAAGTGACAAAAAAAATCACTTCGCATACTGAAAATTGAACGAAAATGTCAACATTTGATGACAGTTTTCGAAAAAACAATATTATCGGATTTTTATGTTTCAATATCAAACACACCTCAAAACAAATTTGCCAGGCGTACATAGAATTAAAAGACCTTACAAACAAGGGGTCACTCGACCCCACTTGCTCTATAAAATTAAGATGGGCCCTGCTGGGGCCAAGAGATTGCGATTACGTCAAATTTGACATGTGTTCCCCTAAAAATAAAAATTTACCTGTTCCGGCGTTTTCGACAAATGTCATGACTTTTAAAATTACTGAATTTATTCCATATTAAGTAGTTTCCATACTGTATAACAATCGGTACTTACAAAACCAAGTCTTCTTTGAGTGTCAAAAAATGTCTTCCGGATAAAGGTGGAATGTCTAAAATACTTAGACGTTCTTCCAAATGGGCATAACTACTCCCGGTTGCAAGAGTCCCCCACACAGCAGCAGTATTGACAATCGATTCAGTATCCTCTGTGGCTTTTTCGGTTCGTATTGATACACATTCATTACAAACATTGCATTTATACGTAAACGTACTCACTAACCCAGACCGAATTTCTTCATGGTACATAAGTTTGCCACCTGTACATTGTTTGGAATGATCGTATTGTAGCGATACTGTTTGCGACAATAAATAATGTATGTCTACTATTCGATACCCGTTTAACTTAGGAATCTCTTTTTCTGCAGCGAATGTGAGTTGATGACTATTTACTCTAAAATAAATGTTGCTATATAATACATACTATACTAGGTATCTTAAATTTTGTGCTCACCTTTCATATTCTGCTATTGAACCCCAAGTAAAATTATATTCTTCACTCTCACAGACATCGTTATTCATAGCATTTAACGTGTGATTTTGCACTTCTGCTACTTTTGGTACATTGCTCTCCTCTGCAATTACTAGGAAAAAATAAAGAAACACTTGAAGAAAAATTAAGCATACCATTCCTAGCTTCTGATTCTGCAGGTTTCTCTGCATTACTCTCATTTCCGACTACTATGAAAAATAATAAACAGTTATTTTGAGAGAAAATAACAAAGGAGAAAATAACCATACAGCTATTTTATTATTTGATCAACTTACCGGAAGAAATTATTTTATCTAAAATTTCTTTTACAGCAGATTTTCTTGCAGCAGAAATTTTCGCTGATCTCGCGTGTTTTGAACGTTTTTTTTGCTTTGAAAGTATTAGTCGTCCCATGGTTTACACCTCGGCTTACACAAACAGACCACGAATTGACTATCGAAGCAAACACTGCATAAAACAGAATAAAACAAGAATCGCTCTTCATTGCATTTTCCCGCGCAATGCTTAGAAGTTATAGTAGATGGTAACAAAACTAAAAAGATACCTTTTTAGTGACTTTAGGGTAGGGAACTATTTCGGACCGCACAAAAAAAAATTGTAGCTCTCCCTTAGTAGGTGGCAGCATGTCATGGGCCATTCTATAGTAAACCGTAACGGTCACTTGAAATCCCAACCTTAAGCAAATATTTAACAGGCACGGAATTATCCATTATAAATCGTAGGCATGGGAAAACTCAAACCGTAAGAAGTTTCAACGTATTATGCCTGCAAAATCTAAAATTGAATTTACAGTTAATCTAATTCTAGGCAAAGAGGGTATTTATAAGAGCGATACAGAGCATGTCAATATTTACACATCCCAACATACAAGGCTCGATCAATTAGTAATATAGTAGCAGAGAAATTGAAGTTGCCATGCAAACAACAAGCGTTTGCTGGAATTAGATTAAAAAGGTAGGGTTAACTTAAATATGTATCAAACAAGGCACAGAAATGTTCATTCTAGTCGTACTCTTAAGTAAAACGCAAATATGCGAGCCAAATGATTAAATACCTAGCAAAATTATAACCTTAAACCCTGAGGTTCTTAGATTTAAATAGAAAAGTGTGTTCGTACTAAAAGTCACGTCAAATTTAGAAACTCTAGAATACCAGGTACGTGCCATAGATAAAAAAAAAATTAGTATACTAATTTGCGAAATGCTAAAATTGTACGAGATATAGGCAAAAGTAAAATCAGTGCGTAACATCCTTAATAAAATTATATTATTAACGCACTCTTGCATCGGAAAATTTGAAAACTTATTAAAATTACCAATTTGATCAAAATTTATAAAGAAATGTAATATCATATCAAAAAAAAATTTTTCCACTACTAGCTGGAGAAACAACTTCAAAACAATTCATTTTTGGTAAACTTTTTTCAACAATTTGATAAATATCTAATAAGAATTGTCGTACATTTTCTTCACTATGTAATTGATATAATAATAATTTCTTACAAATATCGACTGATTCTTCTATGGAATAATAATAATCTAAAACATTTTCAGAAGTACACGCTATGGAGCACTGTTATTTAAGAAACTGTACATAGACAGAATATCGTATGAGACAATTTGAAATTAATTATTTCAATTACATTTTGAACAATTACATCATTTCTACGTTTAAATTTAAATTTTGTATTCAACCATGCTGGAGTATTTACAACATTTAATAAGGGGCTTGTCGGGTATTGGCAAATGAATTCCAATTTCTTCTTCCTCGCTTATTTCTTGATGCTTTTGATATTTTTTACTCTTTGAATGCCTGACTTGATAATCTTTTGAACTGGTTGATATAGAGGCTCCACTGGTGTCGAAAGGAGAAAATTCATTCGAATCGTTGCCTCCCTCTACCATTGATTCTTCGGGATTTTCGTTAAATTCTTCAATTCGTAAAGTTCCAATTTCACAAGGTGGGAACCTTTTTCGCCCGTAGATTGAATAGTACAAAATTCGTCGGGGGTGTTCCAAGAAATTTTTTGTGAGATTGAATAAGTAGGATTGCTGGAGGTACTCGGTCCTGATAATTCGTCTTGAAGTCCGCCTTTAAATTTTTGTTGTAAACATCTACTAAAATATCTTTCATTTTGCTCGGAAGTAATGCCTGGCAATACATCGTGAATAAGTTTTTTTCCTTTAATAGCTCCGTAAACTTCTCCAATGAAATTTCTGCTTTTTCCGATAATTTCATTTCTTTCATAATTTTCTTGAGCGGCATCAAATAATTCTTGCAAATCCGTTAGTCAGATATTGATCCTTGACGGATCTCGAAATGGTTATCTCCAGCCACATTATTACTGATGCAATTTTGAAGGGATCGCTCCATATCAAGGGAATGGGACGTTTCTACGCCGCCAGTTCATCGCCGCCGTTTCTACGCCGGGACGGTTCTACACTGGCCGTTTATACGCCAGCCGATTCTACGCCGCATTCAAATTAAAATTACAATTACAATTAAAATTTATTGTTTAAACACATACATACAGTCATAGAAAATAAAATAAAATAGAAAATTTATTTTAAATTAAAAGAATAAATAGGAAAAATAAGATTATTGCGTCATTTGGTAATTGTGTGCTAGGCCACGTAAATAATCTAGAGGTTCCCTGTTTCCATAATCTAAGACAATTCTTCGAATACGTTCATCAGCGTCACGGTATTTTTTCAGCTTCATCGGTGGTAAATGTCCGGCGATAAGTTGCTCAAAATAAGCGTCTCGTCCTTTTTGTACTTTTCGCAATCCATCTATAAATTTCCAAATAATTGGGTGATGCATACCTAATTCAGAACACAATCGACGATTGGCTGCCTCTGCATGATTATTGGTGCGATCTTCTCCATGGATTGTTCTCTGGTATAAATTCCACATTGTTGGATGAAACATAGGCGGGCGCCTACCATTCCCGCGTCGATTTAAACGGCCAACATAGCTGTCTTCAAACCAATTTAGAAGCGGCTGAAGTTCTACTGGCAAATCATTTGCTAAAGCATTAATGTATTCATCTAAATCAGCTATTGGCACAAATGCTAATGCGAGGACCATTTTAGCTCTCAATGCAAATTCAGCATCATTGTTGTATTGACCAATAACACCAATCTAAGCTAAATGCTTCCTCATATTTTGTGCTAAATGGAAGAAGCAACCTTTTACATTTACTTCCGGAAAGCAATCTTTCATGGCACTAAAAGCTGCATATTCATAATCACAAATGATAGATCCTGGACTTAAATTTGGCACTAGTGTTTTAATTAGTTCGAACATACGTGTGTATGTAACACGCTGCTTGTTTGGTAACAGAGCAAACAATATAGGATGCACTCCTCCGTGTTTTGTTGCCATAACAATATAAATTTGGGAAAATAGCCTCGGTGCTATTGCGAAGGTACCATCAGTGTACCATGTATTGGCATTATGCAAATGCTGCAACTAGCTCTCTCTTCCAAAAATTAAAATTCTGTTTGCTCCCTCTCCATCGTCGCTTAGCAAAAAAGTTTCTTCTGTTCCTGGTTGAGGCACATATACCTTATATGGATTTGGCAACACCAAATCGTTTAGGTCTGCGGGATGAGCAGGTGCAGCATTAATTTGATTTCGTTTTCTTCTGATTATTTTTCTCAGGGCTGCATTATTTGGAATCGATGCTAAAACAGCTTCAGGCACGTCGATTACACACTGATTTATAACTACACTTGTGCCCTTCATAGTTTCTTCTGCACGACGTTTCATTTTAGTGACAACAGATGCTACTTGTACGGCTGCTGCCGAGGAAGGGTGAGAATGATTGTTGATTTCGTTGACCACTTCTCCAGCCCTCGTGCGAATTCTTCCTTTACAGCGACCCACTTCTTCGCACCGCCAAAATTGTAAACTAGGGTCCCTTTTACTAACTTTGTCGAAAACGTACAAATATCCGTTATAGGAAAACTTCTCGTTTCCTCTCTTGCTGAGAACTGCTGGTTCCATTATTAAGATCACTGTTAACTAACGTAATAATTACTTTGTGGCGAATACACTTAAAGTGATGTGTTAAGGGCTCCTGCCCCATATTTATACCAAATACTGTTAAACACACTACGCTTGTCCTTGCACGGACATCGTTCGGATTTAACTTGCAATATTTGTTTATGTCAATACTACATAAACCCTACTTTGAAAATCTCATAATTAAATACATTGATCGTGTTAAAGTGAAATCTGATCTTTTGTTTGACGATCTTTGTATTTCCCTTGAAAATATCAACAAATTAATGTATTCTAACATTCTTTCGAGTTCAACTACAAATACTTTACATTCCAATAAATATAATCCCGGCGATTGTAAACTCGTTAACTCCTAGGTAATTTTCTATGAGCGGATTAAAATTTCTGACTACCTCCTTTGTGCTAATAACCATAACATCCTTAATATAATCTCGGCGATTGTATTGTATCCCCGCTGTTTTAGATTACTTTATTTTCTATGACTGTATGTATGTGTTTAAACAATAAATTTTAATTGTAATTGTAATTTTAATTTGAATGCGGCGTAGAAACGGCCAGTGTAGAACCGTCCCGGCGTAGAAACGGCGGCGATGAACTGGCGGCGAAGAACCGGCGGCGTAGAAACGTCCTAGACCCCCATATCAATTCGATCAAATTCAGAAGGCAATCCTCCGTTGCCTCGGTCGCTACTTCGATCGGACATTGTGTTTCCATCAGTGTCAATAAGTATTGGTCTTGATCCTGTGGTGTTGCCATTGTTAATCTGTATAAATAAATTTTAATTACTCTCTGTATCTTTTACAAATACAATTGATTGAGGTCTCGCTAGGCACTTGGTGAAACATATTAAATAATAAAGGTAAAAGAAAGTTCACACTTGGGTATTTGTTTCACTAAAATTTTATTTACAAAATACGCTTTGACAATTGTTTCGAACTTCTCAGTTCATTCTCAACTGAACAAGACAAGTTTTACTTAAAATTAGAATAGATAAACTGAGTAAGGTGGGAGTAACATTGTAAATAATGTTACGTTTTCGGGTTCCAATAAACAACTCGTGCAATTATTTATTTAAAACAGTCTGTATATTTATATACTTAAAATTATATAACAATATAAAATATAAAACTAACTTATCACACTTAAACTACTACAATTTAATTATCACAGGTATTTATTTACTACTACTATTATTTATATCTCTGTCCGTATTTATTTATATAACAGTTCTATTTATATAAGACGGCACTACTATATTTATTTATTCGGCTACCACTTTCGTTTCCACCACTCGAGACTACCGAATTACTCCGCGATTACTTTTCCGCAATGAATCCCGTAATGAATGAATCCCGGTGACCCAGTCGCCTTATATACACATGCATGAAATGTTCTCGAACAGTACCAGTAAATTCTGCAATATACCAGTGGAAATCTAGACTTTTCTTGCTTACGTCGCACATCTGTGAGATGACTCACTGCATTTACGATATTTACCAGCAGCGAGAGAGATGATTTATGGCAGTGTGTAAATAAGAGCGTTTTTATATGTTGCCCGGTCTGCCCCTTTTTTTGCGTGTGACAATTTCGTTTTTATCGCGCCGAGAGATCTGATTCTTTTGTTTAATGTAAACACATTTCGTTACATTGCCCCCTTCTTAAAAACTGCGTTTCGTCCCGAAACACACTATTCCATGTTCTTGACGCTGGCGGATGACGAAATCCACACCGGGACCCACGGGTGCACCCAGCCGTCTTGTGGCAATGGCAATCCACCGTCCCAGGCTGCACAACGGGCTGATCGGTCCGACAGCCGCACACGACCATTTCCATACTAGCACGCCGAAACACCACCTCCAGTATGTTTCCTGCGATTTTCCATACCAAACGGTCTAATCCGCAGCCCAGCCTCGGAATTGCCAGCCTCCCCACATCCTGCTCGAGTGCACGTCCTCGTAAATCGACAAGGGATTCCCATAAGCTGGCTCTCTAGGTTTTCCAGCAATTTGTCGCACATCCGCCACTTCACCGGCGTCACGTCCGTAGTATGGGGCAACTGGTTGAAACACACCATCCCTGGCTCACTATGAGGTGTTAGTCTCATGCGATAAACGACGTCATCTATTTGCTCCAGTATTTCGTATGGTCCCTCCCAGTATTCTTGGAGCTTTGGGGACAGGCATCGGCGACGTTGAGGATCATACAACCAAACAAGGTCTCCTTCTCCGTAACCATCTCTCTCGGCTTGCACGTGGTAACGATTCTTCGTCCTGTCGCTGACATCCTGAGTGTGATGGCGTACTCGCTCGTGGACATCCTTCAACCTTCGCCAGGATCCACTGACGCAGTCTTCTCCATTTGGGTTCTCCACAACACACTTGAGTAGATCCATGCTCTACTTTCAGAGAGTCCCATTGAGCCCAGTAGGATTCCAGTCCCTGTGAACGAGGAGCCACTTCTTGCCAAGCCGGTCCGCGACCAATTCCCTTCCAAACCATCAATGAGCCAAGGTCTTTATCAGCTTCTTGACCAATCCGCAAATTGTCAGGATGCCACTGATCGTCAACCACGGCAGTTCTGAATGTTTTGGCCGATTTTTCTTCTAGTCTGTTACTATGCCTGCAGTCTTCTAGACGTGGTCTTCTTGCAACAGCATCAGCGATTTTGTGTTGCACAGATGCACTTCGCGCTATTTATTTTGAGGCTCCACGATACTGGGTCGACGATTGCCTCTTCTCATCGACCCGTTTCATTCTTCGCTGCTCCGCTATGCTTTTCTTGGGCTTCTTTGCGCATTTACTATGCGCAAGGCCCATTTCCATCTCCATTTCCAATTCCAACATCGGAGCGTTCTTCTCTTAGGTTGTGTCTTATTCACTAACCGTCGGACTACCTGTCCCACGTGTGCATGCCCATACTTCATCTTAAGACGCTTGATTGATTTAAGGTAGTCTTCACACTCTTCTGGAAGTAAGGTCTGCAGAACATCACTGACCTGTCCTCTTAATGACACAATCAGGGCAGTAGCTTTCTTCGGGGACATCCACCCATTTGCTCCTGCAGCGGCTTCGAATTGATTCCGGTACGACATCCATGACGTCTTTCCATCGAAGGTGGGAGGTTTTACCTTTACCTTCGCTGTTCGGGCAATCTCCAGGCTTCCGCTTGAGATATCATGGGGACCGCAGTCGTTCATCGCTGGCAACTGAAGCTGAACCCCAAACTCGTCCCCCATTCCGAACACGCGCTCCTCAACTTTCTGTTCCACGGCCTCGATGGCCTCAGAAAACTCCTGCCTCCCACTCGATAAATTCCTTTGAATGTCTTCCCTGAGAGTAGTCTCGAGCTGTTTCGAACCACTTGCAATTTCATCTCCCAAAGCTTTTGAATTATTTGCAATTTCATCTTTCAAAGCTTTTGAATCATTTGCAACCTCATTTCCCAAAGCCTTTGAATTATTTGCAATTTCATCCTTCAAAGCTTCTGAATCATTTGCAATTTTATTATTTAAAGCTTCCAAATTACTTCCAATATCTTCCAGAGTCTTCATATTACTCTCGAAGTGTTCTGCAACTGCATCTTTTAGAGTCTCGAATTGTTTTAAATTATTTTCAATTTTATCTTTTAGAGCAGTGGTTCCCAAACTTATTTTGCCTACTGCCCACTTTGAGAATAAATTATTTTTTAGCGCCCCCATTTTTTCACCTACTCAAAAACCACTATAACTTCAAATTAAATTAATTATTGTGAGCTATATTAGCGGAGATTAAACATTCATTCTAAACGAGACTTTTACTATGGGTTATAGTAAAAGTCTCGTTTAGAATGAATGAGTTAACTTGAGACCTGAGCGTAGTAGGTAGTACACAACGGCGCTCAGGTCTCAAGTTAACTTTTACGGGCTACACCTGCCAATGAGAATGATTATTGAAACGCAACTTTATAGTATTCAGACAAAGTATCTTTTATTCAAAATTCAAAATAAAACAAACATAATCGATTCTAATATAAAAACTAATGTGAAGGATGAATCTGATGCTGTTTAATAAGTTTGTTGATATCAGGTTCCAATTTACTCAAGAACAGCCGCAAGTCACCACGTTCGGTAACATGCAAACGATTTCTCTTTTTAGTAAGCAGCGTTGCTACAGCACTAAATCCACGTTCACACAAATATGACGATGGGAATGCTATCAAGAATCGTTGAATGATTGACCACAATCCAGGGTACAATTGCGGGATCGGTTTTTGTAGCCAAAATTCTTGGTAGCCATTTTTGAACTTGATTTTTATTTCCTCGTTCGTTGTCAATTCTATAAGTTCTTCTTCCAGATGTGGTGATATTGCTGTGTTGACATTTGAAAACGGATCCAACACCCAGTCTGGTATTTCCAAGTTCAAAATATCCTGGTATCGTTCGGTGAAGTCAATGTGGAGCTTTTCCAAATGTTGGCAGTAGGCAACCAAGTCGTCGTTACTGCAGGATACTGATAAATTCGGAAAATTATGAAACTCACGTCTGCCCATATTCTTTTTGTGTAGAAGCAGTTTGGCTGCGAAAGCAGCAACGACATTTTTTGTTTTAATTAAATTTAGTTCATCGCCTTGCAGTTGGAGATTCATGTTGTTGAACAATTTATACAGGTCTGTCATGTAAACTATATCATTTTTTGATGTAATGAGCTTGTTGCGCAATTCTGTATCTTTAGTTTCCAAAAACTCTATCACAGAGTCAAACAGGTTGTAAAATCGAGTCAGACAATTGCCTCTTGATAGCCAACGAACTTCGGTATGAAACAACAAACGGTTGAAATCTTCGTCATTAGTAACACAAAGCTGATGAAATAATCTATCATTCAAAGAGCAGTGTTGCTGAATAATTGCTATACCGAATTGTTTCATATGAGAACTAGGTAAAAGATTTGATTAATTAAACATTTAGCAATTAGCAACTGTACTGAATGCAAGAACAGAGTAATTCGCCCAGTAGCACAGTCTGCATCCAGTGATCCCAGGGTCGTTCAATATTTATTATTGTAATTGAATTTATACCACTAATAATTGAATTAACAAAGAGTGAATAAATGCGTATATTTAATTTAATGACAAAACTCACCTACCTTAATCTTAAGTCTTACAATTCCTCAATCAGAAGTTCCTCAGGTAACCGGTGTTGATTCTTTTAGATGGCTAATTGTTTACATGAATGATCTTGTGATTATGCATGAAGTTATTATTGGACGCCACCTATTTTGACTTGAATCGTTATTGTTTTTTTATTTTATTTATTATCACTAGAATTAGCACATCGTGGCTCCAGGTATATTAGTGAATTAAAATAGGAAACAGTCACTGAGCTTTCGAGTCGCCTCAAGGAACGAGGATTAATTAATTTAAAACACAAGTGTCGTAAACTTAACAATATTTATTACCTAAGACAATTTAAAGCAAAATACAATAAACATTTAACACCAATACATTGATGTTTCACTTCCACATTTTACATTAGATTAAACAATCCCTAACTTAATACTCTGGCCAGATAAAATAAATTGTGGTCACACAAAGATGAACACAAATAACATATGACAATATCTTGGTTGCAAATACAAATGGTAAATTAAAATCGGATATTAACTCTTGAACAAAATGCAACAACTAATGTATGGATGAATTTGACAAAGTGAATAATTCGTACTGGAACTTTTAAAAGATTAACTTAAAGTTACGATAACATAGGCAATAGTACAAAGATTCTAACAATGAACTCGAAATTTCAGATTAATACTATTGTTTACAGTAGTGTAATGATTCAAACAACAATGTGAACAGAAAAATACAGATTAATCCTATTTTAAAGGTTATCCGACGGACTAAATATTACAGTTTTATTGTTACACAACCAGAAGTAATGATTGTAGATTTATTACAACGACGGTACAATAATTTCTAAGCCGCTCTGAGACCAAATTAATACGGTAATTTACCTTGGTGTGTGCAGACACGATGCAACGGTCGATGACTCCTGCGGGGGTAGATGTTGTTCCGCTTAGTTTGACGAAAGTTGGTAGCCGACGGCAATGGTTAAGATCGTTTCAAATTCCCATAAGGTACATCATCTGGATCTGCCAAACCTTCTTTCAGGTTGGACTAACGATATTTAGATAATTTTGCACTCACTATGTACGTTAAATCGTCACTCGACTAGCTTTTGACACGGCTATATTACGTACACGATGATAACAATCTTAACCTTTGAAATTATGCGTCAACCATTATATATATATAGCCATCGACCAGCAAGGGTCTATATAAAATTACTTTGATGTGTCTACAGTCACTTGGCGGATAACACTATTAATAATCCTAATTTTTAAGCGATCCTGCCTTTTTATGCGTACTGTTGGAGAGGGGTGAAACACGCCTGTTTTTGGATTCTAGAAGGTTCTCGACTTCTCCAAGAAGGAATTTTTTGCACACGATGCATACGATGTAATAGATTTAATAGCTTCGTTCCCAGGGTATTGTTAAATAAAGGGCTATTGATAAACCCGAGCACACGTGCAGCCCCAAAATTTAGTTGTCGTCATGTCATACAAAAGGGTATTTAAGAAAACTTGTTGTACGTGACTCTAATATTTGCTTTATAAGAAGAATTTTACTTTAGATTATAAATGTTGTTATTCAGATGTTATTTTTAAGAAATGTTAAATGTAGAAGTTATTTTAACAGAAATTGATACGTAGTTGAAAAAAATATAAAGAACTGTTTATTCAAGAAGGTTAAACAAGCTTAGCTGTAGAATTGCAATACATATTTAAGTTTTGAATATATTTTGCGTATTGAAAATAATAAATAGTATACAGTATGAGCCAAAAGAATGATATTATAATTAATTTGGAATTCTTAAGTAATTAAATAATTGCTCATTTAAGTAAACAGATATTATTTAATATTTTGAAATGAAATTAGTCAGAAGTGCCAAAAGCACGCAACAGCAGTTACGGATTTTATTGACTGCTTTGATGACATATTGCAGTGATTGAAATAGTCGTTCACTTAAATTTCTAGCAACCAAATGTTGTCTATGAATAACGCAATGTACAGCAAGGACATCTGGAATTTTATTTTTTACGTACGCTATGAAGCCTTTATGGCACCCTGTCATAGCCGGAGCGCCATCCGTAGCAACTGATATAATATTTTTCAAGGGAATCTCTTTCTCATCACAAAACTTTTCCAATGTATTGAATATGGTTTCGCCTTTTGTATCGGTCTCTAAATTTCTAGCAAACAATAGTTCTTCACATATTTTCTCATCTTTAATAAACCTCACGTAAGACAGCAACAATGCTTCATTAGTTGGTAAAGTGGACTC
The DNA here is from genome assembly GCA_963170755.1 of Amphimallon solstitiale. Taxonomy (NCBI): domain Eukaryota; kingdom Metazoa; phylum Arthropoda; class Insecta; order Coleoptera; family Scarabaeidae; genus Amphimallon; species Amphimallon solstitiale. The sequence continues at coordinate 95,785,344 of OY720677.1, read as the reverse complement.
ATCGAGCTGAATTGAGAATTGACTAGTCCTCAGATGATTGCACAATGATTCTTCTATGTTTCCGGCCATTTCATCAATTCGTCTTTGCACAGAATTATTACTCAAAGGAATTTTTCCGATAATATCTGCGGCCGGTTTATGAAGCACAGTAGTTATTACTTCCTTTATTGCTGGCAAAATTAACACTTCTCCGATGTTGTGTGGTTTGCCTTTTTGAGCAATTAACAAAGAGATGTTGTACGAAGCTCGAAGTCCGTCGTCATCTTGCTTAGCAGCCGCCGAAAAGAGTTTTGCTACACTTGGCCGAGTATTATGCTTCTTCTCTAGGTCTTGAAAATATGCTACATTCTTGTCTTTCTTATCTGGATGCATTTTATTCAAATGATCTTGAAGTCTTGAAGGCTTCATTGCTTCATTCGAAAATGTTTTTAGGCATAGAAGGCACAAAGGCGACGATGGGTTTGTAGGATTTTCAATGAATCCGAATTTAATATATTCCGCACAGTATTGCCGTCTCTTCTTTTTTACTTCCGACATTGTTTTGTTTTGAGAAATACGTAAGTATAAGTGTTGAACTTAAGTACTGCTTATCTATTACGCGCGAAACCGCAAATGAAAATAAAATAAATATTACGTTGTTTATATAGGATTGCATAAGCAGCACGCACCGACAGGAATAAGACAAACATGCATAAACTCGTTTATCTCATTCGACGCTCAATCGTACTCAACAAGTAAGAACAAGTATTCTATGAACCAGCCGATTGATACAGTTGCCTTTTTATTTGTTTGTTTGTGTCTCTTTTCGTTTCGAAACGGAGCGACCGATTGATATGTTTTTTATTTTATTTATTCAATAAAACAGGACAGATATATGAACTACTCGGAGAGAAATATCGAACCGAGTTGGTTTGAGCAATCTCTTAATTAATATTAGTTGATGTTCACAAGCTGTAGTCGAGAGTAGGGATGGGACATCGGTGGGTAAACATCGATATCAAACATCGATGTTAACATCGTTGATCAACATCGATGGTTGCAAAATATCGACTACCAAACATCGATGTTTTTAAACATCGATAATTATATTTATAGATTTATTTTTTGGCAGTTTAACAAAAACTTTATTATAACTTAATTAATTTACGTCCTTAACAAAATGATATAAAAGATATCACTATTCAAAAAAAATAATAAAAGAAATATATACATTTATAATATGTAGTTAACTTTAGAAACTACTCAAAAAAAACTATATAAAAAAACAATATTATGCAATTACGCATGAAACAACCACATGACTTAAATCGTCTGATACTTAAAAAATATATACATTTACGTGTATCAAAGCTTTTTAAGAGAACGATTTTTATTTGGGATTTTATAGTCTTGCATTTTTTTTTGACTACGCTGGCAAATACCGAGATACATATGGATATGGTTTTATATTTCTGATGTGTCATCTTGCATTTAATACGTGTATCGTCGTGTATGATTGTACGCACTAGGGAATTTCCCGAAGAAGTATACATCGGTAATGTCTATCTCCCTTCTTTTTCTATGAAAATACGTTTACCTCCTTCACTTATTCTGCATGCATACATAATTTAACTTTTATTCTGCACATTAAAAGTACTATAAATTTATGTATTTAATTATATATTATTTAAATATTTATACTGAGTAATATTTAAAAGAGCCTAAAATGAAATATTCGAATTTATATGATATAGCACTGTGTAATTTAAATACTTCTTTTATTCGTAGACAATTTTACATCCTCGTAGCCTGTATGTGAGCTGTTAATTTGGAAACATTTTTGTATTTGTCAACAGAGGACGCTGTTTTATTTTGTGATTAGTGCAAATACATTTTGTCAAGCTTAAAAGTTCGATGTTCACTATATTTCTTCTAACATCGATAGTTTATCGATAAATCTAAATTGCAAACATCGATGCAAAAACATCGAACATCGATCCTAAAATATCGATGTTCAATGAACATCGATGTTTATCGCCCATCCCTAGTCGAGAGTCGAGAGCTCAGTCGGTGTCTAAGAGTCCTCCTAGATTCTAGATGAAATTACAAATCGCCCCCTAAGCCTTTACACAACGCCCCCATTTTTTTTCTGGGTCTCTTACCGCCCCCCTTTAGACCTGCAGCGCCCACAAGGGGGCGTTATCGCCCACTTTGGGAACCTATGTTTTAGAGTCTCAAATTGTTTATCAATTTCTTCCGCTATTAAGCTTAGATCAGGCTGTACTTGAAACAAATATTTCTCGGGATCCTCACCTTCATTTATTAAAAGGTCACGAAGCCGGTCCTGGAGAATTGTTTTTTTTCCAGACGCATCTGCGTCCCTTTCTTCCAATTCTGCCCTCAACTCGGAGACCTTTAATTCTTCCAAACGTTTGGTAGCCATTTATTTATTTATTTATTTGCACTTCTGTTTATCCCACTTCTGACACCAATTGTTACGTTTTCGGGTTCCAATAAACAACTCGTGCAATTATTTATTTAAAACAGTCTGTATATTTATATACTTAAAATTATATAACAATGTAAAATATAAAACTAACTTATCACACTTAAACTACTACAATTTAATTATCACAGGTATTTATTTACTACTACTATTATTTATATCTCTGTCCGTATTTATTTATATAACAGTTCTATTTATATAAGACGGCACTACTATATTTATTTATTCGGCTACCACTATTCGTTTCCACCACTCGAGACTACCGAATTACTCCGCGATTACTTTTCCGCAATGAATCCCGTAATGAATGAATCCCGGTGACCCAGTCGCCTTATATACACATGCATGAAATGTTCTCGAACAGTACCAGTAAATTCTGCAATATACCAGTGGAAATCTAGACTTTTTCTTGCTTACGTCGCACATCTGTGAGATGACTCACTGCATTTACGATATTTACCAGCAGCGAGAGAGATGATTTATGGCAGTGTATAAATAAGAGCGTTTTTATACGTTGCCCGGTCTGCCCCTTTTTTTGCGTGTGACAATTTCGTTTTTATCGCGCCGAGAGATCTGATTCTTTTGTTTAATGTAAACACATTTCGTTACAATAATATAAGGGAGTTATGTATTATGAGGGTTTTCCAGTAATTAACGAGAAGCAGCCTTAGGGAAATTACGAACTCTGTTTGTTCATTTACTATATTTAATGATTTGTTTATTGCTTTCGATATTTCCATTATTTCCAAAAGGTCTAATCGTTTACTTTTATTTGCTGAGTGTAAAATTTCCAAATTATTTAATGATACCAGGTGCTGTTCATTTATACAATGCTCCGATATACCTGAACATTTCTTGGAATATGAGATTGCTTTCCTATGTTCTTCTATACGTGTACGAAAACATCTTCCAGTTTGAGCTATGTAGAAGGCATCACAGTCTAAATAATTTAATTTATAAACGCCACATTTATCTGCTTTTTGAATTATATCCTTATTATTTGTCCAAAGTTTACCTAGATTTAATTTATTTACTATTATAGTTTTTATGCCTAAATTAACTAATCTATTATTAATTTTATTCGTGGTCTTTCCTATGTAATTTATTAAACGATATTTACTTGGTTGTAATTGGGGGCTGCATATAAGAATTTATTAATCTGTTTATGTTTTTTCTTTGTAATTAATCTATTAATAATATTTGCACTGTATCCGTTGTTCACGGCTAAACATTTCAAGACTGCTACTTCTTTATCAAAATTTGATTTAGAAAGGGGGACGGTTAATAGTCTATGTATGAAACTGCTGAAAGAGGAAAACTTAGTGCTATCGGGTTGTTTGCTATCTGCAGATATGGGGGTATCAATGTATGTATGTTTTCTGTAAATGCTATAATCTAATTTGCCATTAAATTTTGTTAGTGTAAGGTCCAAAAAATTCAAACTGTTATCTTGTTGCTAAATTGTTGCTATACAAATTGTTTAAGTTAATGAATTGTTAAATGATTATTTTCCAGTCAGCAACGGTACTGGATGCGAGAAAAGAGTGATTAGCCCAGCAGCACAGTCCACATCCAGTATCCCAAGGTCGTTTAATACTTATTATGCAATGGAACTTATATTACTAATAATTGAACTAACACAGAGTGAATGCGTATATTTAATTTAATGACAAAACTCACATACCTTAATTTTATGCTCTACAATTCCAGTCAGTGGTTCCCCGGGTAACAGGTGTTGATCCTCTTAGATGGCTAATTATTTACTTGAATGATCTTGTGATTAATTACTAAGCTATTGTCAGGCGCCACTTGCTTTGAGTTGCTTAACAGCTTTTTTTTACTATCACTAGAATCAGCACATCGTGGCTTTACGTTTATTAGTGAAAGGAAGCAAGAGACATTCACTGAGCTCGTCGAGTCGCCACAAGGAACGAGGAATAATTAATTTATAACACAAGTGCCGTAAACTTAACAATATTTATTACATGAAATAATTTAGGAATGTATAATGCACATATAATAATCCACAAAAGATTCTTTCAAAGTTCAAACTATATAAACATTCAATAACAAAAGAAAAGATTTTTCAATGGGCAATATCAGGTAACACAATTCTTAAGTTGACAATCTGGCCAGACGGAAACGTAATTATTCAATAAGTACTAACATATATATATATATTTATAATATCAGACCTGATTACACAAACATTAAACTGAGATCAAACATCAAATTAAGATCATGATATAACAACTATTATTGAATTTTCTTACAATAATAAAGGGGCCATCGAATGATGGTAGTAACTTACCAACAATATTTTGTTTCTTGTTGGACACCCTTAAAGTTTTAACTAAAACAAGTTCTCCAACACTGTATTTTCTATATTTATTTTGTACAATTAGCTGCTTGTCATTTTTTTTTTTTAATTTATTTTCGTACATTTGTCTAATTTGCACGTATTTTTCAGTTAGATCTATTGTTTCTTCATCTGTCATTAGTACAATTGGAGACACATTAGTTACAGTTGATGGAGTATTATTAATTACATACTCGACATTTTTTAATTGGCTGATCCACCGATGATGTTTGTTATTGCCAAGTAAAACTCTTAATATTTTAATAACCTCTTTAATGGCTCTCTCTGAACTATTTGAACCATGGATGTCTAATGCTGGTATAGTTGACCTTGGTATGTATTCTTTTTAGATATTCTTTATATCTGGTGTTTGTAAAATAAGTCGCATTGTCACAAATTAAGGTATCTATACTGCCAAATTCAGTAATATAGCTTTCAAGTCCAGTAATAGTAGTTTCTGTATCTGTTCTTGCTGTAGGTATTAATTTAATGTACTTCGTAAAAATATCGTATAATACTAGTACGTTCCTATAACCTTTACTTGTTCTTGGTAAATTGCTTAGATAATCAATAGCAACGATATGTAATCTATCTGTGGCATGAATGCTACCTAAAGGTGGTTGATCTAAATAATTTTTATGCTTGCTTAACTGACAAGTTGGACAGCTTCTAGTAAAGTTTTTAATTATTTTTTGATCGTTTATGGTAAAGAATGCTTCTCTAAATATTAAAAAACATTTCCTTGCACCTATGTGTGCAAAATGCTTATGTATTTCTTTTGTTATATCCAGTGCTAGTTTTTGGTTAACCACATAAACTTGATTATCTTTTATTTGTTTCATTAATATTCCATTATTTACCCTTTATAATTTCCCTCCCTTAATTTATTTTTTATTTCATTAAATTCACATCCCCTTTGAATATCCTTTATTTTATTGAGCGAACATATACCATTTTCTTTCAATTTCACATTGGCAATCATTACTTCTGAATTTGAGTTATTACTATATTTTCTACTTAATATATCGGCAGCAATCATATCTTTGCCTTTTCTATAGACAATTTCAAAATCATATTGGTTCAAGAGTAACGTCCATCGGTAAATCCTATCGTTGGCAAATCTCTTGGTCATTAAATGTGTAAGTGCTATATGGTCACTCTGAATCTGAAAATGATTTCCTATCAAGAAGTATCTCCATTTACAGACTGCATTTATTAGTGATAATGACTCGAGTTCTGTTGCAGTGTAACGTTTCTCGTGTGGTTTTAAAACACGAGATACGAAAGCGATGAGTACCTCTACACCATTTTGAATTTGCACCAACTCAGCCGCAATCGCAAGTTTGGAAGCATCAGTCCTGACTATAAATGGCAGATTGAAATCTGGATGGAACAACTTCAAACCCTCTAAGAAAGACTCCTTCAAGGATATGAAAGCAGCTTCGTGAACGTCTGACCATCTCCATTTATTTTCCTTTTTTAATAATGTTAACAACTTAGTCGTTAAGTTAGAATAATTTTTTATAAAACCTTTATAATAGTTTAACAAGCCTAAAAATGCACGTAGGTCCTTAAGACGTCTTGGCCTTGGGTATTCCTTTATTTCATTTAGTCTACGATAATCAATCTGTATACCATCTTTAGTTACAATATAACCTAAATATTTTACCGTTTGTTTAAAAAAACTACATTTACTTAAATTGATTTTCATACCTTCTCTTTGCAAAGTACTTAAAATTTTACTAATGTGACTAATATGATCCTCTTGTGTATGAGAAAAAATTAATATATCATCATAATAAAAACTTGAGAAATCTTCATGTTTCTTTAGAATTCTATTTAGAAATTTAATAAGCGCGCTACTACTAGTCGACATTCCGAAAGGGCACGATGAAAATGAATCGTCCAGAAAGTATTGTGCTTTCAATATAAATGGCAATTTATATTGAAAGCACAATACTTTCTGGACGATTCCTCAAGTTTTATTTGCCAAAATGCTGATTTTAAATCTAATTTTGTAAAGTACTTGCATCCATTACATCTAGATAACAATACACTAGGCGTTAGTGTAGTTTCATGCTCTTTTACTATAAAATTGTTTATAATTTTCATATCTAGGCAAAAGCGCAAACTTCCATCTGCTTTTTTAACTATTACAACTGGGTTGATGTAACTAGATTGACACTCAGCTATAATTCTCTGCTGAAGTAAAATATCAATTTGCTTATCTACCTCCTTTCTATATTTAAATGGAATAGGATAACTTTTAGCATAAAATCCAGATTCATTCTTTACTACGATTCTGTGATAAAAATCCCTTGCAAATGTAACTTTTTCATTATATACATCTTCATTTTCTAATAATATATTTATTATATTCTCCTTAACATCTTTGATTTCTGGATCTTCCAGTATATTTTTAAACCATTCAGTCTCATTATGAGTCATACTACTACTTATATTATTCATTTGACATTCTTTAATAAATATGTTTCTAACGTTATTCTCCGCATTTAATTTTTCTTTCATTAAGCATCCTTTTATTTGTATATCATTTTCCCCTATTCTTAATAAATTATTCTTTAGATCAATGATCATTTTAAACTTCCTTATCATGTCTATTCCTATTAATATATCATGACTCATTTTGTCAAAGATGTAGTATTGCAAAGGGTAATTTACATTATTTATAACAGAATCGACAAGAATCTTTTTTTGATATTGTACCTAACTTTTTATCATTAGTTGCAATTATATCAATATGCTGTATGCTAATAATAAAAGATTTTAACTCACTATTATTTTCTATAACGTCTTTACTTATAAGTGTAATTTCTGCAGCAGTGTCAATTATTGCTTTATACGACCTATTATGTATAATTATCTCTATCAATGGTATTTGATTGTTAAAGTCCTCTACCTTAATATCTTCCCCTTCTGAACTTATAAAATTATGTATATTATCGTAAAATTTACTGCCTCTTGATATATTAATTTTTTCTATTTGCTTTTTTACATTATTGATGGTCCTGGTAATGTTTTGTCCAATTGGAGTTTTTTTTTATCTTCATTAGTTCCACTTGCACTTTCTATATCTGTATTATGCTTCTCAAAATAATTTCCTGGAATAGTAGCCTGTATATTATTTACATGTTTTTCAGTCCTATCTGTTGCATCTTCATTTCTTCCTGTATCTCGATTATACCTATTATATTCACGTTGTTTTCCATAATCGTTTTGCCGATAATACTGCCTACCCCTATCATTTCGATAGTTCCCTCTATTGTAGCTTGGACTATTTCTATGATAAATACCCCCATCTATATAACCCTGTGTTCTATTATGCTGATAATTCTGTTCTCGGCTAATTGGCATTTGTCTGTTATTTGGATGATATGGAGTTATATTGCTCCTATCGCGACAATCATTAGGCTTTATATTACCTTGTGCTTCAGTTAAGTGGTCTAAGCGCCTTAATAATTCAAGCAAATCCTCTATATTTTTTATATATATATTTGTCGTTACCGCTCAGTGTAAAGTAAGAAAAATTGGTACACAAGTTTTAAATAAGATCAAAGTACCCTTGTATATATTTTTTTAATTGACTTTCTTTGTGAAAAACTGTGTAAATCATAATTGACGGTAATAATGTCTGGTAAATGCATCAAAATAACAGACCTCAAGAAGGACGAACTAAAAACCGAGCTAACAAAAAGAGGAATTCCAGCTGATGGTAAAAAATGTTTACTAGTGGACCGATTAGAAACATATTTAAATTCAAAATATATAACATTAAAAGTAGGAAATGAAAACAACTTGACGTACATAGAATGCGACAATTCCTTTAGCAGAAACTCTAGCAGCGAAACAGTGGTAGATAAAGCCCCTAGAAAAAGAAGCGCAAATGCAAAAAAGACATACTTTAAACTTATAAATAAAATAGTAACATTAGAGAATCGTATTAAATTTTTGCAAATGACGTTAACAAAATTAAAGAAAAAAACACGAAATATTAAAGTACCACCGACAAACGATATTGCTAAAACTACGTTTAAAAATCAAAATTCCGAAGAACAAGAAGTGGGGCCCAAAGTAAAGGCGAATGTATGTGTTGAGGCTGAAACAAGAAACCAAACTTATAGAACCCAAAAGTATAAAAAGCCTAAAATAGTTTTACTGAGTGACAATTATGGTAAAGGAGCCTTAGATACAATTGAAAACATTGACAGTTTGAAAAACTATGATGTGATTTCAATTACAAAACCGGGAGCTACATTTGAGGAGGTGATTCGGGGTGTCGACCAAACAATTGCCTCATTGTCTGACAAAGATTTTCTGGTCATCATGGCAGGCATTAACAACATTATACGAGGGAGAAAAATGGAGATAGAAACATTTACTGAACTGAACAAATATTGTAAGAAAACCAATATAATATTATTAACGATACCGTATATACGGAATCGTTTAGTATTAAACGCCCTCACGTATGATGTGAATTTACAAATATACGAAAATTTCGTTAAAGGTAATGCTCGTATTCAATATATAGATATAAACAAATTGTTAAATGGGAGTATATCGAATGGAATGTATTTGAATAAACCATGCAAACAGAAAGTATGGGAATCAGTTGCGGATAGAATAACGGGAAGCTTCTTTAAGTTTCACACGGAAAATGTACATATTGTAAAGGAAAATCTTATATACGTTGAATCAAATGATCAACTTTATTGTGATAACACTAGTGAAACTACGACTGCTTCTATTGAAGTTTACGACTCATCGGCGGAAACTTTTTTATGGAAGAGAATGCGCCAACTGACAACATAATCCTAGAAGTTAATGAAGTTGACTGCGAATATGGGGAAGACTCGATAAACATGAATAACCTAGTAAATATGTCAATTGTGCACCATAATGTACAGTGTTTAAGTAATAAAATTGGTGAGCTTGATGTCTTTTTGGAAAGGGATTGTGATATATTCTGTGTGTCGGAGCATTGGTGTATTTCAGGAACTATAGAAAACATTAAGTTGCGGGGCTTTTGCTTGATGGATAGTTTTTGTAGAAATAATTATAGGCACGGAGGCGTAGCAATTTTTATGCGCAATAATATAGCTCGATATAGTAGTAACATTGACGCAATTAGGGAACTTTCTGTCGACCTTCATTTTGAATGTGTTGTATCAAGAGTGGGGTTCCCTGGTTTGAAGTTGCTGGTGGCGGCAATCTACAGGAGCGGTAAGGGTGACTTTTCAATATTCTTGAGTAAATTAGATGAAACTTTGCAGTACCTTCAAAGGTACAGGGGATATAACTTAGTTCTAACCGGTGATTTTAATATTAATTTTCTGTCCCCTACATCAGATGTTCTTAGGTTTGAGGACTTGATTAATTCATATGGTATAATAATTACTTTAAATGAACCTACTAGAATCCATAATTGTTTGGATAATATATGTGTTAACACGACTTTCCCTGAATACAAATCAACCGTGGTGCATAGTGGTTTATCTGACCATTCTGCACAGAGGTTGAAGTTTGTGTTGCATTCTCGGCAAAAAACTTACAGTAAAGCTACAGTCCCATACAGGCAATTAAATAGGATAGAAAATATTACTCATTTCAGAGAACTTTTGCTGAATGAAAATTGGGATATGCTCGCAAGCAATCTGTCTACAAACCACCAATATGAGCATTTTACTGAGAAGATCAGTCATGACTTTGAGCAGGCCTTTCCACTAAAATACAGATCTGCTCATAATAATAAAGGTAATAATGGATGGATAACTAATGGAATTAGAATATCTTCAGCAAGGTTGAAAGGGCTGTACAAACTAACATTGACAGGCAATAATGAAATTATGGAGTATTATAAAGAATATAAACAGGTATACAAAAGGGTAATTACCAATGCCAAAACTTTGCATAACAGTAGACTTATGACTGGGTCTGCGAATAAAACCAAGACAGCGTGGTCAATCATAAAAGGTGATGGCAACATTAAACATAAAGATAGAAACACCTTAACCATAAAAATAGGTAATGAAACTGTTAAAGATCCGAAAATATTAGTGGATCACTTCAATAATTATTTCAATGAAATTGCTGATGGCTTACTGCCTCTACAGGGAAAAAATATGTTTAATACAGGTATAAATCACACATGCACTACATCCTTCTTTTTTCAACCTGTTTATGAATTGGAGCTCGTAAATATTGTGAACAAACTAAAAAATACATATTCTTCGGGTGATGATAAGATTAGTGCTAATCTATTAAAACAATGTATACATGAGCTTGCGGTTCCTTTAGCACAAATAATCAACAATTCAGTTATAGAAGGCGTATTTCCTGAGAAGCTGAAGGTTTCTAAAATCAAGCCGTTATTCAAAAACGGTGATAGACAATGTATATCAAACTATCGTCCCATATCTTTACTGAACTCTTTTTCTAAGGTTTTTGAAAAAGCCATGGCAGTAAGGTTAATAAAATTTCTAGAGCAAAATAACACGCTTAACGGTAATCAGTTTGGTTTTCGTAATGGACGCAACACCTCCACTGCTATTATTACATTTTTAAAATATCTGTACAGCGATATGGATGAAGGGAAAACTTGTATAGGAATCTTTTTGGACCTGAGTAAAGCCTTCGATCTTGTCAACCATCGAGTGCTACTTCAAAAACTGTATAATTATGGGATTAAAGGAAATGTTTGGGACTGGTTTAATAGCTACCTTGTAGGAAGAAAGCACTATGTGGAAATTGACGGGACCTGCTCTGGCAGGTTACATTTGGGGCGTGGTGTACCACAGGGAAGCATCCTCGGTCCATTACTCTACATAATATATGTCAATGATATGGACGTGGATAGGGCTGTTTTGTTTGCGGATGACACATCTATGATTATAAGTGGCTCAGATGGGACAGATGCTGTGCGATGCGCGGAAAATAGTTTAATCGCGGTAAGCGAATACCTGTCTCAAAATGACTTAGTTATAAACAATAAAAAGACCACTTATATGGACTTCAGAACAAGAACGTATGACAGAGACACATCGAATTTAATTAGATATAACGGTCACAGTATTGCACAGGTTGATAGTACTAGGTTTCTAGGGGTTACCATTGACTATAAATGCAAGTGGAATGAACACATTGACAGCATTTGCAAAAAGATATCTTCATTTTGTCACGTCCTCAGAAACCTTAAATCTGAGGTGAGCCCAGATATTCTCCTAACATATTACTTTGGCCAGATTCATTCGGTGATATCCTATGCGATTTTGGCATGGGGCTCATCGTCTGACCTGGATAGAGTATTTAAAATGCAAAAACGTGCTATACGTATTATTAATGGGGTGGGTAGTAGAACTAGTTGTAGATCATATTTTGCCTCGATGAGAGTGTTGCCGCTACCATGTGTTTACATCATGGAACTTTTGTTATACGCAAAGGACAATCTTAATGATTTGCCTCATTTGAATAGTTATCACTCGTACAACACGCGGAATTCATTACTGTTAGAAATACCAAGGCATAAACTTGCATTCTATGAAAAGAATCCGCACTTACTAGCTATAAAAGCATATAACAAGTTACCCAATAACGTTAAAAATATCGGGTGCAGAAAGATCTTTCAACGCACAATAAAAGAATCTTTGTTGCGGAGGTGTTACTACTCGTTATCAGAGTTCTTGAATGAGATGTAAATCAGAATTTGTGTTTTTATATTAGTTTATATTCACGTTGTCTATGTATATTGTATGTTGTTGTTTATTTGTTGACATATCCCATACTACAATGTAGTCGAGAGGATAAATAAATTATTATTATTATTATTATTATTTGATTATTAAATAAGACATGACTATCTGTAATACTAAAATGATTGATTAGGTATTTAACTATTTCTTCTTCCTGCATGTTTTCAATGTATTTACACTTATTATAGATATCACACGCGTATTGTTCCCTCAATTTTGAATTCTTATTGTTAGCAGCATTGAAACTGAATTTACCTGTTAATAATTCTATTTTCACCAAGTCGATATGTTGCGAAGACCAATATTTCTGTTTTAACTCTCTTTGGAAATCATTTATACTTGTTAACCGAGGACTTGTCATGTCAAACCATTCTAAAGCTCGATATTGCAACATCATTCGAATTATATGAAATAAATTTTTATCGTCAGGCATATCTTCAAGGAAAGTCATTACATTCTTTAAAAACATCATAGGATGAATGTCGTCGTTAAAACCTTTAAATTTAGGCAAATAATCAATTTTTATTATGTTACTATTACCATATGCCTGTCTATTTGCTGTATTTGTATTATTGTCTTGTTGCATGCCATTTTTATCTACCTGTGTACTATTAGACTCAATAAAATGTATTTTTTTTAATACTATATCGTTGTTTTGCTTCATATTCTTAATCTCATTAGAATTAAAATGACTACTTAGCTCTAACACATCAATTCTCTGTTGCAAAGATGTAATCTTTGTACTAGTATCTGCTTGATTTAAACTATTGAATTTACTCTCAATATCCTTTAAATTCCTATCATAATTCACTTCTATATCCCTAATTTTATTGTCAAATCTATCTTCTACCCCTTTAAAATTACTAGCAACTGATTCTTTAAAGTTCTTTATATCTAGAATTACTTCTTCATTTAAACTTGCATAAACACTTTGTAATAAAAATAGGAAAAAGAATATTCTTTTTCCTATTTTTATTATTGTATCCGTGATATTTCCTTTATTGATTTATCATTCCTGGTTTGGACGGCACGCGGGTTGACAATGTCTGCCTCGCGGCGGTGTCAGTTGTTGTCACTCAGACCTGAGGATCTTCTGACATTTAAGCTGCAATTGGTGGTCTGTCTTCCCGATGGTCTTCCTTTTGTTTCTATCTCCAAGGATATCCCACCTTATTCCTTGGCTACACCGTACTGACGATGACCAACGAGTCTGAAATACGTGTCTGCGGTTGCACTACAGCGGATTAACCCGATATTCTTTTTCCTATTTTTATATATATATATATATATGCTTTTTTGAATATACAGATTGATTATTGATAAATAATTTGTGTTCTGATTTGAAAATGACTGACAAAATATAAGCACTTTGTAGCAAAACAGTTATTTATTTAACAATAGATATATGTTTGCAATATATGCAACAAGTGGTTTCATACTCACTGACAAGTGTTCATAGGTGAAGATAAAAACTACAATTATAAAAGTACACAAAGACCATTTTAATTTTTCGGGCAAAAAATTCATACAGCTTTGATATGATTAAGAAAAAGTTAAGAAAATTGTTATCACAATCTATCAGAATGTAAAATTGCTGTTTTTAAGTAAGAATACTGTATTAATGAGATTTTTGGGACTGTTTCGATTGAACTAACACGTCAATATCAGGATTGAATGAAGATGTTTTTAATCTTAAGTCACTTTCAACATTGAGTTGATTTCTGTATTTGTTTTTTAGGAAAACCAAAGTTGAAAAAGTACGTTCGCATAAATACGTAGTGGGGAATAACATCAGAAACCTCAATGCAATTACGGATATTGTTGGATATTCTGTCCTCCTTTCCATCCAAAATGTTGTTAAATCTTTCTCCTTATAGACTGACTTCATCATGGAATCACAAGACAGTTCAATGAGTTTATCTTCCTGCAAAATAAAACAAAATAATTAATTACTGGTTTTTCAAAAAACACACCCAAAAAATAAAGAGAAAGCTAAAACAGCGACACATTTCAAACTTAGTATTTGAATATAAAACTTCACAAAACTGACTTCTTATTTTGCAATAAAAAATTTAATAAATACAGTATTACAGTATTATTTTTAAAAAGAATTCAATTTTGTTAAAATATTTTAAATTGATGCATTTACATTTTATGATTGTGCTTAGTTATAAATTTCAATTGTTAAAAAGAAATAAAACATATGTTTAGTTACGGTAATATTTTAAGATTTAAAAGAGTAGTAGCTTACCTGGGAGGTCGTGAGGTTAAGATTCTTTAAATGGTCCTCATTGAATGGATTTTTAATCCACTGCTTTCCTTCTTCTATGGGTGGGAAGTAGCGTCTTAGGTTAGAAGCCAAGGCTTCGAGATGATCGAAGATCATTTTTGAAGTTTCTTCATTTACTTTAAGATCATTCTCGTCCAAAAAATCGTTCAGAAGTGGGAGGGCAACAAAGATATTTTTCTGAACTTTATTAGACCACCGTTGCATCTTTTTTATAGTAGCATCAACTTTGTCTTGCACAAAGAATTTGTGGACATCTCTTCCTTGTAAGTTCAAATTAAGAGTATTTAGAGTACTGAAAATATCCGCTAAGTAAGCCAACTTTATTAACCAAATCTCATCACTAAGGCAGTTGTCTAAAAAGACTTGAGCTTTCAACTTTCCTTCTCCTTGCAATTGTGATAAGAACAACCGTACCTCATCACGAAGCTCAAACAAACTGGCCAGAACTTTTCCTCTGGATAGCCAACGTACTTCACAATGCAGGAGTAGTTGTTTATGCTCACTCCCCATTTCATCGCACAACACACCAAAGACTCTTGAGTTTTTAGGTTGGGACTTGATTAAATTTACGATTTTAACAGAATCGTGAAGTGTGTCTTTGAGGTTTTCTTTCATTCCTTTCACCGCTAAAGCCTCTCTGTGAATACTACAGTGAACCCATTCAACTAATGGAGAAACTTCCTTAATTTTCGCTGCTAATCCTGAGTATTTGCCAGACATGGCACGCGCTCCATCAGTTGTTACTCCGACACACTTAGACCAGTCAATTTCGTTTTCTTTCATAAAACCATTCAAACAGTTGAAAATATAATGACTGGGGAGTCGTACTGGTAGGTAAAGTTCTGCAAAATAACATTTCTTCTTCTACTGACTCATTGGTCGCAAATCTTACAAAAGCTAATAAATTGGCATTATCAGCTATATCAGTGCTTTCATCCAATTGTAGGGAGTAAAAGTCACTTCGTTTCAAAGCAGAAATAAGTTGCTGTTTTATATTGTCAGACATTTCTTCTATTCTCCTTTTAACCGTGTTATTTGATAGTGGTATATCCCCTATTTTCTTCGTTGCTTTTTCGTCAAACAAAGAGGCAGAAATAAGCTTAGCAGCTGGCAAAATGATATTCTCACCTGCTGTATGAGGTACACCTTTTTTGGCAATCAACAGTGACAGTTGGTACGAAACCATTGTAAGCTTTTCATTTTCACGTCCTCTTGAGACATTTTTCATAATGGTCGTAGTCGATATTAAATCTCTTTTCTTATTTTGAAAAAAAGCGATAGGCTTATTAACACATTTTGGATGTTTGGTTGAAATATGTCTTTCTAGCTTAGAAGGCTTCATGCAATGATTTGCCAATGTTTCAAAGCAAATTACACATTGAGGTAATGGTTTTTCCTCTGTGCCTACAAATGTAAACCCATATTTAATATAATCGGTACTATATTTCCTGAAGAAAGATTTTGGTTTCTTTGCATTCGCCTGTACTTTACCATTTTCAGAATTTATTAGGTTAATATTTGATGGGCCAGGCTCACCTTCATCAATAGTTACTTGAGAAATTGTCCTCTTATCAAAAGATCCTGTTTTCAACCATTTGCCCATCTTCAAAACTGAACTAAACAGCACAACCACAACGCGAAAATTCAAACCAAACACGAACAACTATCTGCACCGAATATGTAACTCACTGCACGATGTCCACAGTAAGACTGAGTGACTGAGATTAGTAAACAATAGTGCTCACGTGGCGTGACCTTCGACAATGTGGCGGTAGAACGGGCGGGGGAGCGGCGTTGCCAGTGTGTGCTCCACCTGCGTGACTGTGTGAGTCATCTGGGAGGTTCTGTTATCTGTCCCAGATGCCAAACATCAATAACCGAGAAAACAATCAAAACAAAATTCGATTTCTTTCGATTTTTGTTACCTTTTCTGATGGTTTATTGAGTTTATTCGATGGTTTTAGGATCGAGTCGCGACCCACCTCTAACCCTTCCGCGACTCACTAGTGGGTCGCGACCCACCGGTTGGGAACCACTGATGTATACAATGAGATGTAACCTGCAAAATTGACTCGGTCAGTACATAATTTATTTTTTATCTCCATTTCCCTACATTTGCATCGATAATTATATAAGAAAAAGTTATTCAATTACATGCCCTTTATAAGGTACACTAGTCATTTTGTCAAAAACCGCCCTACACCCTCAATTACGTCATCGGTGAAATTAGAACGGTTCATCTGGCACATTCTAATTCCACTTAGAAATACGCCCAACTCACTGCATCAGCTTGTCACGACACTGTATATTTAATGTTATGTTCATTAACAACAATGTAATAAACCTTTTTCACATCAGTGCCTTTACTTACATGTTCGCATTCCTTGGAAAATAATGCAACGCTTTTGCATCCTGTCTGTACGCCCCACACACAACGCACCGGATTCTATTCATTCCTCAGTTCTAAAAATGCCTTATGTTAACTTAATAAAATTATCGTATTTCTTTTGACAGAACTTACGGTACGATTACAACACCACTAATAAGAGAAACACAAAGAAAAATAATGTTTTTAAGTTATAAGAAAAACACAATGCAACACACATAAAGTTGAATGGCGTTTCAATATAGTGACAGCGCTATAGTTGCGACATTTTAAGTTATTCGGTTTAAGGGTGCGTTTCAATCTTAGCAAATCCATTTCGGTTCGGAACTAAGATTTTCCTTTATCTTAAATACTACTAGTAATAATAGGATGGCGCCACGATATGCAATTCTAAAATTAAATAACAATTACTTCAAAACATTTCAAGGTCATTCTACCTGATTCTTAAAATTCTGCCTCTACATATGATTTGTAAATTTGGTCTGTGCGACTTTCTTTGCAATTTGAATTTAAGCGTATGAATCTAATCTATAGTTGTCAACTTTCATGCAGAATTAGGGAGAAAGACGCGCGAACTTTAAGCATTCATTTGAATTTATTTGTAATAATATAGTTTGACATATCCTCAATAAAATGTTGATTGCATTATTAAATACATAATTTAAATTAAATTACTTTTTATACATTTACACATTTAGAATCAGTTACATTTATTTTATTTATAAATGTACGTATCTTAAACGCTGAAGGTAAGTGATACTCATCCATTCGACTTTCTTATTTCATACAAAACTATACAATAAATAAACAGCAGTGTGTTTGCGTGGTGTAAAATAAAACATTTTCTTTTACTTGATACATTTGTAATTATCTTACAGGCTACTCCATCTGTGCGGTATCATATTTTTGTTGATCATATAGAATAATAATAAGCAAAACAAAAATATAGTCATATTGTCTTCATAACGTAGCCATTAGTTCAACATTCTATTAAATATGTTTTACGCGCTAAATATACCGGTGATAGTATTTGCAAATCCCAAATGTCAATTTGCCTGTTCATTTGATTTATATAGTCTGAATTTTCAGTTTTTGCATGTTTTTGTTTTATTTCTATTTTATATTTTGTCTACATATTTTAAGGTAAATTTGGCCATAGATACGTTGTAAGCCGAATGAGATTACCAGTGACAAGCCATTAGTAAAGGCTGTGTCCGTCATTATTTTGTCTTTTAATCATACTGTTAGTTCTTATTATAACTTTTCAATTCAAATATCGCGCCAAAACGGTATTATTTTTAACAGGTATTGGTTCCTGGGTTAGTAAATTTAAGAAGGAAATATAAGTATATGCGATATCTGTTATATTTATCTGACGTGTAAGTTATACATGGGCAAGATAGGGGAATACGGATCAGCTTCACTCAGACTAGACCGACTCGTGTTTTGTCGGCTCTCGGGGAAACCCGTAGGTATACGGTACCGAGAGCCGACAAAACACGAGTCGGTCCAGTCTGACTGAAATCGGATCCACTTCCCCTATCTCGCCCATGTATAAGTGCAAGTACGTCACAAACATTAAATAAGGCGCTTCCAACCAAACCGTGAAATTCACCACCCAAACAGCGTCCAGGGGTGGGACTACGTGTGCGATCGACTTAAAGCGATCCTTGGCTATTGTAGATAGCTACACTTTCAGGCGAGAGTTTTAAAAATTGGTACCATAGGCGCTTTCTTTCGACCAAAGGATTGCTAACCCAACAAAACTGACTTGAACGTGGATTCAAAATCCGCGATCAGTCAAACATAGTCGAAAGAACGTTCATGCGCAATCGCGAATAAATACTGTTTACGTTTACACAGATAGCTGTTTATTTGTATGTATAGTTTATTATATTTATTTATATCATACAATGTATAATACTTTTCTAGAATTTCGTCAAAAAAATGAAATCTGAAAATCAAAAAACAAATTTAGAGCGCTATCTCCATTATAGTAACTAATACAACTATTAATTAACTATATATTACCTGTTTTTGCTCGATTTATCTCATATTTCGTCAAATTTACTTTAAATTCTATTCCAGTAGAATGTGTTATACATACTTTATGTAGATCTTCTGTAATGGGTTCTAAAATTTCCATTTGTTCAGACATGTTTACTCAAAATAATCAACATTTAAGGTTAGAATTTACCGATTCATGGATTCGAAATCTGCTAATCGTAAAATAAGACGGATTCTGAGGGGTAAGGGGATTCCGCTCGGATTCACGAATCCGGTTTCAGAATTCAAATAAACGCAACCTTTCGTTCGGTTTGATTGAAATCCGGATCATTGGATTAGTAATCCTTTGGTCGAAAGAAAGCGCCTCATGTGTGTCTCTTGCTTGACTATCGCTTGGCATTCGGTTATGTTCGGTTAGTTATTACGTTTTCTAAAAGTATTGACTCAATTTTTCGTAAATATTACGTCTTAAAGTTGAAAGCGAGGGGTAAACCGCAAGAGAGATAGTGTACACTAGATATCCTTTTGTGTGAAGATATCCTCAATTTGACTTAAGATATCTTCGGATATCTTTTGATATCCTCGGATATCTTCTGATATCCTCGAATATCCACTTGATATCCTCGAATATCCACTTGATATCCTCGAATATCCACTTGATATCCTCGAATATCGTTTGATATCTTTGGATATCCTCGAGAAATTAAAGATATCCTCAGCAATCAGTTACCACTTTGCTACGTAGATTCTTATCGATATTAGAAAAATTTAAAAAAAACAGAAATAAAAAAGATATATATTCACTGAATAGAAAAAAATAACAAAACTTAATGTTCTACAGGCGATATTCAACAAAAATATAAATATAAGATGGAAAACTTAAATTAAAAATAAATGTTGCTCCAACATTTTTGAGTCGAATAATAGAGCCCCTCTTCTTTGCAATGATGGCTTTGGCAATTTTGAGATTATTTCATTAAATTCCACATCTGCTTCATCCGCGACAGATGGGAAAACAAACGCGTTTCTTATTTTTGTAGCTTGCTTTAAAAAGCTACAACGGTATGGGTTAATCGACAATATTTTTGCCACAAATCTTTGTTTGCGTTTCTTCTCACTAGTTAATTCGACAATTACAAAGTCGTCCACTAGTATACTTTGTTTATCACAGTCATTATCACAGTTTGATATATTAGACTTGTCGCTGCAACAATTTTCTTCGCTTTCTTCGCTGAACCTTTCAGTGTCTGTACTGTCATCGTAGAGAATACTGTCAGTGTCTGAACTCGAATCTGAACTTGATTCGGTATCTCTTGTATGTTGTGCTTTTGTCCTTTTCCTGGTATTTGTTTTTCCCCGCATTTTCCTTATTTTGCTACACGTCTTTTTAACAGTTTCAGTTTTATTAACTAATTTATGTATATTTTGTACAATGTCCAGTGGTAACATTAATTTTAACTCATTGTTCTCAGTATTCATTATGGGATTGCAGATTGTGTATTTGTACTCAGAAGCTAAACAGGTAACTGTTTCATTTTCTTTATTAACTGAAAGAACTCCTTCGTTGTCTAGAGTATACCAGATGCAGATGCAATTTATTTTTTTATTATTATTTTTATTTCTTAGTGAAATATTATCCAGCAAATTGTTTTTGTGCGAATCATCTGAACATTCAAATGATAAAATTCTTCCTATTTTAACGTACGTTGCAAAAGTGTTTTTAGGATCATCGCTAGGGTCATTACGTCTTTTAACGTAATCATTTGTCGTGACAAATACGCACCAATCCCCAGAACATATTTTAGTTTTACATGTTAACGTTGGCGAAGTTTCTTTGTGTTTTTTATTGCACTTTGAATTTTGAACAAAACGTCGTAACCTGTCGGTACTAACTCTTTCTTGGCCTTGGTCAAGCAACCAACATAAAGATGATGTTTTAATTACAGTTATTTTGCCATTGCCTAAAGAAACTCGAATATAATTACTATTTTTATTAGGTGTTTTTGATTCTTTTTCTGAATAATTTTTTAAATCGATTTCGTCATTCCATGTGTTTCCTATGGACTGCAACTCACATAAGTCCATTAGCAGGTAATCTAATTGTTCACTGGATTCATTTTCTTCTTGTGCTTTCAGTTCTGTAATAAATCTTTCTGGTAAGACGCCAGATCCAAAATCTCCACTCCCCTGGATGCTGCTGTCAACTACGCAAACCTCTTCATCTACTACAATGTCATCTTGATCATTATCATTGTCACAATTCTCAAGAAACGATGTTAAAATCTTGTCGCAACAGTTACTGTCTTCTTCAGTGAGCATACCAAGTTCTCTTACATTAGCAATGCAGTCTCGCCAGGCCTTTTCTATTGTTTTTTCTAAATCTGCAATATGAATATTACCTACGTCCAACTCTCCTGAACTAACACAGCTAATTTTCTTGTCTTCTCTGGGAAAAATAAATACTCCATTTAAGTCGTTCACTATATTATGTATCATCTGGATTCTATTTGTTCTCCGTAAAATATCTCTCATGCTAAAATTAACCACCGTTGAAAATGTCGAGGTTAAAGATCTTGTTGCCCTGAAATGTTGCTCACAAGTCTGACTGTTGAAAAGCCAAGGGATAAACATGTTTTTAGGTAGATTGTTGTCTCTGAAGTAGAGAATAATTTTGATCAAACTGTAAGCATTCAGTTCTATACACAAATAAGTATTAGTTGTCAGAAAGTTATCAGTAATTTTATATTTGTTTTCTTTCAGCCATTTTCTCCAGACACGTGAAAAGAATACACTGTACCAACTGTAGTATACTCTATCTAAAATTGTAGTGTCTTTGTCAATTAATGCCAAAATAGTATAATTCATTATTGTTAAGTATGCTCTCGTTGCCGCACTTTCTGGAAGGTGAAGTTGAAGTAGATTTAGAACTTTCGTCGAACACATTTTTTTGGCTGCTAGATAATTCATTTTATCTTCAGCTTTGAGATCTGAAAGGGTGAGCTCATGTTGATCTTTTGAAGCTTTATTAACTAAAGTCTGTAAATGGCCAACTGATGCTGTATAACTACCCATTGGTAGTACAATGCCCTCTTTAAGTATTCTTGTTCTTAATTTAGTTGCTACATGAAAAGGATCTTGAATGTAGGCAGGTGTATCGCTCTTATATTGCATTTTGAACCAGTTCCAATCATTGAAAACTGACGGTCCTTCGACAAAAATAAGAGCATTTTCACGCATAGCCTTTAAGACTCTACTGTCTCCGTCTGATGATATACCGACAACAGTGATTCCTAATTTCTTCAGGTTTGTTAACATAAAAGACCATCTGCTTTTCACCTCATGTGAATTGAATCGGTTATCAGTTCCGAAGATAGCAAGGCAATATGGTGGCGCAGTCTGACACAGTGGTTGAGCCATTATAGTATATGCGTAATTTGCTTTTGGGTGATGTAAGAAATAATTTTCTATCGCTTTAGCTGTGGTAGCAAAATAAGTTTCCGTTTGCGGTATACCATTTTTTAGAGGGAGTACAAACCCGACAAGTTTATTGCTTTTTTCATCATATTCCACTTTACCTACAACAGAAAGAAGATATGAAAAATAATATAATACTTAATTATAGGTACCTTCTAGGTACAATAAAATATACATTAAAAATTAATAATCACATTCAACTTACTTGTAACACGAGTTCCATCTTCGCTCAACCATACGTAATGAGGTAAATTTCTGTCTTCTAGAAATGCTTTTAAACCATCAAAGTAGAAAATACCTTCCTGCATTGGCTCTTGCTGATTGTTTGTAAAGCGATTTAACGACGATATAGAAGGTAGAATATTTCTCAAATTTGATTGAAGCGTTTCATAAAGGAGACGTCCTCCAACATAATATAAATACAAGGAAAACTTTTTCAATTCTTGGTTGTACCTATTTCTGTTGCTTGAACTCGTAGAGTTTTGCGTAGCAACATTATATAATTTATTAAGAAAGTCATTCGACACTTTCTGTTTAGAATCTTCGTTTAAGGATTCAAAGTTTTCATTTATAACAGTTAAATTTTCACAGAATGATTTTTTTATTTTTGGGTTACAACTTATAACATCCTGTACATGTTGAACAAGAGGGAAAAAATTTGTTATCAGCTGCTGTTCACTTGAGTTTCTTTCTCTTAAACGCCTTCTTCGTTCTTTTCTTTGGTATTTAAAGGAGGACCATTTCAATAACGATGATTCGTGGGGTAAATTTTCTTTTTTATCACTAGTACCCTCGCTACGAAGTTCAGTATATTCTGTTGTTAAAATGTTATCATCAGAGTATTTCGCTAGTGACATGTTGTTCAACAAATTTTCTTCTATATTATTACTGTTCCTATGTAACTTTTGAAAGTCGGCATCAAACGTCTCCGAGGACGACACTTTATGGGTAATATATTGTTCTGTATTATTACGATTGTCGTCCAATCTAGATTCATATGTTTTTTCCTGAATATCATCATCAGAATTTAGTGTTTCTAAAACTTGCGAGGGTTCATTCAAAGAAATATCCGAAATAATTTTAACTTTTGGAATAATTTTTGTAACACTCTCATCCTTCTTAATTTTATTATCTCTACTGTTTGTTTCCGCAAGCGAAAAGTATCTTTTAATACCTACGTGATCACTTCTTCTTTTGTTTTGTCTTGACTCGTCTAGATGATCTGCAGCAAAGTGTCGGTAAAGATTACCGCATAACCATCTCGGTTTACAGTTTTCGGTTCGAGCGTGTTTAAACAGTGTAAAAGATTTTTGACAAAAACACTCTACTTTACAAGTTAGTCCTGAATTTACATCAATTTTTGTTGTAAACTTGATGTTGTCGAATTGATCTTCAAACGACACAGACTTTTCACTGCATTTGTTTTTGATCCATCTTATTACTATTCTTGATAAACTTCTATTTTCTTCAGTCAGATCTGTTGAAACAGACTCAGTTCTTTGGGATGGATTTTTGGATGTATCTGAACATGCGCTATAGGTAGACGATGTCGATGGCGCTCTGGACAGAATCTTGGGTGCAATCTCAGATGGAATCTCGGATTGAACCGAGGTTGGAGCGTTAGATTCTCTTACTAGTTTTTTTTTTGCAATACTCAGATATTAAAAAAATCAGTTTTCTGTGACCTGGAGCTATTGTAAAGTTTTTTGTGTTTTTGTAAAAAATACTAAAATAGTCCTTAACTTCTTCTTCGGAAATTATTGTTGGTAATGTATTTTTAGCGAAGTTTTCGATATCATTAATATCTTCATGTGTAATGTTAGACAAAATCAAATCATTGTAGTATCCATTAACAATTAAATTCTTTTTTAAATATCCTGGAATGTTGATGTTCAATTTACTTTCTATAGAACTGTAAAATGTGATGGCTTCTTCTGTTTCAGCATTCATCTACACAAAAAAAGACCAAAAGCTCTACAAAATTACAATCAAGTGACATATATGATGTATTTATAAATATTCAACTATTCTCTCTAGTAACTCATTGAGATTTTATCTATTTCTATCAACCACATTTCATTTGAGCCAGTCATAACTTTTTACATTTTTATAACTACACGTTTATTTTCTAGTGTAAATTTATCGAATGAAATAGGTACTTTTTAAAATGATCAAATTTAGTTGTACATATTTAGTTTCTAATAAAACCCTCAATAAAAGCGAGGCAAAACTATTTACATAAATTATAATTAAATTTATGAATAAACCGAAGAAGAATAAACTTAAGCTCGAACGTTTATTAAATTTTCACGTTTGGTAATTGAAACTGTTAAAGTCTAGCTTAATACTCTGAAATTCTCGCTGAAATTATTTGAAAAACTTCAACATTTTATCTCATATCGGGCCAACTATACACAAACCTAACCTAAAATATGTTTCAACTGAAATCATCACAGAGTTTTCCACGTAAAGCGTAAAACTGTAGGATAAGCAGCCATGTTTTATATAAAATTACTTACTGTTTTCAGCGGTGTTGCGTTACACTAAACACTGTTTGTCTGCCCAGTTAACAACAGCCATCACCTATTGTAGCACGAGTCTGCGCACTCGATAGTTTAGAGTCACGTGGAGACTTATAAGAACGCGCATAGTACGATGATATCCTTGGATATCCTCGGATATCCTCGGACATCAAATGATTTCCTGTGATATCCTCGGATATCTTCAAGATATCCTCGGATATCCTAGCAAGTGTACACTTGATATCCTTAGCGGTTTACCCCTCGTAAAAAGAATTTGTGTAAATTAAACGGTTGAAAGCCGTTAAAATCACCAAATCTTTTAATAAAAATTTCAAATTTATACTTGAATAAAATAAAATAATAAAAGAGAAGTCCTTGTTTAATTGGAGTATTAACCTTACTATCACATAAATTCAAGACAAGTGGAGAAATATCTTATATTTATTACAAGTGTATGTGTTTACCACGATGTTATTTATTCACATCAGTGTGATTACTGCTGAAGAAAGTTTTACGCCTCGATTAAAGTTGGTTTAATTGTTAATATGTGCTCTATATTGCATCATATTTGTATATATAATATATAGATGCCTAGTTGGAAAACAATTATGATAACCACTTGATGATGAAGATGGACAATAATTTACCTAAATATTATTAACGAGGGAAATGTTGTACAACACAATTTAATAAAATTGTATTTTGAATAATATACTCATTTTATTTAAAGTAAACATTACAATTTTTTTGCCAGCATTTTCATAGACTGAGCTATGGAATTTATTACATTCGTTAAATTACTTAAGATAGAATTAAGTGTGTAATTAGATATCAATATTTTTTATTACATCGAGTGATTTGTCACTTAATTTTAATAATTTGTCAGACACTCCAAAAGAACAATATTTATATTGGTGAGCAGGTAGTACATAGTACATTGGTTTCTTCTAACGCACTTGTTGAGGGCATTCGCAATACAATCGAATAAGCAATATCCATATTATATGTTCTTGTGACTAAAAAAAAGATATTAATTAGTACAATCTTCAATTATCAATTTTATTTTGCTTTGGTTCACCTTTAATGCTTTTTGTTCCAATTATTTTTAGTAATCGCTTATCTGCATTTGTAAGAGGAAGATATCCACAGCTTCACCAGCTGTAATGCTTGCATTCATATTAATTTTGGCAGTTTTAGCTTTTACTTTGCACAGCCTATAAAACAATTAATAGCACACTGTTACTTCGATATAATACATATTAATAAACTGGATAATAATATAATTAGTATATTATTATATTTTGAAAAACTTGTGATTGTAGTTTCAGAAAATTATTAAATTAATTTATGAAGTCATCATTAAATATTAAATATGAATGTTTTACTTTTTCTCCACTTTTCTATAACTTTCCTACTATGTCGTAAACTATTTAACTGTTCACCGACATGATGCCACATAGTTTCCAAATGCTGCGTAGAATTTATTTGTTAACAACACTGGATATTATTCTGCAAAATCTAGGAATGCTTTCCAATGGTCTTGATCACCTTCATTTTAATTTTATTGAGTAGGTACCTAATTGACTTACCTAATTATATGATCGAAAATACCTAGAGTAAAGTAGGGGATTATGGAATACCATTTTATTTTATTTAATTATTTTGAAGTGTATTGAGTAAAATATAAATAAAAAATATCAATGATAGCGCCAAAGGGTTTATTATATGAGACCACTGTGGCTAAGTTACAAATAATATACATAAACAAAAAATATTACAAATAATGAAAAAAAGCATTTCTTTCCACCGAGAACAATGGTCGGGTAATATGGAATAGATGTATGAGGGAATATGGAATACTGTTATTTTCGATATACAAAATTCTAACGACAAAAATCGCAAACATAACAATCCTGTTCGGAATCGGCGCACAGTTCATGAGCCCAAAGTTCGCATCTTAGGCACTGTATCCAAATTTCTCCTCTCGAGTCAGTCGTAAAACGTTCTGAACAGAAAAGACATTCTGCATCATCTTGTGGGTTATTGTTGTTGCTTGGGAAATCTTCATAATCAGTAGAGTCATCTAAGATTGGGATATCTTCATCTAAATCATCCGACGATTCATCGTTTTCTACCAGTTGCTTTCTCGTTTTTTTCCTCACACTACACAAAGTTACTTTGGTGTCATCTTCCATTTTGCTGGTTCCAGGATTTGCGTCATTGGTTGGTTTTCTATTTCCTTCAAACCCAATGTTTCTTTTAACTTTGTTTTTTTCATTTTTTGATGTAAGTGACTCTTCCAGTTCATTCTTGTTTGGAGTTGAAGTCAAAAGTTTGGCGGTCCCCGATTTTCGACCTCTTGTGCCTCGTCGTTTTTTAAGAACAGGAATAGGAACTATGTCTTTCGGTAAAACTGGTTGTTCCTCTAGTCGTCTAGGCACTTCTGGATTTCTGTGTGTCTCCTCTAGGAAATCTTCTTCGGTAAAAATATTTCTGTTTACTGGAAACAGACTTGTTTGTCGAAATCCATTGATTGCTCTTTCGCCAGTTTGTATTTTCAGATATGCTTCACCAAAGAGTTCACTTATGTCAAAATGAGATAGGGGAGAGGTGCGAACAGTGTTACACTTTTTCTCTCTACTTTTTTAACTCTTTGGAATGATTCCGAAAAGTTTTTGAAATAAGTGTAGACGATAAAGTAACATGTTATTTAGATTTTAAAATAAACAATTCTTTATTAGACACAAAAGCGTGACGAGTATTGATATAAAACAACAATTATGACACTTGTAACACTGTTCCCAGCTATATGGGTACAGTGTTACAATGCTTAAAGGAACAGTGTGACAAGAAGTAGGAAACGTGTTGTCTATATGATAGACATCGCTGCAATTATAAAGACGCCGTAGTTTTGGGAAAAATAGTTTTTATTAAAGAAAAATTAAAATAAACACTGAAAAATATATTACAAAAGACAGCAAAACATTCAAAAGAAAAAGAATTTATTCATTTTAAACATTTCATACCTTTTGTAAATATATTAAAGTTTGTTTTAAATATAAAGATATCAGCACTTCTTTCTGTCACTCCTGATGGTTCGGGAATGGGCAGTTTTCTAAAGATTTGTTTTTTATTGAAGGTGTATTCTTCATTGGTTCGTATAAATTTGAATGTAGGAATATGTTTAAAATATAAAACATCCACTTCTTTGTCACGTTCTCTTTCTGATACGACTTCTCCCACTGAATATATAAATTTTCCTTTTATTATTCCTTCTTCTATAATTACAAAATCTCCCTTAGAAATAAATATATCACGATCGGTTTCTGAACTGACATCGCTAAGTCTGTCGGTGCTATTATCGTTAAGTTTAAGGCTCTCATCTTCAGATGATGATGATGAAGACAATGGCTTAGAAAATATCTTTCGTTTCACTTTTTGTACTTGCCTTTTTGTTTTTGTTGTAATTTTTGCTTGCTTTTTACCTTTTCTTAAGTTTAGTTCGTCAATAATCTGTTCCTTAATTGGTGTATCTGTGAGAATTTTGCTAGCCCTGTTTCTTTTTCGAGTAGTAGTTTTCCTAAGGGGCGCTTTCGGGTAAGGTTTAATCTGTTCTGGAGAGACAAGAGTTTCTAATATGCCTGATGTAGAAGGTAGGTTTTATTTCTCTTCCCAATTCTCGCTTCCTTCAATTTTGTCTTCAATTTTTGCATTATTGTTGCTTCCGTCATGTTCATGTTCTATAATAAGTCCATTATCTTCCACAGATTCCTTCGGTCTGTCACTCACATATGAACTAAGAAAATCATCCTCAATAAAAATGTGCCTATTTAGAGGCCATATCCCTGTAAATTTAAATCCATTAATGATATTTTCAGGAGTGAATGCCTTCAAGTAAGCTCTTCCAAATAATGCAGCTACATCATAAATACTTATAGGTCGTCCAGGATTTGATATCATCCACTCATTGCAAGCCACGTTATAATTTGTTTTTAATGATTTGTATACTGTTTTAACCAGTGGCTGTAATTTTCCACTGGTGTGTGGAGGTAGTGTTATTACTATTACGCCATTTTCTTTTGAAAATTCTATGCTATCCACTGTAATATGTGACTCATGATTATCCATGACAAGTATTACAGGCTTTTCCTTTGTGCATTTAATACATTTTACAAAATGTCTCAAAATATCAACAAATATTTCACTATTTATCCACCCACTTTTGTTAGCATTTCCACTGCTTCCATTAGGGGCCCCGTTCAGCATATGATGTTTGAAGTGCACACGTGGAAATATCAAATACGGAGGGACAGATTGACCACCGGCACTTATGATACAGCAGGCTGTAATCAATATTCCTCGTTCACCCGATGTGACTTGGCCAATTTGTTTTTGTCCCTTAGGACCTATGATTTTCGGAGGGTTATGTACGGTTGTTAATCCCGTCTCGTCTAAATTGTAAATATCTGAAGCACCTAGGTTATCGAATCGACTATATGCTGCAGACAAATTATCAAAAAATTCGTTAACATTAGTTTTATTGAATGCTGTTGCCCGCGAGAGGCTGGTCCCTTCAGGTTTACGCATAGATTTGTATAGAGCAGCTGCTCCGAATTATTTTGTATAATTGTCCTGTAAATGGAGTACTCTGTTGGTCAATAAATATTATTATTATTATTATTATTATTATAGATAAACTAGTATGACGCTTGCGAAATCCTTTTAGCCAATCTTGGCCAGCCATTTGGTTTTGACTCCACGAATTTGGTACTTTCAGTTTATTTTTAACGGCTATTTGGTACGCAAATTTCCTAACGTCGTTTCGTGTGAGACCGTGATGTAATTTAGATGCTTTAATTAAGTAATCTTTTAGAAGAGATTCAAGTTCTGTTGAAAAAACTTTATTTGCGTCATACTTCGTTGTGTAAGTCAACGTGTTTTGGGATTCAGGGGGCGTATCTTTATATTTCATAACATATCTCTTGAGAGTTTGATGGCAGAGTCCAGAATCTGTTGCAGCACGCATTTTCGCCGATCCTACCGAAGCTAGCATAGGGAAGAAAATAGAGGCTTCTGATTGGTTGAATCAATTTAAAGGGCAAACGAGCGATTTCGTGCTTGGTAAAGAAAACAACTTTACAGTCAACGAACGCACTACGCTCTTCTTGGTTGTAATCAAACATTTTTTTTTACCGCCAGTGCGGAAAATTGACTCCTTACTACTTTTTTTTTTTAATTAAACTTCTGATCTAATTTAAAATTAAAAATCAAACTGAAAACGTTAATATTAGATTAATATTTTACATGTATTTTTGGATTGAATGTTTTCTTAATATAAAATAAATTATTTGAAGCCTATCATTTTTCTCTTTTTAAAATTTAACAGGGAAGAGTTTAAAAACTATTTCTTTTTAAAGCATTGTCTGAGAAAACTATCTCCCCCTTGCCTTAAATGTGCTTTAGCACATAAGCATTTCACATTATTCTAAATTTAAATATTACAATTGCAAAAAATGGTAAAAATATATATATTTTTTTCTGTAATGCAATTAAATAATGTATTAATAATTACAAACGTTATGCTTTACATTTTTCGTTGATAAGCATTTCGCAGCCCTTAAATTTGGCTGCCCATATGCTGTGCACCATTATGCCCCCCACGAGGACTGGCCCTGTTTGTAAATTTATTTTCTCTGATAAATTGTTCCTGAAAAGAAATATAGCCTTTCTTTTGGACATGGAATTGGGTTTGCAATGAAATGAATAAATAAATAAATAATTGGATTTTTTTTTTAATATATTAATATTTGAAGATAAAAATGTTCTCAATATGTAATCAGAAATATACATACATATAATGTGTAGAAAATAAATGTATTAAAATTATTATATGTAAAAAAAGACATGAAACATGAAAGTTATTAGATACACATACAAAATTATCAATATAATTATTATACAAATTACATAATGCAAGCTAAAATAAAACAAAAGCTGAAAAAAATGTCTAAATCAGGGTACATATTTTACAAAATAAATTTTTACAAGTATAAAATAGCTAAAAATGCCATCTAATTACAGAGAAACTATATATTTTATTTAAAGGAAATATCAAATAGAAATCACACTATACAATTCACTTCCTACCTCCTAATGATTTGTTGTCATATACACAACTTTGTAAATTATGTGGAGCCTTTAATTTACGGGTTGGTAAACAACCAAATGATGTATAATCATGTGAGTGCAATTCCTTTAGTACTTTTGCACTCTGGACAGGACGACCAGCAGAAAGTTTTCTTTTGCCCGCCAAGAGAGATTTCCTCCTGCGAATTGCTGTTGGCTGCACACCAATATGTTTTCCATGGTGTCGCTGTTTGTTCAGTGTTTTTATAGCACCATTGTATAAGCCAAAGGTGTGCATGGCAGATACAAGTCCATTCTGGGTAGCTGCAGCTGTCCTTGCATTTTTCAGCATTTTCTTCATTGCTGGAACAAATATTTCTGGGGCTGTTTTGCAACCTTGTTTCATTCTTGATACGAGACCATCAAATTCCTCAAGGTCATCAGCACTCAGTTTTTCACATTTTTGTTTATTTTTTATTTCATTATTTGTAGCACGAATATCCTCTGGCATATTGAAATCTGATGACTGGTTTGATGATGATGGTTCCCAATTTATTAAACCTGATGATTCATTCGACTTGCTTTCTTCAAGGCATTCCATAGCATTAATTGCTGGCTGTTGATTTAACGGCATCAACCATTCTGATGATACAGAATTACCAGTAGCCACCAAATAAAAATTTTCTTTTACTGTGGGACATACTAAATTATATGCAGTGCTTAATTTGTCTGTTGACTGCATGATTACAGCAGAAGCATGTTTACAAATGCTTCCATTTTGCCCAACAGAGCAAGAACATATGCCATTACACACATCAACAAAATATTCTCTATCTTTCGCTGTCTGGCTTTTAACAGTATAACAAAAATTATTATCCATAAGTTCAATGTCTTCACCAAGAATGTCATTTTCAACAAGTAGCATCTTGTGTAGCAAGGATTTTGAGACTCTTCCGTTAACAAAGTCTATGAGCCTTTTTTGCATATATGCTTCATATCTAGTCAAGATGAAATCAACTAGTTGATTTAAATTGAATGCCATTATCCTATTTAATATAGTATCTTTCAAGATGCGGAAAACAACTTCTACATAATTGGTTGTATTATTTCCTCGGACTGGCAAATTTTTTCGAAAATATGAAGCCCAATCTGATTTTTGGCTCCACAAAATGTCAAAATACCTCTGGAAATTTGGATATTTTTGCCATACATCAGATGACATCAGCAGGTCTTTGCTTTTAAAGAATTTATCTTCATCTTGGGCATACAGAATATTTTTTACAAAAAAATATAACTGCTGGCGTTCTGTATCTTTGATAGTATGTTTTTTGTTACAAAGCCATGACCACACTGATTTCAGGAAGTGAAATTGGCATAAAAGCAATTTAGACTTTGGAAACAACTTTGCCAAAGGCTTTCGTTCTTTCAGATCATTATCTGTAAGGAAAACTTCTGGATAAGTTGCTCCAAAAAATGCTACATCTCCAAGCATCATTTTGAAACATATGAGTGCTTCATGGAATACACTTTCTTTTTCTGTATCACAAATAATTACACCAGCTGGAAGACCTCCAGCTGTTGTAGGACATACAAGAAAATAAATTCTATGGCGAAGCTTATCAACGCCACCTGATGCATCTACAAGAATCAACTCTTTTGATTGAATTATGTGCTGATGCACTCTCAACATTATTGGGGTTAATAAAACAACAAAATAATGTTCACCATCCTCAGTTCTGTGGTATTCGGCTTTTCCAGTACTAGAAGATGAGTAGTAGTCGTTTAGTTGTTTCTCCAAACACTCAAACATTTTAGGGCCTTTCAATTCACCATAGATCTCAACAAACTCTTTCTGAAATAATTTGGTAGCCACAGATAAACTTGGAACATAAAATCCATCAGATGAAATTTTGTAAAAATTATCACCATGCTCCAACAACAGATCAGTTTTCAAGCACTGCAAAGCTGATGATACATAATGACCTTTATGAAAGAGTGATCGTAAAATTTCTTTAGAAGTTTCGCTGAGAGGACGACATTGAAGAACAGCAGCACTTTCAATTGCATGATTATGTGCATTCTTAAAAACACAAGTGGTAGGCCAATCTTTTGTTAAAGGATCAATCTTTTTACTTCGTGATTTTTCTATGTATCTAAAAATGAATAAATAAAAATTAAATAATGAATGACTAATAGAAATATTATTAGAGTCAAACATTACTGATATCAAATTTATATAATCACAAAATAGGAAACTAATTTGCAAATTACATCATTATGGGAAATTGTGAGTATAGTACTTACAGTTCTTTTACAGAAAAATATGAAAGAATTTACGCATATTATGTGCTATGAGGCTAACTATCTGAAGTGCATTATATTATTTAAAAGAGAATGAAATTGGTACAGGTTTTAAAGTTTGGTACAGCATGGTCATAAGTGGAAATTGTGTGCACAGCACTTGTAGTTTTATAACAGTTAAAAACAAAAGAATTCAGATACAAATAAGAGATAATTATTTGAAATGTGTTTACCTTTTAACAAGTATTCGAAAGGTTGCAGGACAATTAGTATTTTTTGAGGGGCCGACACCCTTTGCTCTTTTGTCTGTAGCATGCTGGCAGCGCAAATCTTTCTTAAAGATGTTGTATTTCCCATTAGTCTCTGGATATGTTCTTAGAGCTCGCCAAGTAATTTTAGTTTCTTCACTTATTTTAGCTATCCAGTTCTACAAGACAGAAAGAAGGAAAAAATATGAGTAATACTTATATTAAATACACTCATAGAAGCAAATTATTAGCATAACATACAAGATAAAAAAAGAGTATTCATAATCTTACATAGATTACAACTTTTTAACTAATTAATACTAAAAATACATTAAACATCAGATAATAGCTGTACTGCAGTAACATGCAAAATGCAAAGAATGCAAAATTAAACAACTGATAAAGGGATGCAACTAAGGCAATTAAAGAATGCATGTCATGGCAGAATTGTGACAAAAGTGTCTCAAATAGGCAAATATTTTTTGGGTGCAAGATTTTTCATTACATAAATAAATATTATATAATATTTCTAAGTCAATGAAATAGAGCGAAGACTGACAGTAAAAACTCTATAGAAAAGTAAGGGAAACAATAGCATTATGCATTTTGGTGGATCCCTCCCCTCGTTTTATAAGAAAATAAATCAATTGTTTTCCTAGTTTTACTTCTTATAAGTAAGCATAACCAGAATTTTCAGTACCCCAAGGAGCACGCGAAACAGTTCAGAACATATTTTGTACATTTAGTAAAATATAAATAAAATAATCATACTTTAAATTTTGGACGCTATGGAGGAAAGGAGGAAAGTGGATATTTTAGGGAACTCATATTATTATAACGTTGTATGTAACGTATTTAGTGAATTAAAATAAACAAAGGCAGATCAATCATTTTTTACTACTACATTCAATTCGGAAAATTATCAAATAAACATGCAGTACTGTGAGAATAAATTATTTGAAAGTGCAATATAGAGAAGGGCAGACAGGCAAGAAAATATTAAAATATTACAAAGTAAGCAAGATACATTTTCTTAGTATAACCACAAATAAAACTAATCAATGTTACTTTACCTGAGCAGAAACTTCATCAGTAACTTCTTTAATTTTAAATTCTCGAACATCTTCTCCCTCACTCACCAAGAGATATGAGTAACCTGAAGGCAATTTTTCAAAATTAATTTTTTAAATATGTTCTCAGTTGCTTTTAAAATAGAACACTGTCACTTATAGAATCGCCTATGCTGTCAAAGGCGAATGTAAACAAACCATTACGTAATGAAATTAAAATGCACCAATCAGAAGCGTCTATTTTCTTCCCTATGCTAGCTTCGGTAGGATCGGCGAAAATGCTTGCAGCACTGCGAATCGACCAGCCATTTTCTATTACCTTCATCACAGCAACCTTTATGACTTCGCCGTCATTTTTTTTTAATTTCTTGTTTGTTTTCGGTTTACGAGGCATCTCTGGAAAAATAAATTCGAACTGCTAGTTACAGTACAGTACATTATATAATAAAAATTAGGGGCAATCAAATCTTACACTGTACCTATCCTTAAAAGTGAGGTGCTCTGAAATGTAACACTGTACCCCTGAATAAAGTGTAACACAGTTCCTTCTATCCACTAAAAACATATCGCGTTTACTTACAGCGCGACACTCATTTTAAAGGTTATGTTATGTGCACTACATTAAAGTAACATCATGCCCCAAACTTCTATATGTATGAGAAAACTATCATAATTTAAATAAGTAATGAATTTATGCGTTTTTTATTCCACAAAATGTAATTCTTATGAATTGAAAATACACTTTTCTTACCTGATAACGTAGACAAACAGCAATATTACACAGCTACACGTAGCGCCATTACCACAACTAAATCCACACACTATTATGCATATGAAGTTGATATCTACAAAATTAGGGCGGGGATTTTGAATGTAACACTGTTCCCTATGTAACACTGTACCCACCTTTCCCCTATTGGCCGATTATTTTGCCGTAAAAATTGGCGAATTTCTTCATTGTAATAGGTTTTCAATGCCCCCATTACAGATTTATCGAGTGGCTGCATCTTGTGCGTTGTGTGAGGCGGTAAGCACAACAAAGTTACGTGATTTTGCCTTGCAGCGACAATAACATCCAAGTTTCGAGTGTGGGTATGATGGCCATCCAAAATCAAAAGCACAGGGTTTTCGGTACTTGGTCTTACATATTCTATAAAATGGTTGAACCACTGCGTAAATATATCTGTCTGAATCCACCCAGATGGATGGAAGGCAAAAACACTTCCTGGTGGAGGTGGAGCTCCCTTCTTTATTAATTCGCTTGAATTTTTACGAGGAAATATGAGCAAAGGGGGCACAAAATTGCCACTCTCACTCATACACAAAACACAAGTCACCAGAGAGCCCCGCTCTGCAGATGTTAGTGCACCGATTTGTCGTTTTCCCCTTTGTGAAAAAACCTCAGGGCATTTTGATTGTACAATGCTAAGACCACTTTCATCGACGTTGAAAATCTGATTAGCTGAAAAGTTTTTTTTTGCTATTTCTGTCTCTAACAGATCAAAAAACTCGTTAACGTATTGCTTGTTAAAGCCCACTGCTCGTGCAAACGACGTTCCCGTCGTCTTTCTGAGGCTTAACACATCCATCCTTATGCCTTAATCTGAAACGATTTAGCCAGTCCTTACCAGCAGATTTTTTCAGTAATGAGAAAGGATGTGGAACGTTATTTCTTCTTGCTAACTGGAACGCAAGATTACGGACATCCCGCCTAGTTAATCCATAAAAGGTTTTCTCCATAGCTAGGCAATGCTTTACTAATTCATTTTCCAAATGATCCGGCAAAACTGGTTTCCTCCCCAGTTTTGTTTGGCATACCTCACTAGCAGCTCCATCCTTTTTACAAAGTCTGTAAAGGGTGGCACGAGGCACATTGAATGTTTTACATGCTTTTAAATAACCCATTCTTTTGCTTCTAACTGCTATTATTGCCTTTTTCATGTTTTCCTCATCCCACATTTTACGTTGTGGCGAACTGGTTTTAGCTTTTCCTTGGGTCTTTTTGACCGCTTTAGGCATTTCTACAAAAGAAATCCAATTTTAGATTTTAATTTATAGAGTCAGGTAATATGGAATACTATTTCATAATTCCCGCCCATATAAGTTTAGAGGTTAAAACGGATAAAAAAATGAAAGGTAGTTCAAATGAGCAATATCTCTGTACTAAAGCATTCCTACATCATTCGTCTACTTAATGAACCAATAGCATTAAACAAAATTACTTTCGAAAGTGTTTAAAATAAAATTTTAGTGTACTTACCAAAAAATATTAAGAACGTCGAAATCAGTTGAACTCTTACAACCACTAAATGGTGAATGTTCATAGACTAAGGTACTCTTGTGGAGCAATTTTGAACTTTATCGAGTGTTATTATAACAAATGAGAATAGATAGCGCTGGTAGTTTTGACAAACACATGGTATTCCATATTACCGGGTCTATTTCATAATCCCCGACTTTACTTTACAAATAAAATGAAAAAATATATAATTCTACAATACACATTATGCACAATAAGTCCATATAGTTGTCTTATTAGTTATTACTTACCAGGACAATGTACTATTTACAAATGAATAGACATTTTCTAATATCTTTACATTTTGATTACCTATCATATCATATAATTATTATAATCTGACGTTTTCTTTTATGCTTACATTTGAAATATTTTATTACCGCCTTAACTCCCATTTATTATATCTCGCTCTTATACATTGCTAAATACACAAGCAATGATGTCTCTGTCTAAGGCGAGACCCTCAATGCTGTCGCTTGAAGGCGATATATTTAGGGGAGAATTAGTATCGCTATGAGTTCTATGACACACGTAGTGCCACTGCAGCAATTGCAGGTGATGTCTCATTTCTATGAATCGATTCTAAGGTTAGTTGTTTACTATACAATATGTACAAATTATAAAAATTAAAAAGAAATGCAATAGATAAATATTAATGATAAATACCTCATCCAGATTATCTATATTTTTTGTGATTTCGGTTTTTATTTTTGCCTTTTTTTCTTTCAGTTTTGCTACTTTTGCCTTGAGTTCTGCCTCTATTTTAGCGACATCTGCCTTTATTTTTTCGACATCTGACTCCAATTTTTCGATTTTTTCATGTTTTGTGTGTTCTGCTTTCAGCAGAACACTTAAGTGTTGTTTGTTATGAGTCATTATTTGGCTTTTCCCGAAAATCGTTTTTTTACATATGATACAATAATCTGCATCTGCACTACTGGTTGGAAGATTAAGATTGTCAGAGTGATCAGCTGTAATATAAAAAAAAAGTGTATTTTTAAAATGTAATCAATATGTGGCTTATTATCAATTACACATCTTGACAGAATATATATGCACACTGTAGGGATAAGAATTATCGATGGCACTATCTTGCGTCAAGAAGGCGTTGATGACGCGTTAGAAATGGAAGCACAAATGGAAGAATGGTAAAACCTGCAGTGGCACTACGTGTGTCATAGATACCTATACATTGACTTCTGTCTACCTAGTTTGTACCACGTGTGCATATCTATTGTCGCTTTCCTTTCGAGTGCTTTAAGCCCTTGGGCTTGAAGCACCGGAGCAACCCGGAACAGCTCGTGAAAGGAATAGAAATTAGCGAATTGTGAACTGTTACCAAAAATATTTGACAACTCACAGTTTTATTAGTCATGTGTCTATTATACCACACTCTATACCTAACCTCCAAGGTATCGAATTTAGGGCTGCATGCAATTAACGAATTACCTTGAGTAGGTACTAGGTATGGTTTCTCTACTAGATTGTGAGCTAATAAAGGTAATGGCGTGTTATTCGTTTAACATTTTGTTTAACAATCGTACTTTTCCCAGATCTTGTTAGAAAATGAGTTGGATTCAACGTCAAGTTCGAGTTCCAACGAAAATGTAATTTATTCTTTTGATGAGGAAAAACCAAAGAGACGGCGTTTAGTGAGAATTAAACTGTACGTGGAAAACACTGTGTCGCTATACAGCGATGCAGAATTTAAAATGCATTTTCGACTAACACGAACAACAGTATTCCAACTAATTGGTAAGTAAAGTTTTAATACATACATTGTTACTTTTGTTTAACAAGTAGCAAAGAAAATAGAACAGTTATCATTATAAAAATATATTTTACAGAAACACTCAACAGTCATAAGATAATACCAACGCATCATGATGGTAGGAGCAAAATAACTGCAGAGAAAGCCTTTTTACTGGTGTTATGGTATCTTGGCAATCTTGAAACATATCGCCAAGTTGCTGATAGATTCAATGTAACGATGAGTTCAGTGCATCGATGCTTAAGAAGGGTTATATCATTTATTTTGAAAATGAAATCGCAGATAATACAATGGCCAAACGAGAATAGAATTGTAGAAATTATACATGGCTTTGAAAGAAGGAAAGGTATACCTAATGTCCTAGGAGCCATTGACGGAAGCCATATTGAAATCCCAAAACCCAAGGAAAATCAAGACTCTTACATCAACAGAAAAAATTACCATAGCGTACTAATACAGGCTGTAGTAGACCATGAAAAAAAGTTCATTGATATATTTTGTGGTGAGCCCGGATCAATACACGATTCTCGACTGTTACGCAAATCAGCATTGTATGATCGCATGGAAAGTGATTATTACAATATGAGAGACAATTTTCTCATTGGCGATTCTGCATACCCTAACTTGAGTTGGTTAGTGACACCATTTAAAGATAATGGCAGATTGACACGAAACCATTTGATCTTCAACAATCGCCTGTCTGGAACTCGTGTTGTTGTTGAGAATGCTTTTGGGTTATTGAAATGTAGATTTAGACGGCTCAAGAGTTTACAAAACCTGGATATGATGCTTTGCTCTCAAATTATAATGACAGCATGTATTTTACATAATATATGCATTGATTTCCATGATTTAATGGAAGCTGATGTAGCAGATTATAATCAACCAGATGCAGAAGTAGTCAATAATGAAAGAGAAGACTTCAATGTAAATTACAATAGGCGGCAAGAAGTTTTTACGCGAATGCTTGCAGGTCATTGAGTATACACTGAATGTAAAAAAAAGAATACATACCTATAAAGACTGTAAAACTCACATTTATTGTTATCTTAAAAAGTAAAATAAATAAATTCATTGAAAATCACTAAATCATTTATTTTTTCAAAACAATTAGAATATGGTTATAAAAACTACATAGTTGAAAAAAACAGTTTAGGAACTATCGTGAAGAGGGGCAGCAAAAATAAACTTTGACTAAAAAATTAAAAATAAACAAAACACGTCTTTGCACTTAGAAGACATCACAGCCTCTCTTACCACATTTTAATGAGATCAAGGATAATACTTAAGTGAACAAAAAAAAGGTGTTATAAA
Organism: Amphimallon solstitiale; assembly: GCA_963170755.1. Taxonomy (NCBI): domain Eukaryota; kingdom Metazoa; phylum Arthropoda; class Insecta; order Coleoptera; family Scarabaeidae; genus Amphimallon; species Amphimallon solstitiale. The sequence goes on along the minus strand of OY720677.1, from coordinate 95,744,923 downwards.
TCAGGTAAAATTTATATCTCTTCATTGTCAGGCTTGTTACTATTTCCAGTCACATGCTGCAAATATTTCTCAAAAAGGGCAATTTTCCGATTTTCAACTTCTAGTCTGTCATCATGCCTTTTCTGCCTTTTGTCATACTCGCTTTTCTTCATATCCAAGTAGTCCCTCTTGAGCTTTTTCTCACTTTGTCGAGGTTTCTTTTCATCACTGTTTTTTGTTGCATTATTAATTAAGTGTTGTTCTGCTTCCTCTATTCTATCAGGAGTGATGACAGCACTTGTTTTATTTTTGGCAGATGAAGCTTTTACCAGGACAATATTATTGTCAGTGTCTTTTGAAGTAGATGGCAACGGCAACGTTTTTTGTAAAACAGAATCATCAGAATTAATAGAGTAACTTGACGAATTAGATGGTTTTTTACCAAGGAGTTCATCCATCAAATCATAATACTGAAATCTACTTGGAGCTGTTCCTGTTCGTATTTTGTTATCTTTAGCCTTTTTATAACTGCGCGTTAAACTTTTCCATTTGTTTTGAACCAAAGTTTCATTAACCGTATAACCGTTGGCCATTGAGTGGATTAAATCTATTATTTCATTGTGTTGCCATGTATAAATTGTTTTTATATTTTCTTGGATATTACAACCATCATTTTCATCTTGGGATTTTGAATTGGGTACAACTTCATTATCACTGTTGCCTGGGCTGTTATCATTTCTTTCTGTGCTTTCATTCCCTGGCGTTGGTGTGAGTGGTTTAATTCTTTGTCCCAATAGTAGTGAAGTCGCAAAATGTTCATCTAAAACAATAATTCACACTTATCACTTGACTAAATTACAGAAAACTCAAAAGTCAAACTACATTTGCTTTTTTTAATACCTCTAATTAAAAATTAACTTTGTACTAACCTGTTTGTGCTCGACGAAAATCTTCATTATTCAAGTAACATTTATAGGATGTATTATTTTCTGGGGCATATAATGTTAAGACGTTACATTCATTAAGTTTGGCGTCCATTTTACACTTTTATTCAAAACTGTTATTAGAAATTATTGTTATAAAGAAAATGTAAACAATCTTGGCGACGTAACGCAAACAAACCAAATAGTCCTGTCAAATGTCAACCAGCTGTTAAATTTCGCGCGAAGTAGCAAAGGTGCTTCGTGCACCAGCTTTCGAGTAGGTACTCGAGGGGAAAGGGGAAATGGACGCTACAGTGGTTCTCAGTGCGTCGAGCACTTTTGAAAGGAATGCGGGGTAGTAGCCTAGAGCTGTACCGAGCTGCTCTTTCTGTTGAAAGGAAAGCGATATATGATAGAAAGCGATACACATTCTTGCCCAAATGCATCGCCTTCAAGCGACAGCATATGGGGTCTTGCCTTAGACAGAGACATCATTGCGAGATAATAAATGAGAGTTAAGGCGTGCTACCCTCTTGTATTTAAATTATAAATGGCCAAGGCCCTAAACAAATTCGGTACCCAAATTCCAAGAAGGTAGTAAGTCAGACACCACCACGGTAATTAACCTTCTATTTAAATTTAGGAAGACGCTTGTCTATTAATTAATCACCAACTTATAACACTCAAGTCTTACCTCTTGCTTCCCCAGAGGTCGATGTTAAATATGGGAGTCAGCACTGCCTCCAGCTACAGTCAGAGAAAGGCGAGTTCGAACACAGTACTAAGTCGAAGGTTAAGTTGTCAGGGCGCCTATCCGTAAAAATATGCTAAACCCAGCAGATATTCAGACCCCGGACCAGATCCAATGTAAAACTCCCCAGGTGATAAGAAAATAAGACCAACACACACTCATTCAAACTTAACAAACAGTGTATTGAAACTATAATTCAGGTCTCAACAGTTCATTTCAATTACTGTACACAACCGGCTTTACTATCTAATCTCTGATTTTTCACGAGATATTCAAAAACAAAAAAAAACAATGAAATGTAAATCACAAGCGCAACTCAGTTGCCAGTATTAAATTTCTGAAGGATTAATTAAAACTTAAATGGTCACCCAAGGTGATCCACAACTTAAAATTATCAATGACGTACAATTACAAAATTTAAGAAATTCAAAATGGTAAACACATGAAACAACCTTAAAGTTAAAATAATTTACCAACAATATTCTTACAAGCACACAGTTATAAGGCAACTTGCCGAAAGTCCCTCCAAAGTCGAACAGTTTGATCGTGATTTGCAACACGTCAACACTAAAATAAAACACTCTCTATACCAGAGGCAACCGACAATCTATTCGACATTAGAGTGCAGACTCTAAGTTATAAGGTATCTAATTCTATAAAAAAAATTAGCGCTAGTTAACTATGCTTTACATAAGGAAATGTGATTAAATTTAATTCAATAATTTCTTACGAGATTGTACAATAATAAATTACAATGGTTGACTAATTGCATTAAATAACAACTAGGAATTTACACAAGACCGATGTGAGGCTACACTCCCCATACACATCCAAAATTTAGTTCAAGTTCTAAGTCCAAAAATAAAAAGGCTACGTAACGTCTCCAAAAATGATAAAGTAACCTCCAATCTGGGGTCACTGTTATTAATAAAACTACGTTAATTTAATAAATTCAAATCATAAAGGCTCACATGCCACAAGAAGTTAAAATAGGAAATTACGATGACTTATTTAATTAGCTAGGCCGGAAAATTGAAATTTACTGTTCGAAGTTCTCGAAATTGACATAAATTCTACCAAAACTGTTTGGCCAATAATTTCTACGCTCTGGATAATATCAGGAAAATTTACACAGTCACAGTACCTTAAAGAAAATCACATCCACAGCTACCAAACACGATACCTTCTACGGATCCACACGTTACAAGAAGACTGCTCTCCTATCTTCGGCTAACGACATCTCAAGAAATTAGCGTATGAAGGCTACAGTATTCCATTAATCTGCACCTTAATTATGTCTTCACCGCAAGAACCAGCAATAAATTTCCTTGGAACCGTAAGATTACCATAGCACGTGGTTCTTAAATCTTAACCCCAACAAAAGTGCTCAAATGAGGTCTAGGCCATGCACCAACACTAGCAGCTATATTTGAATATAGAAACAACACAAATTAAGATCGATTAGACACGTGGAAAATATACTTACAGCAGCTTAAACAATTCCCAAGCCACGACAAACAATATCCTCAACAAGTTTATTATAATAACGCCAAATCACATTAATGCTTGAGAAACAACATTAAAATCCGCCTGTACTAGCGATTGCACACGATATAACTCAAAAATTCTTCATTTCTCAAACAGTGTCAAAGGAACTGCCTCTGCTCTGTGATGTTTAATGCTTCCTCGATGACCGTTAAAGCTCAAGAGAAAGATTCTAACATGTCAAAAACCGACCTCAAGCGGAACACGAACATTTGCCCTAAAGACAGAGCGACCTAATCTGATATTTTAAACATACGACATAAACGCAGATTCAAATGACTATAGAAAAATGGAAAATAATTATAATTAATTTGTTACATAACTCTAAGCCCAAAAAGAAGCTCTAAAACTAAATTAGCAATAATTAAAAATACCAAATCTATTAAATAAAACATCGTACGCCATCTACCCGTCAACGCACGTATACGTTACACACCTGAGATAAGGCTGATCGCGTGGCAATAGGAATCTTATGAAAGTCCACACCAGGTGGCAGTAGTAGTAGGAAGATGACATTAATTTAATCCAAAATAAATTACGTATTCAACGATAAACTAAAATAATCAATTAAGAGATAAAATACAACAAAATAATTGTAACAGGCGGTAATAAAATATTTCAAATGTAAGCATAAAAGAAAACGGCGGATTATTAATAATTATATATCATAGGTAGAAAACATCTAAAGATATTCGAAAATGTCTATTCATTTGTAAATACTACATCGTCCTGGTAAGTAATAACTAATAAGACAACTATATGGACTTATTGTGCATAATGTGTATTGTAGAATTATATATTTTTTCATTTTATTTGTAGGTATGTATTTTCGATATTATAATTAGGTAAGTCAATTAGGTACCTACTCAATAAAATTAAAATGAAGGTGATCAAGACCATTGGAAAGCATTCCTAGATTTTGCAGAACAATATCCAGTGTTGTTAACAAATAAATTCTACGCAGCGTTTGGAAACTATGTGGCATCATGTCGGTGAACAGTTAAATAGTTTACGACATAGTAGGAAAGTTATAGGAAAGTGGAGAAAAAGTAAAACATTCATATTTAATATATTTAATGATGACTTCATAAATTAATTTAATAATTTTCTGAAACTACAATCACAAGTTGTTCAAAATATAATGATATAGTAATTATATTATTATCCAGTTTATTAATATGTATTATATCGAAGTAACAGTGTGCAGTATTAAATTGTTTTATAGGCTGTGCAAAGTAAAAGCTAAAGCTGCCAAAATTAATATGAATGCAAGGATTACAGCTGGTGAAGCTGTAGATTATCTTCCTCTTACAAATGCAGATAACCGATTACTAAAACTAATTGGAACAAACAGCATTAAAGGTGAACCAGAGCAAAACAAAATTGGTAATTGAAGATTGTACTAATTAATATCTTTTTTTTTAGTCACAAGAACATATAATATGGATATTGCTTATTCGATTGTATTGCAAATGCCCTCAACAAGTGCGTTAGAAGAAACCAATGTACTACATACTACCTGCTCACCAATATAAATATTGTTCTTTAGGAGTATCTGACAAATTATTAAAATTAAGTGACAAAGCACTCGATGTAATAAAAAATATTGATAACTAATTACACACTTAATTCTATCTTAAGTAATTTAACGAATGTAATAAATTCCATAGCTCAGTCTATGAAAATGCTGGCAAAAAATTGTAATGTTTACTTTAAATAAAATGAGTATATTATTCAAATACAATTTTATTAAATTGTGTTGTACAACATTTCCCTCGTTAATAATATTTAGGTAAATTATTGTCCATCTTCATCATCTAGTGGTATATCATAATTGTTTTCCAACTAGTACTATATATACAAATATGATGCAATATAGAGCACATATTAACAATTAAACCAACTTTAATCGAGGCGTAAAACCTTCTTCAGCAGTAATCACATTGATGTGAATAAATAACATCGTGGTAAACACATATACACTTGTAATAAATATAAGATATTTCTCCACTTGTCTTGAATTTATGTGATAATAAGGTTAATACTCCAATTAAACAAGGACTTTTTTTTTTATTATTTTATTTTAAAGTATAAATTTGAAATTTTAATTAAAAGACTTGGTGATTTTAACGGCTTTCAACTTTAAGACGTAATATTTACTAAAAATTGAGTCATTACTTTTAGAAAACGTAATAACTAACCGAACATAACCGAATGCCAAGCGATAGTCAAGCAAGAGACACACATGGTACCAATTTTTAAAACTCTCGCCTGAAAGTGTAGCTATCTACAATAGACAAGAATCGCTTTAAGTCGATCGCACAAGTAGTCCCACCCCAGTATTGGCACAATAAAGACGATAAAAAGAGTTTTAAATATGTACCAAATTTTAACTCTACAAAAACCAAAATTGAATAGCCTAGCAGCATTTTTCGAATTTCACGAATGTTTTATGTTTGCACTGGGCGCAATTGAATAACATGTAGAGGTGTACTCGCTATATTTCACTACAAAATTAGTTAATAGAAATATAACTTTGTCCTTAAATGTTTCTACATCTATTTTTTGACCAATCTTTTGTTTGAGTACACGGTGTGTCTAGTAATTTCGCAATAAAAAGTGAAGTAGCCTACCTCTATTCTACTCAATTGTTTTCCTAGTCAACTTAAAAACACCCGCTATATTCGAAAAATGCTGCTAGGGGAACAGGAATTGTAGTAAAAATCTTCAAAACATTAAGTAAGGTAAAGGTATTACTTTAATGTTAATATATTATAAATAATGAGGCTATTATAAGGTTATTGTTATTATTAAAAACTAAAAAACCTGCGACCTGACCTCCGGGAGAAAGAGGTAGCACGCACATGTGATTTGAACTATAGAATTTGGTGTATACCTATGTCAGAAATACTATACGAGAACATGGTGTGCAGTTACTGTTTAAAAAATAATTTCAAAGTTTTGAAAATTGCTATCAAATAAAATGTACCTATATTTACATTTTAAGTAATTAGCAACAAACTTTAAAATAATTTGAGGAAAAATATAGAACGTCCTTGTCAACAATTTCTTCTCCACTTCGTAAATATAAAACGGCTACTAGGCTTTTATCGGCTTAAAAAATCCCAGTTTAATTGATTTGCATAATTCATCTCATTAGTAAAAGGATAGGCATCTTTCATTAAAGATAACAGAAAACTCCATATTTTAAAATTATACAAATTGATTAAACTCACAAATTAAACTATGTAGGGGAAGGACGGGTAAGATGACGATGGTAAGCTTATTAATTTCTTTTTTCTGCGTGATTTCAATATAGCGTCTTGTTTTTTATCTAAGAGTCATCATTCTATATTCAGATTCAAAACATATTTTCCTTACTTTAGTATTTCTAAATTTACCTATTTTTTTGTACCTTTCTAATTTAGATATCAAAATCGTCATCTTACCCTCATGTGCGGGTAAGATGACTTTACTAGGTGGGTAAGATGACGAAAGAACAATAGAACTCTTAAAAATATACTTTATTATCTACTTGTCTTGACAAAAGTCACAAACATATGCTTTGCGTTTAGATTCAATTGAGGTCAGACCAGTACAGGCTGCATGCGCCCTCTTCTTACACAATAAACAGGCATACCAGACCTCATCTTTACCGAAATCATTGCAAATTATGCAAACGTCTTCCATATCCACCACATAATCGTTATCATCATCTTCTTCCATATAACTGATTGATAGGGAAGAATCAGAGGATTCCTTGTCATCATCAAACGTTATTTTTCTGACATGCTTCTGTTTTCGTCTCTTTAGGGTCTCGTTATTTTCTTGCTTTTCAGTTTTCTTCTTTTGGTTTTCTTCTCTTCTCTTTCTATTTTTCTCTTTCTTCTCTTCTATGGTTTGTTTCTCAGCTTCCTTATTTTCTAAGGCATTCTTCACAGGAGTGCTAGTTATATGCAATGACGGTAGCTTATTTCTTTGTATTTTTTTCCCTTTAGAAGCAGTAAGAGGCAAAGGAGGTAGACCAAATGATTTAACATTAGACGGTCCAGCTGCCGCACTATCCAAGGTAGCCGAGAAAGTATTTTGAGATGTTTCAGCCACCTCGGTGTTCAGATTCGCTGAATGAACATCATGATGTGACTCTGATTCTTCAGTGGCTATAGTCGGCAATAATGTGATGTCATAAGACGATTCGGTTGTTTCTCTGTCTACGTTTGCCGAAGCTTAGAATGACTTCTCTGTAGTCATTGACGGCTCAAAGTCAGAATCATCAAATATTTGAGAATTCAGTGGAACTAGGCCACTTGCTTTAAAACCTTGTACAGCATTGTTTATTGTGGCAACCTTGCCATAAGCCACGTTAAATATTTTGGCTACATCTTTAATGGTAATGACTTGTCCTGGATGTTGCGACATTGCATGCCTGGCTATAAGCGGTTTTAAAAGGTCCGTAAAAAGAAACATCCAGCGGTTGCATGCGATGGCTTGTGTGGGGAGGAAAACCCAACACAGTAATATAGTTTTCTCGACATAAATTCACTGCTCGTAGAGTAACGTGCGAAGAATGGTTGTCCATAAACAGCAAAATTGGACTTTCCTTAGAAGGTCTTACATTTTTTATAAAATGTTGTAACCATTGGAGAAAAGACCCAGCGTCCATCCACCCTGACCCATTGCACACGCCCGAAGATCCCGGTGGTGCATCGTTTAAGAAATGCTGATGCCATCTTACTCTTGGAAAGAGGAAGAACGGAGGAACATAATGGCCAACAGCACTAAAACAGCACGCCACACTCACATTTGCACCCTTTTCAGCAGAAGATACTTTTATGACTCTACGGGTTCCTGTTGGACTTAGCACGTTCGGTGTCTTAGTTGGCACCGTAGGACAGCCAGTCTCATCTACATTGAAGATTTGATGAGGAGCGTAATTTATTTTGGCTAAAATTTCTTCATATGTAACAAAAAATGATTCTATATTTGTTCTGTTAAAGGCTGCCAACCTCGCCGCCGAAGTAGCTTCTGGCTTTCTCAATGAAAACTTACATCTTGTCATAAAACTTTGAATAAAATCTTTCCCCGCCTTTTTACTTTCATTATTAAAGCGGTGAGGAATCTTCAAAGTTTCGGCGTAATCATAAACAATCTTCGAAAACTGTTCTGGGTTACACCAAACGCCCTTTTATTTAGATCCTCTACATATTGCTTTAAGTTGTTCACTTGCTCATCGGTAAATGTGCACCTGAATCTTCCGCTATTAATTGGCATAGTCTCCTCAGTATATTTCTTGACATAGCGCCGCAAGGTAGCTTCCGGAAGATTGTATTGTTTGGCTGTACTATTCACCGACGCCCCACTCTTCACCTTCTCCACAGCCGCGGTCATTTTTTCCTTTGACCAACTTTGCCGGTTCGTCTTTCGTTGGTAAATTTAAACCATAATTATTCACTGAAAATTAAACATGACACTTTACGCTAAAATATAAAATAATATATACGTAATAAAATTATATAAGGTGAAGTGGGGTAAGTGCGGACTAAAAATATATAAGGTTCACTTTGGCATCACATAACTTTTATAAAAACAGAGATTTTGAAGTGAGATTTGGACAGGATATACTTGGTTATGTTCTAAACATACCCCATAAATGTATAAATTTTAGATAATTTATTTTCCCAAAAAAAATTTTTTTTTTTTTAAATCCGATCACTCGTCCGCACTTGCCCCGGCTATTGGGGCAAGTGGGTGTTTTCTTGATAAATCCTATTTAGACAGCATTACACCTTAGCGGGGCAAGTGGGTTCATAGAACGCAGATTTAGCTACAAAACGTTTTTTTGAGACTTAAAAAATTCTTACAAATACGGGAGATATGAACTTGATAAGGAGCTCGAACTTGATAAGCAGTAATGAATTTTACGATAGACAAACAGTAAATTTGCAAAAACGGTATTTATTAATACAAAATGTTTAATTCTTAAAATATAAGTTATTGGACATTATAGGTGGAAAACTCCACTGAAAATATGAGTTCTCCCCTTCTGCCAGGATTTGGCTCCGGGAGGATCATCATTATGGAATCTTCTGTGACTGCACCTTCATCCTTAATTTGTGGCCAGAAAAATATTGGTTTGACTGTGTCTACCTTCTTTCTTGTAAATTTCACTTTTATATCATCTATAGCAATATCAATTACCTGTCCTACAAAATGTTTTTTTTTTTGTAGTAAATTCTACTAATACCCATACACCAACTTTAATATTCTGATGAATTCTCGCATGTTCTTCTTCTTCCTCCCTCTCTTTATCTTCAAGCTCATACCTCTTACGTAATTCTTCTAAAGTTTCCTCTTCACTGTCATCTTCACAACAATCCATTTCTAACTCTAACGCATCACTTTCTTCAGAAGTCTCTGGGTCTTTGGGTTTACTTGGTTTCATGTTTGCATTCTTCTTAGTTTTTTTAGGGTTATCGCATTTCTTTTCCTTGTTTACCGATAATCTTTCCATTACTTCGAGTGTAGTTATTACCTCGGCTCCAGCAGCTACCCTCTTTTTTCGTTTCTTTTCTTCCCGATTTTTCTGTTTGATTTCTTGGAGCATTAAATCTTCAAACGAAGTGCCAGGCTGTTGATCATTATGCAGGTTTTCATGATCATTTTGTAATATTCCAGACGTAGATGGGATAGCGTCGGGGATAGCTATGTCAGAAACGTTTTGCCTAGTTTCCCATCTACGCAAAGCTTCAGGGTCATATTTTTCACGACTAACAACATGACGATTGAATGGATGAATGCCCCCCTTTCGGAATCCATTAATTGTGTTGGCTTCATTTGATTCTAGCCATATTTCGCCAATGAATTGTGAAAACATTTTTTTTGACAATTTTTGTCCTACATGCCTTCTTTGCCAAGCAACAAGTTTCGCATCCCAGGCATCTTTTAACGGTTTAAACACAGCCAGGTCAAGCGGCTGGAGCAAATGACTGGAATGAGGCGGTAATTTGAGGATAATAATATCATTATCAATGGCAAGTTGTATTGTGCGTTCATCAATATGGGTGGAATGGCCGTCATAAATTAATAATATGGGTCTCTCATTCGGTACATTTGGGATAAATGTTTTCTCCATGTAGCGAAGGAAAACATCCGCCTCCATCCATCCATTTTTCGTTGCCGCATAGGCTGTTTTTGGGAAGGCTTTGTCTTCTGCTGCTAACCATTCATCCCATAGGTATTTCGCATTAAAAATAATCATTGGAGGTAGTTTATGGCCTGAAGCGCTTCCCGCTACAAGCACCGTTACATTTTCTTTGCCTGGTCCGCTGGTTGTACGGGAGGCGGGTGCATTAATTTTGCCTACAATTTTGGACTTTGTAGGGTCCAGACAGAAACTGGATTCATCTAAGTTATAAATTAGATGTGGCTTGTCGCCAAAGCTGTGTTCATTAATTACTTGTTCCAACAAATCAAAGTAATCGTTATCGGGAAGGGATCAACGGCTTTTTTGCGCGCATATTCGACGGCTTGAGGTTTTTTTTAATGATAAACCATATCTTCGTTTAAAATTCAAAAACCAGTCTTCTCCAGGGCGGCCATTGGTAAAAACAGTTTTCAAACGGTTTCTCATCACAAATTGTTGCACCAAATTCAAAACTTCCTTCCTTGTAAGACCAAAGCCCCATTTTTCCATACACTTTAGACTTTCGGCCAGTTTCACTTCATCGTTGATGGGAAGGATAGTACTTCGTCCTTGAGTTTTACTAATTAGACCTCTATCCCCTCTCTTGTGGTTGTGAATTGTGCTGGTGGGAATATTATAACGTTTCGACGCTGCAAAGGCTGTTAGTCTTCCCGCGGTAACTTCTCTCAGTGCCTCTTGTAGGTCTTCTTTAGAATAATTTGTAGCTCTTGCGGATTTTCTTATATAGTTACGCACCATTGTTGCGTGTATCACTTCACTTGCACTATGTTTTAAAAAGTACTGAGTTTATTTATTTAGGCACTATGTTTTAAAAAGTGTTTTATTTTTAGGCACTTGTCTCATTAAAGTTTTTTTAGCAAAGTCTGTTTCACTTGTAGTTTTATTAATTTATGTTTGTTATTTTTCTTTTAGTTCATAGATTTATGGCACCTGTAACAAACAAAATTTTATAGGGGCAAGTGGGGACTAGGCTCCACTTGCCCCAGGGGTGTTAGTCCCCACTTGCCCCGCCTATAAAAATGGCGGGGCAAGTGGGGACTAAGGGTACATTAGTTGGTAACCTGCAAAAAACAAAAAATAAAATCAACAAAAATGTAGCCTGCATGATAACCATTTCGGGAGTTTAATCAGCGCAACCCTAGTGTAAGCAATACTAGAAATATGTGGTTTCTTTTAAATTTGAGGGACCTTCGATTCTGCGACTTTTTGAAGGGTCTTTTTAAATCAACCATTAAACCTACTAACAATAATCTTAAAATAAGAAACATTTTTTTCTCGCTTAGACATAAGTTCAAAAACATGTAGTGCAATGTTATATTTTAAATGCAACATTCCTTAGTTTTTTAGAAAAAGAACACCCACTTGCCCCAGATCCCCACTTACCCCACTTCACCTTACTTGTCGGGTAAGATGACGAGCTCGCCATCTTGTCCGCTTGTCGGGTTGTCAACTTACCCTACACGACTACTTTTAAATAAATTTTACAACAGACAAAAATGTATACGTATTTTGAGAAGCGTCTATAAGCTATGGTCATACAATAATAATATCTTACATAAAATACTTACTGCGGAAACAAAGCACTAATAACAAACAATCTACAGCTTGTTTTATAACGAACTAATTTTACAAGCGCACAGGGTCAAAACATTAATGGCGTCATCGCGCCACAAAACTATGACAAACTTTACTATGCTCGCACTGCAAAGTAAGAAACAATGTTGACACACGAGATACTTCTAAGACGTGGCGCTATCTATTTGTCTTTTACGAAATGAAACAATTCGTCATCTTAGCCGATTCGTCATCTTACCCGCCCTTCCCCTAGTTACTTTTTATGCTTTTGTGGTGCCAACCTGTGATGCCAACTGCTCATTGTCTATTACGCACTTTCAAATAACTCGTAACATAATAAATTTTATAATTAGTAACCGCAAAAATTGCTGTTAATTATAATTTTAAATTATAATGAATAATTAAAGTATCGTATAACACACATCTAACCTCTAAATAATTGCAAGATAATAATGCCATCTATATTATATGTGCTCCACTGTTAGGCGACGTAGATGTAACAGATATCTGTATGTATGTAAAGACCTACCAAAAATGTAAAGAAATTTTATTTCATGGATCACTTTAAAAATTACACATATATTTAGCTACTGTTACTATTTTTACCTTCCAAATATAAATACCGACAAATAAAATCCCCTGAACTAACAATAATTTCCCACACGGTTTCTCTTGTAATGAAGCGAGAAGGGAACATGAGAAAAATAAAATGAATTAAAGAAGATAATAAAACGCAGAATTTTTCTAAATTTTACTTCTGTAAACAATTATTAAAAGGCCAATCTCAACGAGCAATCGTAGTTATCTGCTAGAGTTAACACCCGCTCACAGATGTCACTACGGTGCTCAACTTGACATAAAAGAGAATATTCTTACTAAGGCGTAATTGTTTTATATTTGTCTATATTAATATAAGACTAGTTGTTTAAATATATATCTTTATTAAACGTTAGTATATCTTTTTGACAACATGTTACAGCCATTATTAACTTATTACTAACTGCGTGTACTGCATGACAGAGCCATCTATGATACACAACATCTCCCCTTTTTACAATGCTTATTTTTATTTTAATTATCAAATCGTGATGGTCTCTTAATGATTCTACCTGACTTTGTGCGCACGGATGATTCAGTCGCTGCAGACATTTGATTATTAGTTATTTTATCATCAACATTATAATCATAATCATTACTATAATCATAATCATAACGATTTACAGGTTCATTAAAAGTTTTTCTTAAGTGGTAACTATTCCTACGTAATATTCTATTATTCTGATCTTTTACAATGGCGAACTATGTAGTCCTATAATTTTACCTCTAATCCATGTATTATTGTATCTTATCATCACACTATCATTAACATTGAATTTGATATTTCTCTTTGCTGTTTTATCATGATAAGTTTTGTATTTGGCTTGATTTCTTAAAAGTCTGTTTTTGACATCGTTTTCAATTTTGGGTTTTAAATGAAAGTCACTAACAGGTAATTTTGAGCGTAATACCCGACTCATTAATAATTGAGATGGTGATGCCTTTAATTCTGGTATTTCTGTAGTACGATATTCTAATAGAGATACAGTTATATCTTTACCTTCCAATGTATTTTTACGTAACATTTGTTTTACTATATGAACTGCTTTTTCGGCAAGGCCATTACTTCGGGGGTATCTTGGACTTGATGTGATAATTTTAAAATTCCAATTATTGGCAAATTGATTAAATTCAAATGAATTAAATGGCATATTGTCCGCAATAATTATTTTAGGAATGCCATGTATACTAAAGATTTCTCTGAATTCATTAATTAATTCACAAACAGGCTTTCTACTTGGACATCTGTATTTTCTATATTTTCTGTACTAGGCACATTGACTTCACGAACATATTTTCTTTTATTTGTTTTTAGTTTACATCCCACAGCATAATGATTCGGTTTATTGCAGTTTCGGCATACCTTTCCATATGCTGGACATTTTCTTGGTTCATGTTTTGTGTTGCACTTTTTACATAAATAAATTCCATTGTCATTATTACCTTGGTTACTCCTTTGTATTTTCTTTTTAACTACTTCAATTGTTTTCTCACTTTGTAGACTTTGAACTTGACTCCGACTAATTTCTGATGATCTGCATATATTAATAGCAGTTGACAATGATAAATCATGTGTTCTTAATAATCTCTCTTTTATTTCAGAGCTTTTTATACCTAAAACGATACGATCTCTTAGCATATCATCTTTTTCTTCTTTAAATTCACATGATACTAATAATTTTTTAATATCTGTTAAAAAATTATCGAAGTTTTCTCCCTCTGCTTGATTACGACTGTAGAACAAATAACGATCGTATATTATATTTTTCCTGGGTGAAATATATTTATCAAACGCATCTACTATTTTTACTGGGTCTTGTTGATCCGTCAACGATAAATTAAACGTATTAAACAGTTCCAATCCTTCTTCTCCTAGAAAATTAAGTAAAATGGCCGCCTTCGTCTTTTTTTCTGAATCATCATGACCAGATGCCGTTAAATATATATTATACTGCTGTTGAAATTTTTTCCAATTTGTGCATAAATTTTCATTAATTTCTAATGGTTTCGGGATTCTATATGATGACTCCATTTTACTTTATTAATATTATATTATGTTAGACCTTCCAGGTTAATATGGGTGTGGCACTTCTTATTAGCCCTTTTATTACTTTTTTGTTTTTATTCTTACACTTATATTCTCGCACTTATTATCGCAGTTATTATCACACTTATTATCGCAGCGCCATGTTTTATATTTGTCTATATTAATATAAGACTAGTTGTTTAAATATATATCTTTATTAAACGTTAGTATATCTTTTTGACAACATGTTACAGCCATTATTAACTTATTACTAACTGCGTGTACTGCATGACAGAGCCATCTATGATACACAACAGTAATAATTTAAAACAAAAGGAAACAACCCAGCGGAACATAAGAATTACGATTTAGGTTCGTTTCGTACATTCTCTTTTCGTACACTGGCCAAATTTTACCTCTGTTGACCTTTTTTATTCTCGTTTCGTACACTCACATTGTGACCGCGGGAATCTAGAGACAATTATAGATATTTATGCCCAGAGGAATTTAAATATCGAAAGACGATTTAAAGCTACTTAATTGTGTAATTAAAAATTTATTGAAGAGTATGAAGATAGTAATTGCTAATAAAAGTATATTATTATTATTAACAACAGGTTAATAAGTTTTTATTTGTTTGCCCTCAAGTATAACAAACTCAATATCGCTTATTGAATTACATAGGTAAAACCACAAATAAAGTTAATAATACATTAACTAAATTTGTCATAAAAGCAATATCAGTTAACAAATGTAGGTAAATGTACTATAGTCTATTTTTTTGAACGACGGAGTGACGTAAATAATGGGAGGAGCAAACCATATTCACACAACACCAACGGAATCAGGGACATCTATGCGTGATAGTTCACATTATAAACAGAAAACTGTATGCATACTTTGAAATTCAGAATATATAATGAAAATTATTTTTTCGGAAGCAAATGTTACAAATATTTTAATTGATTTCTATATAATATAATTTAATATGTTTTAGAATATAATATGTATTAATTAAAGCGTAAAGAAATATACAGTAAATATTTTTTTGTGAAATGTATGGAATTGTATGAAAAAAAATATTTTGAACCGTTGTACTTACATCATATACCTAAAATAAATCAAGATGACAAAGTGTTTAAAGAATGTATTCCAATAGAAATTAAATCTGTTTTTTTAAACAGACACATACTTTGTTTAATTATAGTATTACAAATAAATATAATATCTCCTATAATATACCTCAACTATCGTATTTTGTCAGATTTTACACATTCACATCAAACACTTCAGATTTTTTACATATTTTTTAATAGTTTATATCATAAAATAAAATTATAAAAAGATATTAAAAAGAAAAGAATTTAATAAATTCTTTATCTTTTACAGATAAAGCGTGTCTTTTTCGGGTGGCCCCAGTATTGTTTGTATTCATTTTATACAATATCGCACAAGCGATATCAAATATAACCTAAAAAACAACAAAACATTTTTATAATGTACATAACCAAATATGTGATTGTAATTACCTTCCACAGGAATAACACTGCGAGATTGGTTCGGAAAAGAACAGTTTAAAAAATATATGAAAAGAACCTTTTGGAATGAAACTTAAAATATGTATGTATTCGCATAAATATGAATCATATTTTAAACGTCATACTACATTTGTGCCTTGTTGTGTTGGGCTTGTCTTTTTGGCGGTATTTTCGAATTCAGCCAATAAGGGAACAATTACGTCACAGTTTTATTTTTTTATTACTCCGTACAATTAAAAAACAGACTATAGTTATCGGCATAATAACTTTTGTAAATGAAAATATAAAATTGGCATATCGTTTAGATAAATCGTCCTTCACACTTTTTCCAGGCTTAGGACTGGCAATATATAAAATTAATATCTTTAGTACCGTATAAAGAAATTAACTTGATATATGGGCGTGTTTAAAGATTTTTGTCCCCAATTATGAGTGAGTCAATAGTCAGTAATAATATCACAAGAGCATAGAAAATAATCGATTATATTCCCGAGTCACGAGAAGTATTCTGCGAAACACCACGAGAGCGTAGCTCGAGTGGTGTTTTAAGGATATAGGTCGAGTGAAGAGGTTATATAATGGATTATTTTCGTTTGCTCGAGTGGTATTCGTTACGATTATATAAAGAATTAACTAACGAAATTTTTTTATTGGTTGAAATTAAAAGTACAATTATTATAATAAATATTTGTTGTATTATCTTTAGAAGTTGAATTTGAGGTGCTGGTGCTGGTTTTGACGGTATTTTGCGGTGTCAAATTTTCAATTTCTTTATCTATTTCGGTCCCCGAGCTTATAGCAAAGCGTTCCGTCGAAAAACTTAAAAAAACATTATGAAAATTGCTGAATATATTTTTGACGTTTATCAGCAAACTTCAAAACACTTGTTACCATGACAACATTCATATTGTTGGAGGAAGCGAAACACCAAAACTGTTATATCACGTCGTCAAGAGTATATTCACTTATCAATACATGGTAACTATGTAAAATTTGTAATTGCTATTGGCTAAATTTCAAATGAGTTATATAATCCACAATATATTGTACTAAAGTGGATATACAAGCTATTTTTAGATATCCCACAAATTAGCAACTCAATAATAATATTTTTATATTAAAAAAATGATATGTTCTATAATTTTTATCTCAGGGTAAGTATTATATCTTTTAGTACTATTATGATTATTTTAAAATGCCTCGTGCTAGTTCAGTATATTTTTATAATATCTACTGTCTATATTTTTTAACAATAAGAACATGAGACTCACTATTAAAATTATCTGTATTAAATACCTACTTGATACTCTTAATCCGGTCCTGGATACTTCAGTAGCTAACTTTGCTTATAATAGTATTTTTATAATTTGTAAGTTGGTATTCTGATTCCAACTATACGTATAATAATTTAAACTTCTAAAATCCCTGGTAATAAACCTGATTACTATAAATCATCATGAAATTCTCATTAGGTAAGTATAACACAGTCTAAACATTCTATTACCAAATCTATTATTTTTTCCTTTTATTTCTTTTAGGAATGTGTTCTGTCAATTATTAACATAACCTTAACGATGATAAAAAGAAACACTGTCTATAAACTAACAATATATTCGTTTCTTTATAAACACATATACATATTTGAATGACGATCTGGATTATATATCATAAATCAATATTAAATACTCATAAAACTTGTTCAAATTATATAAGGACTATTTAGGATGAGCTTCTTTAAATGACGACAATTTTAACCATGTAAGTATTCTAATATGACAGAAATTGTTAGTATTTCTATAAAATTTACTGGTTTACGGTTATGAAATTTATTATTTTAAGATAGGTAATTATATGACTTTGAAAAATTGAATATAGTAATTTTATAGTTACTTGACCTTAATTCAGAAATAAATATATATCAAATTTGTTCTTCCTTGTCTACCTATAATTCTTAACGTACTATAAAACTTTATACGACCTTTCAAAATATATGTCCAGTTATCACTCGTATTCTTTCATGTAATTAATATGTTTTATTTGTAGCTATAAATCCTTCGTTCCGGATGGTTATGATGATATTTGCCTTCCTTTCCGATGTACCTCTGGATTCTGGATCTTGAGATTCTGGATGTCAATAGTTGCCTTCTTGAAGAAATTCACTATCTACTATTACACGTACTGTATCAGAAAACTCTCAGCTAACCCTTGATGTACCTCTGGATTCTGCAGCTCGATAGTAACCTCTGGATTCTGGATGTCAATAGTTTCCTTCTAGAAGAAATCCGCTATTTTCTATCACACGTACTGTATCAGAAAATTCTCTGCTAACTCTTGATATACCTCTGGATTCTGGAACTTGATAGTAACCTCTGAATTCTGGATCTCAATAGTAAATTCAAGATTCTGGATAAATATAATAATCCAGAAGAACAAATTCCAATTTCCTCCTTTGTCTCTTAATCCAAATTGGTGAGTAATTGGTATATTTATGTAGTATTATAACTTTTTCTTTTTAAATTTTTACAATTCACTTTGCTACAATTATCTATATGTTTGTTTATGTATTCTATCACTCTCTAATTATTTTAACACTGTTATAGTGTAATTATCTGAGAAAATGATTAATTTCCCGATAATAACACCCGCATCTTTTTCGAATTCGAAAAATTCTCCTTTTGGTTTACGTCTGCTTTATATTGTTGTAGATTATTATCAATTTCCATGATTTTTTGTTCGAGATTTGCAGTGTTAGTTAATACATTTGAAAGATGTTCACGATAATGAGACAATATATCTCCTTTTATTTTATTTTTACAGTGATTACACGTTTGTTGCTGATCCCTTTTAGTAAAAGAGGTAGAAGCCTCTGCCTGCATTGCAAAATTGGATAGTTAACAAATCACACAAGGCAATACAAAATGGAGATATGCACGCCAGTACGCCGCACCAGAGATAACATATACAACCAGTAAAATTCCTTTCCTCTAAATCCATATTCAATACAGCTTATTTCAAATTAATTGATATGTATCAGTGTTTATCAAATTTCAGTAAATCTTTCATTTTAAATCTCTATTAATTTTTTTTATAATGAATTTCTAATACTTTACATTTCAAAAATATATTACTAACATTTTTTATGTAGATGTCAATTTTGACAGTTCCGCTTTTTTAAGCTTTACCCGCGAACAAATTTACCAATTAATTCCTTTCATATTTCAACATTCAACACTAAATTACTATGCTTAACAATATTGTTAATTAGACAAGTTTTACACAATTATAATCTACATTTTAACAAAAGTAATAACCTTTACATCTCTATTTTCAGAATGTGATGAAAATTTATACGACACAGAACCTGTTCCATTACCACTCCTTCAAGAAATGTCTACTTCAATACCAAATATTATAACAGCAATAAATTATGCTTTAAATGTATTCAACTATTCTTTATAATTGAAATAAATTTTAAATTTACAGTCATGCTAAAATACGTTTAAAAGATTAAATATACAGGGCTATTCGCTTATATTAGTTACCTATTTCAATATACATATTTACAAATTTTTCGCTAAGCACCTTCATCATGTCTGTATTAATTATTTCATTCATATTTTACAATATACGATAACCGTCTTAAAGTATCTTGTAAATTTATTTCTTGTTGAAGAAATTTGTTAATAGTGTTTTCAATTCTCTTATCCAAATTGATATATTTTTTTGCCCTCTTTGGTGTATTTACCATTATCTGATCCTGTTGAATGATGAAATTGAAATGAATAGAATCGTCATACAGGAAATTGAGTAGTTCATATATGTTTGGATGGCATTTCCCAATTTTCTTATTAAGTCGTGTGTGCCAACCTTCAGTTGTATTTGTGGTACGGTGGCGATTGTTAAAGCACACCCAATATCGTGGAGAATCCATCCACTCGTCAACAAAGTAATCGTTAAATTTGTTTATTTTCTCCATGTTTGGCGAATTTTCCATTACAACCAACCATCCTTCGTCAGTATACTCTGGCGGCAAATGCGCTAGGGCTGCGCACATCCTGAGATGTTGTCTTACTTCTTCTTTATCTCTGTATTCTGCTACAAGTCCTAGCTCTTGAGTTTTCCTCCAAAGTGCTTGGTTAAAATGAAAATTGCAGCCTTTTACTTTAACTTCTGTAAATACTTTAAGAAAACCGTTTATCACGGCTTTTTCAAAATCTACGTGAAACTCTCTTGGTTTGAATTCAGAGACACGTTCCTTTAAAAATCTAAACAGTTTTACATATTGCTGTGACTCTTATAAATTTATAGATATATAAAATAAATTTAATTTACTTAATTAAGGCGTAACTGAGAGTCAAGCACGCATCCTAGTGCTAGGCCTTATGCTAGACTAAGATACGGTGAACTTCCTGCTGAAAGGTAGGTTAAGCAAAACATTTTACATGCAACTAGCTCAGTTTGAAAATAAATAGTTCTCTCAGGGGCAGAAAATATGAGTTGATTCTCCTGCTCTTTAATTATCTCCAGGTCAGGTAAAGAAATAAAATACAAAATAAATCTTAATATCTAATTTATTAAAATAAAATAATTTTAAATGAATTCAAAAGTTTTTATCTACAAATATTTACACACAAAAAAATCAATATTCAGTCATAATTCAAATTTATACATCATGATCAATAAAATATTATAAAAATAAAATAAACGAAGTCATAATGTCGTGTAAAGCTTATGTCTAAAAATGTGAACGTGATTATTATGATTAATATTTGTCATAGATACATGTAAACAATCAAAAATAAAATAAATTACCCGTGATGAATTGTACTGGAATATAAATAAAAATAAAATTTGTGCGGTTTACTATTTGCTAACAAATATAGACATTAAGGAAGTGGCTTTGCCCTAATTAGTCCTGTCCGGCGCCTTTTCTCGCTCCCAACACAGTACCATCAGATAACAAATTCACACAGATGAGTATCCCAAAGTTCCACCCTACGAGCATGTCTTTTTCAACTCGTTGGACGCAACCCGAACATACATCACAATGTGCACACTCCTTAAGGAATATATGAATTTTAAACTAAATAAATAAAAATGAAATAAAATAATGTCTCTGCGTATTCAATAAATTAACTCAGCCCTGATTAGTTCTGCCTGGTGCCTTTTCTCGCTCCCAAACGCAGTACCACCAAGACCAATTCGTGTTTTTCAAATTCACCAGGACTCCATGCTATGAATTAAATTATGACATAATTCATTTCACACATCCCTGATGTATTATTCAACACGTTAATATTGAACACCCAAATACAACAAAAATATACTTAATACACATATCAAAAGAAATAATATATACATTAAAAATAAACTTTACCTTTCTCGTGAAATTCCAATACAAAAACACCACTACAAACAAAGAATTTGATACGCCACTATACACACATTTATAACAAATACTATCTAATCACCTTAATTCTTCGTACATGGTTTCAAATTCATCCATAATGAAATCCAAAAATTTGTTCACTTATAAAAATCCTATATACACATAAAACAAAATTATTAATTTCAAATCCCTTTTGAAGGATAAATAATTTTAAAAGAAAAGTAAATTATGTGAAAAAGAAATGATTATGCTATCCAAAGTTATCATTACAATTACTAGAAGGTTTTGTCATAATGTATGGCATAGTACCCCTACATGCAAAACAAAACACTCTAGAAAATAAAGAAAATAAAATGAAATTAAATAAATTCAAAAACCGAGTTCATAAATAAAAGTATCTCATACATAAGTAATTATTCAAATATATCTAGACATTTCTATGTGATACGCGCTGCATGTTAAAAATAAAATATTATATGCGTTGAATCTTGTTAAAATTTTATAAGTATCAAAAGTCTCAAAAAATTATTCTAAGTCCGGATTTAAAAGTAATCCTTTTAAAAGAAGGAGGAAGTGGTTCATCACCTACTTTTAGACTAGTTAATATTGCGGTTTTCACCAAGCAATCCCGGAAATTTTATCCGTCCGCGCTTTTATGCTTAAATTTCTTTATAAAAACATCCGGCAACTTTCGGCAAACACGAATCCACTTCCAAAATTGTATATCGACGGTGCTGCCCTTATCGGTCACATGGGGAAACAGTGTATTAATAATCCTTGAAAAAGGTAAACAAACATGCGAATATAAATTCGTCTATACGTTTATGACTCAGCCGTGCACCTGATAAACAATACTTTTTTCGCCGGTCTACACAGTCGATCTTTGCCAATGTCAGAAGTCTTTGTGCCGGAAACACCTGCTCGCTCCTTTTCATGTAACATTTGATACGTCTTAATATTATAACCTTATAAAAATTTACTAAGATCCTTTTATTGTTTTACTTAAATAAAAATAAAGTTTTTCGTAAATTATCGATATAGTGAATATTTATATACACATCATAGTAAAAATGAATAAAGTAAAAATTAATTTAAATAAAACTTGGAGTGATCTTGATTATACTTATTTATTTACATATTATTATTTATTCAAGATCACTGCATAAATATCCCTATGGGAATATCTGCGATTTATAAGCGAGAATCGCTAATGCCAATGGTATAAATTCAAGATTTCCCATAAATACCAATTAACATACTTATACATTATTTACAATAGAATTAATATAAAGCATAGAGACATGAAATTTCCCTATAATATGCTCATTCTATCTATATTTATATACAAATCAGGAGTAAATATGCAAAACTCGTGGAGTTTATTTTAAACTTCACTCCTTTCATGACAATAAAATTTAAACAAATGACATTTAGAACACCTAAACTAATTAAACTACTTATTACTATATATACAAAAGTGTACTTAAATTCTTTAAATTTAACACCTTTCATAGGTATTACAAATATTGTAATTGCATCATCGAGTTCCCTTAAAATGAAGTGGCAATTGTAGTCCACTATTTTGGGAAAACTTCTTAACATTTTTAAGTATCTGGACTGTGGGTACTTTTCAACTGCATCCAAAACCTCTATTCTCGCATGGGTCCATATAGATTTCACACCCTTTCCTAAATTCATTTTATCATTCACATGATGTGACACATTTTCATCATGTGAGTTCAATATGTGCTGTACGGGCTTTACATACCCATAATGTAAAATATTTTGTTCCTTATGAACAATTTTATTTAAATTCACTAATAAATTTATCACTATTGGATATAATTTTATGAAACATTTATATAACTGTACCAACCAAAGAGAACTAACGTTTACAAACCACTTTGCATCAGTACTCATTGACAATAATGTTTCTAATAATTTTGGGAGTTGTAGCTGTTGTTTTATTGACTTAAATTTACACAAACTTGATTTATTATTCTTAATGTTTACTAAATAATCTAAATATTTCTTAATTACTACTGTGATGGGGTTCATTAAATTATATACTAAATTTTCAATAATTTCATCTTTTAACAAACTTTTAATTTTAAATTGAACACTTAATTTCTGCTTATGGGAAGATGGATGAGTCGTTTCTGTTTTAAAACAATTATCATAGTCTACTGCTAAATCTACATTACCATTAAATAATTTAACATCTTTCGTCAAAGGATCACTCACATTATCATTATTAAATTGTTTGTTGCAAATCAAATTTTTGTCACCCATAATTATTTCCCGGTGTGAACATTTATTTATTATGTCACCCATATATTTCGTGGCGTCTTTCTTTTGAAGACCCTCCACATGGTGTGTACATTTATTATTTATGTCACCCGTGGCAAACATGGACTCTTCCCTTTGAAGATCATCCACATGGTGTGAACCTTTATCCTTGTCAATCAAACTATCATTATTTATTTTTAAAGTGAGGTCCCTATCAAAATTATCAATGATTGAATTATTAACTAATATTTTATCATCTTGAGCGCCTTTGTCCCAAGACATGTTTACTTTACTATTGTGAAGGGTTCTATTTTCCCTTTCCAATTTCGATGTATATAGACTCAAAAAATCCATCCCAAGTATGCAGCAATATTTTAATCTTGGTGTAACAATAAATTGTGTTACAAGTTCTACATCACCCATCTCTATATTTATACAAAATACATTATCTTGCTTGTAAAAACCTAATTTTTCAAACCTTTTATCAAATAATCCCCCATCTAAAAGTGACAATTCTAATTCACTATCTATTACAGCTACACCATATACATCCCCTACTTTAACATCTACCAGTGGAAATTCAGTGGTTATATTACTTAAATCTATAAAATTTCTCTTGCTTCGTTGTTTCTTCTTTTTCCCTTTGGTTGGACCTACCAAAAATCCAGGTCCTTCTTTATTGCTCCTCTTGACGCATCTCTTGTTACAGCTTCTGTTTTATTTTCTTTATTTTCTATAATTACGTTATTAAATCCTCGGGTATCTTCTGTTTCATTTTTTTCGTATTTCCTTCCTACATGACCCTCCTGTCTCCAATTATTATTATCATTGCTACTACTACTACTCATATTCTTGTTGTTTCCATTTTCCACTTTTCCTCTCTGGTAACTATTATTCTGATACCGATTACCACTGTATCTTTGTTGGTTATTATGGTAATTACCATTATACCTTTGCTGAGTATTATATTGGTTACCATTGTTACCTGCTTTATATCCATTTCTATTTTGAGACACACTCCTATCTTCCACGTCGTCCAGACGCTTTACCAATTCCAAGAGTTGCTCAACGGTGTCTATACCCTGTAAAGCAACTGCTTGTACTACCTCATGCTCAAAATGATTAGCTAATTGGGTAACAATGTCACACTCCTGGATCACAGGTTGTATGTGCTTTAAGAAAGAATATTTCCGAATAACATAATTCTCTCTAGACGTAATAGAACGATATTTTCCAAAGGTAAGGTCATGTCTAATGCGTCTTTGCTGAGTTTGTCCCCAGTACTGTCTAATAAACATGTTCTCTAATTCTTCGTACGTCTGTACCTCATCAATTACCATATCATACCATAGTAATGCATAATCTCTAAGACACCCCCTCATGAAATGTAATTTTGACATATCATCATTAATACCACGAATATATGTCTTAATAGTTTTAAGAAATGCCATTGGGTTGTCTTTATTATACCCAGAAAATTTTGGTATATTTTCCGTACCAATTGATATCTGTTGCGGTACAACACAAGATGTAATTGTACCTTGTTCCACTCTCGTTTTCAAATTCTTAATTGTATCTTGACAATTTAATGTCATATCCTGTAGCTTTAAAAGAGAGTCTGTGCATGCACCATATTTAACCCTACAGTCTTCAAACTTACTTGTTAAATTTTTAACATCTTTCTGAACTGACATGGCACTACTGTCCACCTTCAGTTCCAAGAATTGTATTTTCTCATCTTGTCCTCCAATCCTTTCTTCTATCTGTCTAAAATTTTCTCTTGCTACACCGGCCCTCTGATTCATTTCATCTATTAAAAAATTACTGCTATCCTTGCACTTCTTTTCATTTGCTTCAATTTTCTCACTGATCTGTGTAACACTTTGTTTCACATCTTCCTTTAATTTCTCATTCATTGTTGACATTTCCATTCTACAAGCTTTAATCCTTTCATCAATCTTCTCATTTATCGACTTCACCACAGCTTGTATCTCTATTTTATTCTCATCCATTTTCTTGTTCATTTCCTTTTTGTTCCTATTCATCTCTTCTTTATTTTCTTGAAACTTCTCATCAAACTTTTTATTCATCTCAGTTTTATTTTCATCTAACTTCTTATTTATATCTTCTTTCATTTCTATCTTGTCACTTTCCAATTTACAGAAAAGTTTTTCAAATAGAAAATCAAATCTGTCTCCGCCTGGCATTTCTTTCGTTTCGATTTTTACATTATCAGTTATATTTTCATCCTCATCAAGAGGTAGAGTCTTTTCTGAATCCGTCACAGAGGAAATACCTTGTGGTTCCCTGTACGTTTCAAATAAATATTTGGTATCCGTACCACTTTCAGGATTTTCACCCTCACCTTTATTCTCAGACATATTTACTTTATCTGTCCTGGCACTTAAAGAGACTTATTTGTGGAGAAAAATAAATCAAAACTTGACAAAATTTATTTGTGAATTATACTTATTAATTATTCAAATGTACTTAAAGGTGAAAATACCTCCCTTTAATTACACAGCTATTTGAATATTAAATAACTAACTAATTTTTATCTAAACAGTTTAAAATGTAAAAGTTTGCCCCACTACGTTGGGCGCCATATATATGCTGTGACTCTTATAAATTTATAGATATATAAAATAAATTTAATTTACTTAATTAATGCGTAACTGAGAGTCAAGCACGCATCCTAGTGCTAGGCCTTATGCTAGACTAAGATACGGTGAACTTCCTGCTGAAAGGTAGGTTAAGCAAAACATTTTACATGCAACTAGCTCAGTTTGAAAATAAATAGTTCTCTCAGGGGCAGAAAATATGAGTTGATTCTCCTGCTCTTTAATTATCTCCAGGTCAGGTAAAGAAATAAAATACAAAATAAATCTTAATATCTAATTTATTAAAATAAAATAATTTTAAATGAATTCAAAAGTTTTTATCTACAAATATTTACACACAAAAAAATCAATATTCAGTCATAATTCAAATTTATACATCATGATCAATAAAATATTATAAAAATAAAATAAACGGAGTCATAATGTCGTGTAAAGCTTATGTCTAAAAATGTGAACGTGATTATTATGATTAATATTTGTCATAGATACATGTAAACAATCAAAAATAAAATAAATTACCCGTGATGAATTGTACTGGAATATAAATAAAAATAAAATTTGTGCGGTTTACTATTTGCTAACAAATATAGACATTAAGGAAGTGGCTTTGCCCTAATTAGTCCTGTCCGGCGCCTTTTCTCGCTCCCAACACAGTACCATCAGATAACAAATTCACACAGATGAGTATCCCAAAGTTCCACCCTACGAGCATGTCTTTTTCAACTCGTTGGACGCAACCCGAACATACATCACAATGTGCACACTCCTTAAGGAATATATGAATTTTAAACTAAATAAATAAAAATGAAATAAAATAATGTCTCTGCGTATTCAATAAATTAACTCAGCCCTGATTAGTTCTGCCTGGTGCCTTTTCTCGCTCCCAAACGCAGTACCACCAAGACCAATTCGTGTTTTTCAAATTCACCAGGACTCCATGCTATGAATTAAATTATGACATAATTCATTTCACACATCCCTGATGTATTATTCAACACGTTAATATTGAACACCCAAATACAACAAAAATATACTTAATACACATATCAAAAGAAATAATATATACATTAAAAATAAACTTTACCTTTCTCGTGAAATTCCAATACAAAAACACCACTACAAACAAAGAATTTGATACGCCACTATACACACATTTATAACAAATACTATCTAATCACCTTAATTCTTCGTACATGGTTTCAAATTCATCCATAATGAAATCCAAAAATTTGTTCACTTATAAAAATCCTATATACACATAAAACAAAATTATTAATTTCAAATCCCTTTTGAAGGATAAATAATTTTAAAAGAAAAGTAAATTATGTGAAAAAGAAATGATTATGCTATCCAAAGTTATCATTACAATTACTAGAAGGTTTTGTCATAATGTATGGCATAGTACCCCTACATGCAAAACAAAACACTCTAGAAAATAAAGAAAATAAAATGAAATTAAATAAATTCAAAAACCGAGTTCATAAATAAAAGTATCTCATACATAAGTAATTATTCAAATATATCTAGACATTTCTATGTGATACGCGCTGCATGTTAAAAATAAAATATTATATGCGTTGAATCTTGTTAAAATTTTATAAGTATCAAAAGTCTCAAAAAATTATTCTAAGTCCGGATTTAAAAGTAATCCTTTTAAAAGAAGGAGGAAGTGGTTCATCACCTACTTTTAGACTAGTTAATATTGCGGTTTTCACCAAGCAATCCCGGAAATTTTATCCGTCCGCGCTTTTATGCTTAAATTTCTTTATAAAAACATCCGGCAACTTTCGGCAAACACGAATCCACTTCCAAAATTGTATATCGACGGTGCTGCCCTTATCGGTCACATGGGGAAACAGTGTATTAATAATCCTTGAAAAAGGTAAACAAACATGCGAATATAAATTCGTCTATACGTTTATGACTCAGCCGTGCACCTGATAAACAATACTTTTTTCGCCGGTCTACACAGTCGATCTTTGCCAATGTCAGAAGTCTTTGTGCCGGAAACACCTGCTCGCTCCTTTTCATGTAACATTTGATACGTCTTAATATTATAACCTTATAAAAATTTACTAAGATCCTTTTATTGTTTTACTTAAATAAAAATAAAGTTTTTCGTAAATTATCGATATAGTGAATATTTATATACACATCATAGTAAAAATGAATAAAGTAAAAATTAATTTAAATAAAACTTGGAGTGATCTTGATTATACTTATTTATTTACATATTATTATTTATTCAAGATCACTGCAATATGTCTCTTCCTTTTTGTCTAGTAACAGTGCATAAATGACTGGAACAACACATGTTTTTTCCTCGGTACTGCCTATATCCACGTGAATTGTATACACTTGCTGAAATAGTATAGGACAGCTCTTAAATGAGGAGCTGACATTCAATATGCGTTTTGTCCAAATTACATAATTTCTGTAAAACGCAAAAAACTATAGTCTAAAAACGATACAACTTATAGTAAAATTCAACATGTCATTAAATATGAAAAAATGTGAGTTTTCATCCTATCTTTTTTTTCAAAAATTCCTCTTTCTAAATAATTGCAAAAAACTAAAAATTGGATAGTTTAATGCTTTTTGATTGTCCAATGTGGACAAAACTCACTTTGTTTGTAAAATAAAGGACTTAAAACTGTTTGTTAGGAAACATGCAATTTTTGTAAGGTAGGTAAACTTTATTCATTGTTAAAGAAAACAATCTGAAAAATGAAGCTAATACTTCACAACCTAACCCCACCATCATCTTCCTGGCATTGACACAGCTCTTCCTGATCATGATCAGAATCATCTCCATCCTCACCCTCTTCGTCATGATTTTGAACATTTTCAGGTAAAATTGGATTCAGCCATGCCAATTCTGGGTCATTCCTCCAATTTTCAGTAGCCAGTTCAACGAGCAACTTTGTTAGACTCTTTACTTTCTTTGTCTTGATTTCTCGATAA
Source organism: Amphimallon solstitiale (assembly GCA_963170755.1). Taxonomy (NCBI): domain Eukaryota; kingdom Metazoa; phylum Arthropoda; class Insecta; order Coleoptera; family Scarabaeidae; genus Amphimallon; species Amphimallon solstitiale. The sequence continues at coordinate 95,715,522 of OY720677.1, read as the reverse complement.
AGTGGTAGTTCTGGCAGCACAATATTCTCAATCTTCTTGTTCTTTTTCAACAATGTTTCATACTTTTTTGATTCATCATTATTTCTGTAGTACTGCTCAGTTTTCACGCTCACACCTCTATTTTTGGTTCTTGTGATAAAAATTCTTTTTGCTTCGCTGATTCCATCAACTTTCTTCAAAACTGTTAAAGCTTCTTTGAAATTGTAAACACAAGTCCACTCCATCCCTAATTTTCGTACTTCCCCAACTTGAGAATAAAGTTCCCAGTACTTTTCCGGCGATTTTATTGTACTTTGTGCTCTTATCAATTTCTCCGCTCTTCCAAATGCACGGTCGGCAGGAAGGTACGAATGCCCACGAACTGGAAAACACATCCTTATGCACTGTAATGTTGGTGGGGCACGTCTATGGAGCCAAATCATCAACATGTGTATTATATGGCTATTCTTATTTTGGCCACCACATCCATCTGAGTATAGTCTTAGTTCCCTCACGTGGTCCGGGATTTCCAATTTCAAAAGAAAATCATAAAGCGCAGATCCTACTTCGATCGATCCCCGACCAGCTTGCGTCTCTAGCCAGGAATAGAATATGGGTGTCTTGCTGGAAATGTCGGTTATGCAGAATGAATATAAAGAAACTTGCTGTGCATAAAAAGCATCTCCTATCGGAACTTTCGGTAGCACCTGCACTTGCTGCAAGTCAAAGCAAAAAGAAAGAGAGTCATCCGAATCTTCTTTCATCATGGTATAAAACTGTTTCGCCCTCAATTTGTGTACTCTCAAGTTGGTTATTATCTTTGTTTTTTCTTGCGGATTTTGACTTAATTCTACTTGTCTGCGATGACGTACACAAAATCCACAAACATCGGTGGCGGGAGAACCAAATCCAATGTTGAAGTGACCATTGAAGATGCGACTAAAAAATTTGTAGTTCACTTTATAGCTTAGGTCTACGGAATCGTTATAAGCTTTTGCGAGTTTGGTGATATTAAGCTCAGAAGGTAAGTAAATTCTGCGGGATTTGGCTCGTCCATAGTGGCTTTCTGTGCCCTTCAAGCTCTTGATGAATTCCATAACTTTAAGCTTTTTGGTGATATTTTTTCTTGAGCGGCGATACCACGATTCTCCACTATTCCGTCACCACTTTTCATTTTCTTGGCAACTGTCTGAACTCGCCTTTGGCTGACGCCAAGAACAGAAAGAAACATTTTCTGGCAAACATCTTTCTTCCCAGATCTGGTCCACAATTTGTACTTCACACTCATGCTATGGTGCTTCGGATTTCGAGGCCTCCTACTCCTTTTCCTTTTTGGCGATTTCACGTGAAGACAGTGAGAAATCTTGGTGTCTTGTTTAACTTTATCTGGGTGCTCATAAAATTTTGCGCGGCTCAAGCGTAATTCCCGCAGTGTAATACTGTTACAAGATTCATGATGGCAAGGATATGTTAAACTATCTAAATTGGGATCACTGTCAGAATACCTAAAAGTATGCACCAAAATCAAACCAAACCTAACCACAAAATATTATAAAATTACCTTATCTGCTTTTTTCGCTCTCTGGTTGTCACATTTTTGGCTCGCGTACGACTTCCTCGATCGGTATCGCCCACAATGTGCTCACTTTCCATATTTTTTATCAATTATCAAGCAAGCACGTTGGCACAACGACGACCGACACATCAGAACAATATAAACAAACATTCAAAGTGCAACAAGTCCGCAGTGCGAGGACAAAACGCAATTTGACAGTACCGTTGTTATGGACAAAATGCACTTCGAATGTCCAAGCAACATTCACCATGGATTTTGAACTGGACAAAATGTACTTGGAAGGTCCAGGATGCTGCGAAAAGATGCGTTGTATTTCAAAGACTAGAACGCCATCTCTAACTCAAAACTTGAAATTTTGGACAAAACGCACATTGAATGTCAGCTCCTCAAATGTTCCATCAGCAAAAATAATTTTGCTTTGTCTTAATAAATTTACTTCCCTTGCGAAAACTAATATTCTGTCTTCCGTCATGCTGTCACAAAAAACAAATTCTTTATATTTTTCTGGAATTACAATATCCCTTCGATGCTTTGGTAATGTTTGTATACCTAAGGAGCTATATCGGGCAGTATACAATTGTTTTTTAATAGAATGGAATAGAATTATTTAAATTTTTTGTTATAATTACTTATTTTTTTGTTAAGGTTTGTCTCTGAATCAGTCATTGTTTGTTGGTTTAGATAAGGTAATATAATCATAATCATCTTTATTTCCAAGCTATATACAATATTACAACTAACAAAGGTACATGCTGGAAACATGTCAGAAGTGAGTACATGATAAAATCATGCCAGAATTACATAATAAAAGCAGTAATAACTAAGCAGTCCTTATTCACTAATTACATTGTAGGTTTGCTGAGCAAGCCACTTATGAATACCCTTTCAACACAACATAACCAAATCTTCAGGGTCAATAATTCAGATAGTCATCTATAGAGTAGCAATTGATTGCCAGTAAGTGGCTTCTTACAGCACCTCTGAAAAGGTTCAAACTCAATGACTGCTTGATTTGTGAGGGGAGCTTATTAAAAAGTTTTTTATGGAGGATAAGGCGCCAACTGACAGCATAATCCTAGAAGTTAATGAAGTTGACTGCGAATATGGGGAAGATTTGATAAACATGAGTAACCTAGTAAATATGTCAATTGTGCACAATAATGTACAGTGTTTAAGTAATAAAATTGGTGAACTTGATGTCTTTTTGGAAAGGGATTGTGATATATTCTGTGTGTCGGAGCATTGGTGTATTTCAGGGACTATAGAAAACATTAATTTGCGGGGCTTTTGCTTGATGGATAGTTTTTGTAGAAATAATTATAGGCACGGCGGCGTAGCAATTTTTATGCGCAATAATATAGCTCGATATAGTAGTAACATTGACGCAATTAAGGAACTTTCTGTCGACCTCCATTTTGAATGTGTTGTATCAAGAGTGGGGTTCCCTGGTTTGAGGTTGCTGGTGGCGGCAATCTACAGGAGCGGTAAGGGTGACTTTTCAATATTCTTGAGTAAATTAGATGAAACTTTGCAGTACCTTCAAAGGTACAGGGGATATCACTTAGTTCTGACCGGTGATTTTAATATTAATTTTCTATCCCCTACATCAGATGTGCTTAGGTTTAAGGACTTGATTAATTCATATGGTTTAATAATTACAATAAATGAACCTACTAGAATCCATAATTGTTTGGATAATATATGTGTTAACACGACTTTCCCTGAATACAGATCAACCGTTGTGCATAGTGGTTTATCTGACCATTCTGCACAGAGGTTGAAGTTTGTGTTGCATTCTCAGCAAAAAACTTGCAGTAAAGCTACAGTTCCATACAGGCAATTAAATAGGATAGAAAATATTACTCATTTCAGAGAACTTTTGCTGAATGAAAATTGGGATGTGCTCGCAAGCAATCTGTCTACGAACCACCAATATGAGCACTTTACTGAGAAGATCAGTCATGACTTTGAGCAAGCCTTTCCACTAAAATACAGATCTGCTCATAATAATAAAGCTAATAATGGATGGATAACAAATGGAATTAGAATATCTTCAGCAAGGTTGAAAGGGCTATACAAACTAACATTGACAGGCAATAATGAAATTATGGAGTATTATAAAGAATATAAACAGGTATACAAAAGGGTAATTACCAATGCCAAAATTTTGCATAACAGTAGACTTATGACTAGGTCCGCGAATAAAACCAAGACAGCGTGGTCAATCATAAAAGGTGATGGCAATATTAAACATAAAGATAGAAACACCTTAACCATAAAAATAGATAATGAAACTGTTAAAGATCCGAAAATATTAGTGAACCACTTCAATAATTATTTCAATGAAATTGCTGATGGCTTATTGCCTCTACAAGGAAAAAAAAAGTTTGGTACAAGTAAAAAACACACATGTACTACATCCTTCTTCTTTCAACCTGTTTGTGAATTGGAGCTCGTAAATATTGTGAACAAACTAAAAAATACATATTCTTCGGGTGACGATAAGATTAGTACTAATCTATTAAAACAATGTGTACATGAGCTTGCGGTTCCTTTAACACAAATAATTAACAATTCAGTTATGGAGGGTGTATTTCCTGAGAAGCTGAAGATCTCTAAAATCAAGCCGTTATTTAAGAACGGTGATAGGCAATGTATATCGAGCTATCGTCCCATATCTATACTGAGCTCTTTTTCTAAAGTTTTTGAAAAAGTCATGGCAGTAAGGTTAATAAAATTTCTAGAGCAAAATAACACGCTTAATGATAATCAGTTTGGTTTTCGTAATGGACGCAACACCTCCACTGCTATTATTACATTTTTAAAATATCTGTACAGTGATATGGATGAAGGGAAAACTTGTATAGGAATCTTTTTGGACCTCAGCAAAGCCTTCGATCTTGTAAACCATCGAGTGCTGCTTGAAAAACTATATAACTATGGGATTAGGGGAAATGTTTGGGACTGGTTTAATAGCTACCTTGTAGGAAGAGAACACTATGTGGAAATTGACGGGACTTGCTCTGGCAGGTTGCATTTGGGGCGTGGTGTGCCACAGGGAAGCATCCTCGGTCCATTGCTCTATATAGTATATGTTAACGACATGAACGTGGAAAGGGCTGTTTTGTTTGCGGATGACACATCCATGATTGTGAGTTGCTCAAGTGGGACGGATGCTGTGAGATGCGCGGAAAATAGTTTAATTGCGGTAAGCGAATACCTGTCTCAGAATGACTTAGTTATAAACAGTGAAAAGACCACTTATATGGACTTCAGAACAAGATCGTATGACAGAGACACTTCGAGTTTAATTAGATATAACGGTCACAGTATCGCACAGGTGGATAGTACTAGGTTTCTAGGGGTTACCATTGATTATACATGCAAGTGGAATGAACACATTGATGGCATTTGCAAAAAATTATCTTCGTTCTGCCACGTTCTCAGGGTCCTTAAATCTGGGGTGAGCCCGGATATTCTCCTAACATATTACTTTGGCCAGGTCCACTCGGTGATGTCCTATGCGATCTTGGCATGGGGCTCATCGTCTGGCCTGGATAGAGTATTTAAAATGCAGAAACGTGCAATACGTATTATGAATGGGGTGGGTAGTAGGGTTAGCTGCAGATCACATTTTGCCTCGATGAGGGTGTTGCCGCTACCGTGTGTCTACATCATGGAACTGTTATTGTACGCGAAGGACAATCTTAATAGTTTGACACATTTGAGTAGTTATCATACGTACAACACGCGGAATATATTACAGTTAGAGATACCGAGGCATAAACTTGCATTTTATGAAAAGAGTCCACACTTAATAGCTATAAAAGCATATAACAAGCTACCAAATAACGTAAAAAATATCGGGTGCAGAGAGATCTTTAAACGTACAATAAAAGCGTCTTTGTTGCGTGGGTGTTACTACTCATTGTCAGAGTTTTTAAATGAGATCTGAATTAGAATTGGTGTTTTTGTATTAGTTTGTATCCATATTGTCTTTTTATGTATGTTGTATATGTAATAGCTTTGTTGACATATACCATACTACTATGTAGTCGAGAGGACAAATAAATTATTATTATTAATAGTATATTTCTCTGAAAAAATGCTGTCCTGTGAGCATGTGGTAAAAGATAGTCTAGATTTCTCGTACTATACTGATGAGAGACACCAGCAGCAAACTCCGATCTAAATCTATAGACCAAGCTTAGCAGTTCTAAAATGTATGCGTCGTAAAACGTTAACAGTCCTTGATCAGCAAATAAGTTTCTACATGAATCACGGAAATTGAGATCAAAAACAATGCGAAGTGCCCGCTTTTGCATTAAAAATACTCTATTACATCCTATACAGGATCCCCAGAAGCTAATACCATACGTCATTTTGGAAAAGTAATTTGAGAAGTAGTATACTAGAGAAGAAAATAGAAGAAATCTTGAAGAATTAAAGGAATCTTTAATAAGAAATACAGAAGAAAAAACTTACTACAGAGATATGGATAGCAGGGAAGTTAAAATGCGGAAAGAAATGGATAAGTTGCAAATTAAAGATACAGAAGTTAAAACTCTTATTACTAATAAAGTACAGCAGGTAGAGAGTAAAGTAAAGGATACCAAAGAAAATGTAAAACAAATAGAGAAAGATAATATTGAGAAACATAAGGAGTTAGCTAAACGATTACGAGAGGAAGTGGATCAAGTAAATAAAGATGTCGCTGACAAAACAGAAAAATTAGAGAATTTTAACAAGAGAATAGAAAATACAGAGGATCGATGTTTGAAAGAAATTATAATTATCGACTGACTCTACGTATGTTCAGAAGTCAGGAATGGAAGATTTTCTAAAAAAATGTGAAGAACAGAAGTTAATAATGCAGGAACTTCTATTAAAGTCTCAGAATATTAAGATAGCGCAAGTTACGTAGACTCCGTCTTACAATGTTCTAAATAATGGGATTAGGGTAGAAAATATTACTCATTTTAGAGGGGACAAAATGTCCACGCATCCCATGGCGTATTTGACTAATATATTGAGATACATAGAAGAGATACCAGATTATAGGAGTCAAATGAATATTATAAGAGCCACTTTGAATAATGGTGCAGCGGATTGGTTTCAACGAGTTGAAGACGATTGCCATAACTTGAATCAGTTTGTGGAATTATTCAAAAATAATTTTTGGAATGAGACGCAGCAAAGTAGAGCTCATCAGAGGCTAATGAGGCTTTATTATCAGTTTTAGGTGTAAATAAATTCTTTCTTAGAGTAAGACAAGGAAATTGAGAAACAGTTTTCGTTAAAAATAGTAATATTAGTAAAAATAGTAACACCCAAAGTAACTGTCTGTCTGTTATAGGTAGCTAACATCCGTCACATTGGTTATTCTAATTTATTTATTTGTTGTGCAGATTAGCCATTTAAGAATTTAAATATTTCGGTGAATACCATAGCACTTAGGTAGATCGGTAGATTATACCTAAATTCGGTAGATCTACCGAAAACTCGGTAGGGTTACTATCACTGGAAGATACATTAATTTGAACATCCAAACTTGAATATTTAAGTCGCAGTGGATTTCACAATATTTTACGTGTACGTTTATATTTAACTGACTGATATTTATATAATTATGGGAGTTGACACTTTTTAAGTCTGTTTTTCCGACTCTCTACTTGGAGTCTATGTGCCGACGACTTACACCTGATGTCTCTTAGCCAACTCTCTTTCTACAACAAGTATTTTTCCTTTTATATTTTGGAACTTGGGATTGTCCGCTTTTTATATTGTTCGGGCATTTCCTTCCTCGTTCACACGCAAACCCACGCACGCCGCAATAAGTTACAGATACGATGGCGCTTATCGTACACTGATATTGTCACAAAAAGAAAATATACCAATCGATCTTCCCCGTATATTAAACTCTTACGATATTGAAATTCATTTATGAATACTGTATTTTAACAAGTAATTTTAATTCTTTATTAAACGTACATTGTACAGTTGTTAGTACATTGATTAGAACACCAAGTTGATAAAGCTTGAGGAAGCGGAAATTGCTTTGGTTCTCTCATAATTATGTTCATGGAATTTTCCATCACGCGCTGGGTACGACCCTTCAAGCCACAAAAGATGTGGGCATTTACACTTCTTGCGCACATACTTCCAATTAAGGCATCTAATGTTAATAATTCTAATTACGCATACGAGCACGATAAAAAACTGATTAGAAGCATCTCCGGTGGTATAAAAGTTATGTAGGCATGCAATGACGGACACTTGCATCAGTTATTCCTTTAAAAGTGTACAAGTTCAGAAAGTACCCAGTGTCTACCAGAAATTAAGAAATACTTGTAGAATGGACTATTACAATACTAACAAATGAGATTGAATTTATGCCCTCTACCATATAAAGCAGAACCAATTATTGAACGGCGGGCTATACGAATGTTAGAAATGATTTTCTGAAGAAATTGCAAACTTATTTTTATTAAAAGTATAGATGGTACATTTTAAATTTAACAATGCCGTAAAAATGCTGTTAGTAATTCCGATTTTTACAGACTAGTTAAATTTATAATGACATCTACATTTCTAATTCCAATGACTAATTATTGTATTTATATATGTAATTTAATAATAATAAAGCTGTAGTTAAAAAACATTTATTTATGTAGTTACAAATTGAATATATATACAATCAAATTGCACAATGCCAATCGTTTACGAATTATCCTCATTTCTTGGTATAAACGCCTTTTACGAGGAGTAGAATTTTTTGCAATCATGCTTTATCCTGAAATCAAAATGTGTATTATTTTATTTGTTAGAATACATAAAAGTATAAATACATTCACTTTAGAGGTAAGAAGTTTTATAATAATAGTAACTTAGAAACCAATACCCTCTATTAGGAATAGCACTAATATTACTATTTAATTATATTTACAAGGATCTTATGTGTAAATACTATTTACAGCGTTTATCTATTCACAAGCTTTTAAAATGTTAATACAAATAATTTTATAACTCAATTACTATAACAACTTTTTCTATTATAAGCCAAGCATGACATGCCATTCCTAAAATAATCACAATCACTTACATGAATTTCATATTATATTTGGTTTTTGGGCAGTATGTGACGACATAATTATTCTTTTTTTTTCGATATATATTAGATATATATTACACCTTAATATGGAGTAAAATATAAAGTGATGTTCGATTTGGTGAGCTCTAAGCATATTAATTGCAAATTAATATTTAAATATGTGTCCTTAGGGGCAGCATAACAAGTTTAATATGACATGCAATTATAAATACCTTTATTTTTGAAATAAAACTCATAGATGTAAAATTACCTTCAGTGTTTGTTGGTAGATATCATGTTGGCTTTGCAGATGGAGTTAAACGATTATTTCGGGTAACAAATTCTTTAGAGAAATGGAGCTCCCATATTCTGTGACTAGAATAGATTGTCTTATATGGTACTGTATGTAAGGACACATTTCCAGTGGAATTCAGCCAAATCTTAAATTTGTCGGGATGTTTGTCTGGAATAGGAAAGTAATTCCGTAGAGATGTAATATCCATGCAGCCATAAACAGCACACTTGTACAACCTACTCGTATCTGAAATACAGAGGTTATGGCAGAATTTCACAGATACACTTTATTCAATAAACAAAATTATATACAAGGTGTGTATAAATTGGCGGACCCACTACACGTGGCGACATTCTTGGTCAAATTTTGAGTTAAAAGTCCTAATCCTAAAACGATGTATCAGGCTTCCTTTGTCTTCAGAATGAATTTGAAAGAAACATACATTTGGCAACATTGAACACGCATGTGCTAGTTATAATCTTCGGAACATTTTTACACGTCGTCATGTGAACCTTACATTTTAAATTTAAAAGAGAAACAAACGAAATAAAATTGGTTTCTTAGATTACATATTTATTACGAAAATATTACAAAGTTTAAAATTTTTTTGATAATATTGACTAATTTTTGTACATCTTCTTGATAGAAATCAATGTAATTATTACCTACATAATTGTTCGAATTGAAATCCATCAGTTTGTAGACATAACTGCAATCTTTGTGGTATCGTTTGTACTATTCGCTCAAGTCTTTCTGGTGTGATTTCTAATACTGCGGCTTCAATTCGGGCTCTAACTTCGTCAGCGTCCTGTGGAAGTGTAGCGTAAACTTTACCTTTAATGAAACCCCAAACAAAAAAATCTAATGGATTGAGATCGGGGGATCTCGCAGGCCACAAAAGGGGACCGCCACGACCAATCCATCTGTCTGGGAAGTGTTCAGTCAACCATTCTCTTATATTACGAGCAAAGTGCGCAGGAGCTCCATCATGCATGTAAATCATATTACGGCGTACGTTTAGCGGTATCTCATCAATAACTTGTTCTAAAACAGTTAAATATTCACCGGCATCTAGGCGATTTGTAAGTAAATTGGTCCAACTACCCTGTGGTTTATTATACCCAGCCAAACGTTAACAGAAAACTTCTTTGGTGACCGTATTCGCGAAATTCATGTGGATTTTCATCTGCCCAATGATGAAAATCATGAGTATTAAACACACCATCTCTGGTAAACATGCACTCATCACTCCAAAGAATACATCTTAAAAAGTCACCTTCTTCCTTAATTCTATTTAAGATTGTATTGCAATAATTGATTCGAAATAAGTTATCATTTCCGTAAAGAGACTGAACTTTAGAAACATGGTATGGATGAAGCAAGTTTTCTCGTAGAACCAAATGAACAGTCTTATTACTGGGAATATTTAGTGTAGAAGCTAATTGACGGGTACTCGCAGAGGGATCTTCCTGTATTGTGGCTAGAACTTGCTCTTCTAGTTGCACGGTACGCCTTTGCCTTGGTCGACCTGCGTTCGCATTTCTTGGAATAAACGAACCTGTTTCACGAAGTCGTTGGTCCAGCCTTCGAAATACATTTTTACTTGGATGCCTCCGATTTGGAAAACGCACTCGATATTCCTACCCTGCCATGCTAGCATTTCCACGACAGAAACCGTATATCATGTACATATCGGCATATTCGTTGAACGTAACATTCATAATAAACAAACAGAACAACTAGTAAACACGAAAACCCGAAAACTGATTAAAACTATACAAATAAACACGAAAAATAAGCAAGTCGAATGAAATAGGTAGATTACAAAGTGTCAAAATTTGACAGTAGTAATGTATTTGACTAGAACAACATTAGTCTGCCTACTTATTGTTTTACAACGTTGTCAGATGTGTTTTTCGTCAAAATAAGTTAATAAACAAATATTAAAAACAAACTTTAAAATCAAAAAGAAAACTTTAACGAAAGGATAATAACAACAATTCTTCTTTCTTCTAAATTGTAGCTCTTTCTGTCAACAAATATCAAGTAATAATGCTTATTTCAAGACTGAAAGTCCGAACTTTAGGAACCTCGTGCAAAGATATGGAGCTTGGTACAACATTTTCGTATTAGGATTTTGGACTCCGAATTTAACGAAGAACATCGCCGCGTGTAGTGGGTCCGCCAATTTATACACACCTTGTATATGGACTTTCACATGTAAGTGTGGGAAAAACAAAACATTTTAACATAGTTAACTTATTTACAAAGTAAACACTTCTATTAGTATATATATCTTATGGCTTACCTATAAAACCACTATCTTTACTTCGAAAATTATTGTCTTATCAATTTTTTATTAAAACACACTTTTTAATCACTTTATTACAAATATCCTATTAAGCACTTAAAGCACAGTAAAAACAACACAGTAAAAACAATAACAATAACATAAATTACATTTAAGAACATGTATGAAAGGATATGATACCAAACAGAACATAAGAAGAAAAATAAACAAAATGTCGCCTTCCCTTATTTACGTTCTTTTTAGAAATTGTGTCGCCCTATACCATATAAAGCAAAACTAAAATTTTAATTTCATTTCTTCTTCTTCTTCTTTTTAATAGGACTATGTCCTGTTTCTCCAACTTTTATTCAATGTCCTGTGACGATGAGGTCCAGGAGTCAGCCCATCTTTTTGGTGGTCTTCGTAAGGGTCTGGTCGTGTTCGGTTTTTCCTTGTATGCGGCCTTGGCGAGCCTATCGTTTCCCATCCTGTCGACATGCTCTCTTCATTCTCTTCTTCTTCCCCGTGACCATCCAACAACATCTGGCATCCTATCGCACTGTTCCCGGATCCTATTACTTCAATTTCATTTATGCTCATTAATTATTCATCCCACCCCATGGCTCGTTTATGCTTGTGACCTATCTTGGTATTCGTCTCACTTTTTCCCATTAATCTTGTATCTATTCCAATCTTGTAATTTCCGAAGTAATCGCTGCTTCTATTTCCTGCACTTGGTGATGTATCATACACAGTTCACTCTTATTTCCTTCGCATCCCCGATGCGTTGTTGTGTGTAATGCGTTAAATTTCTTTGTCCCCGAGGGTGTTTCGTAATTAAGCGGAATTGTGGCTTCGTACGCCACTGTATCCGGTAACTCTCTCCACACCGCGCCTGTGGTAACTGTCGCCGGCGAATCGGTCTGTGCCGATCCCAACATTAGTAGCATAATAAAAAACCTATAAGGGCCGGTATTTCGATCTCAGTATAAGATAAGTATAAGCGATATACCGAAGATATCTTGATATTTCTGTCTTTCGAAGTTCAGATAACGGTTATCTTCCAGATAAGTCTTAGATAAAGATACACGGTAGTCACCGGTTGTATTATGAGTTTTATCCGGAGGATAAGTGACGATGAAGGTCGATAACAGTCGAAAAGACTCGTGTATTTCGAAAATTATCAAAAGCCAGTTCAATTTATAGGTTAACTGTTGTGTGTGTTAATACTTTTGAATATGTATCAAGATTTACAAAACTTAATTGAAGAATTGGACGAAGAAAATGACTTGGAATTATATAATATGTTACAACCTAGACAACATATAATCAGATTTCGGCCAAATAATTTCGAAAAATGGAGTGATACAGAATTTATTCATAGATTTAGATTAAGTAAGGCTACTGTTCTACATTTATTACCAAAAATTGAAAATTCGCAACTACACCGTACTAATAGGTAATTTATACACTGCACATACTTATAATATTGTAATATGTATTTTCTAAATATTTCAAAAATCATGCTGTACCACCTTTACAACAACTGCTCCTTGGGCTAGGATTTTTAGCAAGTAGTTCATTTTACTTAAGTATAGCAGATTTTGCTGGTTTACATAAAAGTATAGCTATATATTTGCCAAGAACAGAAAATGAAAAGCTTCGAATACAAGAAGGATTTTATGAAATCGCTCGATTTCCTAGAGTCGTGGCAGCAATTGACTGCACACAAATAAAAATTCAATCGCCTGGGGGTCCTCACGCAGAAAATTTTAGATGCAGAAAGGGATATTTTTCTTTAAATATTCAAGCTATGTGTGATTCGACTTTACGTTTTGTTGATATAGTTTCCAGATGGCCAGGGGCCACGCACGATAGTACAATATTCAATAATTCATTAGTATGTGCACGTTTTGAAAACAATGACTTTGGAAATGCCATTTTATTAGGTGATAGTGGTTATCCATTGAAAGATTATTTAATAACTCCATTAGCTGAACCAGAAAATAACGCAGAACAACTCTTTAATGAATCTCAAATAAGAAGTCAAAATGTTATTGAAAGAGCATTCGAAATCTGGAAAAGAAGATTTCCAATATTATCTGTGGGGATACGTTGTAAAATTCCCTTGCCCAAAAAATAATTGTAGCAACAGCAATTTTACACAACATTGCAGTTTCAAAGCAAGAACAATTACCAGATGCTGCAAATGATGATGACATAATTACTGTGATACCTTTATACGTAAAACGTATATGTATATATGCATGTGCTTGAGATACACACATACATTAAATGCCATTGTCGATAATCGAATGCACAGACACCGGTGTTTCGACCTATGAGGTATCATCAGTGTGCGTGGAGATTCTCGACAATAGCTTCAAGACTTAAATCGCTGCCTATGTCATTTTCGCATGTTAAATGTAGTGAGAGTATCACAGCGACATCTAACACCCAAAAGATGACACGGAAAAAAGCGATGGCTTCTGACAGCATGTTCTGCTATACAGAGGCCTGTATGTTAATAGTGTACCTCGTGTAATAGAGCCTAAGGTGGCGTCACCAATCAAAACGAAAATGAAAAGTGTGAACACATGGATGTTAAAACTAACATCAAGCAGTAAATAATTACTGTGACTTACATATATACCTTTATACGTAAAACGTATATGTATATATGCATGTGTTTGAGATACACACATACATTAAGTGCCATTGTCGATAATCGAACGCACAGACACCGGTGTTTCGACCTATGAGGTCTCATCAGTGTGCGTGGAGATTCTCGACAATAGCTTCAAGACTTAAATTGCTGCATATGTCATTTTCGCATGTTAAATGTAGTGAGAGTATCACAGCGACATCTAACACCCAAAAGATGACACGGAAAAAAGCGATGGCTTCTGACAGCATGTTCTGCAGAACATGCTGTCAGAAGCCATATTTGTTCTGCAGAACATGCTGTCAGAAGCCATCGCTTCTTTCCGTGTCATCTTTTGGGTGTTAGATGTCGCTGTGATACTCTCACTACATTTAACATACGAAAATGACATAGGCAGCGATTTAAGTCTTGAAGCTATTGTCGAGAATCTCCACGTACACTGATGAGACCTCATAGGTCGAAACACCGGTGTCTGTGCGTTCGATTATCGACAATGGCACTTAATGTATGTTAGCATTTCAAGTTTTTTCTTTTTACACAATATTTTAATGTTTAATAGTTCCAATTTCTTTTCATGAATTATTTTATTATATGAATTTTGCTGTTGCAAGTTTTCCAGTTCTTGCTCTAGTATTTTTTTCTTCATTTCAAATTCTTTTTCATGGAATTTTAGTTCTGCATTCTGCAACTCTTTCTGCCTAGTCATTACTTCATTTTTTGCTTCGGCCAATTTTGAAAATTTATCTTGCATTACACTTTCCTTCTTTTCAACGTTTAAGGTTGGTGACTTTTGGCTTTTTAAAAACTGCGGTGTCCACTTCCGTTTCTGTTACAAATAAATATATAAAGGTTTAATACTTAATTTATTTATAAAATTTATTAATTAAAATATAATAAAAAGTAATGGCTACCTCGCTTGTTGAAGGCTGGGAGTTCATTTGACTCGTTGTAGCTTCGGGGTTCATCTTACTTGTTGATAGCTGCGGATTCATTTCACTAGTTGATGGTTGGGTACATATTCGAGTGTTTTTGTGTTCAAGATTTTACTTGTTGATGGCTGCGGATTCATTTCACTAGTTGATGGTTGGGTACATATTCGAGTGTTTTTGTTTTCAAGAGTTATTTCACTCTCATCTTTGGACACAGAAGCAATGGTTGGTTAGAAGTTTGCCTCTGCTTGCGCTCTGAGACACAGTTTCTTGAGGTGTCAGCTCAATCAACTAAAAATAAAAACCTATTATTATCATACCTTATATAGATAATTAAAATTCTTACTGTTGGGGAACTAGTAACATCTATATATATTTTTTGATCCGGTACTTCAACTACAACAAAAAAAAACTGATTAATAATAGTTCTCTACTTTGTTTATATAGATATATCAGGTTTTACCTATTTCACTGTTGTTTACTTCATCACTGTCACCAATACTTGGTACCTTCAACAGATAAGTAAATTATTCCGAGTAGCTTCTCCTCAAAGTCCAGGTATTCCGGTATATTTTCTTTTCCTCCCCCAGTCATAAATATTGCCTTTTTTTTTATTGCTGCTGCCCCTTTTTTCTGATGTCTTTTTTATCGTTTCATATTTTGCATGTAAAGCTAAGGAAAGAGAAATATTACAAGTGCTAAATAAATGTACATATATATTACATTGTTTTCTTACCTTGTGCTGAACGAAAACTTTGTCCACATCGAATATTAAATTCTTTCTCTATTACAGCCCACGTGTCTTTTTTTCATTCCATGCCACACTATCACTTTGTTTATTTTCATAATCTTTTCATATTTTAATACCAAGTCAACAAGGATACGACATTCCTGTTTTATAAAATTTACAGCTCGTTTTCTTTTCAGATTATCCGTGCTTTTCGGTGTAATCATAATTATGTATTTACAAAATAATCACCAAACACGAAAGAAATACGGCATCTGTGTGCAAAAATGACACAAGGTACGCACACTTTATAGAATTTTCCGTTCTTGTCTTTTGCACGCCAGTACCGCATAATAATATCCTTTTCTACTCGTTTCTTTCAATTAGATACAAATAAGTGTTGCCAACATATGTGTGAAAGACATTATTTTAGGGGATAACTATCTGTAGGATATATTTATACTCCCTACTATTTGAAATACCGAAAGTGGTTATCGGTCAGATTATACTTCAGTATAATTTTATCCGGAAGATAGTTATACTATACTTTATACTGAGATTGAAATACCGGCCCTAAGAGGTGTCGTTAGTTTCATGTTTTTATAACTTGTATCTAAATTTATACATTCCTTTTAATCTCTTAATATGGAAATGTGAGGGGATATTTCGGTCACCAACATTCCTCAACATCATAATGCAGTCCTTTTATAACGAAAGCTAATGTTTTTTCACCTCGAGGTGTGTATGTATAAAAAGGTATCGTTTCCTTATATTTATTAATATACTTTTTATAGCTTTCTAGCTCACGAAAATAAAGTAAGGTATTATCCTCCGAGAAATGAAAATAGTTCTTATTACTTACTGCTTCGATTCTTTCTCGGAACTCCTTATAATTTTGGGTTATGCGAGAAACAAAACAAATTGTAGGAGGTTTCCCTTTGTTTGGCTTACTTTCAGTAGGCTGTTCTCCGGTTGCGACATTTTCTACAGAGTTCTCCGCTTCCGATGGCTCGTTTGATTCAGATTGTTTACTTAGTTCTTTCATGTGAACATCGTCCACTTTATCCGCCATGATACCATATCTATTTGAGATTTCCACAGAAAAGTAGTCTAAAAGGCTATTTTCGGTACCCTTGCTACTACCTGCCATGTTTTGGAAATGTTTATTATTAACGTCGCTTAACCCCGGGCCGATCGGTGCATCGAACCGACTTTTCGTATCTTCAAATTCGCTGATTTTAGTTATTTTATTATCATGATCATCTTTAAATTTTGCGTTTTTAAGGTATGAATTTTTCTTGCCCGTAGTTATGTTCTTCACGCTGCACATTTTCAGTTTTAAGGCGCACTTATTACTTTGCCGTGATTCCGGACTTGTCTATACACTATTAAAATCCTATTTTGTTTTACGCGAACTACAAAACAAATTGGAAGAGGAGGTCCCTTTGTTTGCTTTGCATTCGGGTGTTGCATTTTCTGCCGTATATAAAAGTATTTAAAACATAATTTTCAATATCTTTTGTATAAAAAAAAATTTCAAAATTCAGACCGGAAGTACCACTTTTACTCTTATCGAATAGCGATTTTTTGCAAATATGTCGTAAATTATGCATTCTATATATATTTATTAAGAGTACAAAAGTATTTAGAATTGGATTTGCAATATTTTTTGTATACATGAAATTTCAAAATTCGGACCGGAAGTAGCACTTTTATTCTTAGCGAGTAGCACTTTTCTTCGAATATCTTGCAAAGTATGCATTCTATAGCGATTTATTAAGAGAATGAAATAACTTAGAATAGGAGTTTGGATAAGTTTTGTATAAAAAAATTCTTAAAATTGTATAGTTTGAAACGCTCATACGTATAAGAAAGTCGTGTGGTGGCCACACCTCATTTTTTTCCTAGTTTTCTAACTTCACTTGGGCAGTCTGCAATTTTCCTTTTCACCACTAGCGCTTAATTTATACCAGACTTTCGAGTTTTATTCATTTCTTGTTCTTCTGCGAGCCTTTTAAGAACTGGTGTGCTGGTTAAAATTTCAGTTGTCTTCTTTTTCCTCTGACGTTTATTAATAGAAATTGATGCGGCTGCAGGGTAAGGTTTTACAATAGTAGGAGAAATGAACTGCTTTTCTGGCGTCCTAGGTTGAGAGCTGCTAGAGGATGGAATGTTCTCCAATAGTTGACGTGGTTCACAATAAGAAAGGTCGTCTATGCTGTGACTAATATTCCGGCCTTTGTTTTCTTGGTTTAAAGTCTTGTCGGACCTATCAGTTACAGCTGCTGCCATGAAGTCGTCAACAAAAATATTGTCGTTATAAGGAAATATACCCGTGGCACGGAAACCCGCCATACAATTTCGCTGACTAAAAGCAAGTGGATAAGAATCTCCCAAAATTTCAGCGATGTCGTAAATAGTGACTCTTTTGCCCGGATTATTGAGTAACCACGTTTGACAACTTTGGTTATAAAACTTTTTTAATGGGTAATAAACGCTTTTGTGTAATGGCTGAAGCGTATGGCTTGTATGTGGCGGTAGTGTTAACAAAATAATATTATTTATATTTGCTAATGTAATCACCTCCAATGAGATGTGAGTCTCGTGGTTGTCCATTATCAATAATATTTTTGATTGAGGTGTTGGTTTAGTGTGTTTTATAAAGTAATTCAACCATTGAACAAAAATCTCTGACGTCATCCAGCCTGAAGGTGATGCCGTTCCAATTGTTCCAGGTGGCGCGTTTTTTATCATATGCTCTTTAAAATATTTCCTCGGGAATACCAAGAGCGGTGGTACATGGTTACCAATTGCATTGATACAGCCACACATTGTAACTAAAGTTCCTCTTTCGTTAGATGTTATTTGACCAACTTGTTTTTGGCCTTTTCTAGCTACAACTTTTCCTGTTTGTTGAACTGTGGTAAGAGCCGTTTCATCAACATTATACAGTGTGACCAGTGAAGTCCGCATCATATGGGATTTTTTTATTAATAGATTTATTCTAAATTTGAGTTTGGCATCAATTTCTGCTTCGATCAAGATGAAAATTAACCAAAAAAATAATAGTCACGTGATTCGCATTATCTGTCAAATTTAAATTTTTTTCCAAAAAAAATTCAAAAGTAGGGTTATTTCTCAAAATATCGAAAAAAGTTATTAGAAAAAGTTTTTCTAAAAACAATTTTTAACCCATATGCAAAATTTCAGCTGCATAAGATAATTTAGATTTTTTGCCAATTTTTTTGTAAATTGCACCACTGTTGCGAAATAAGACAACGCAACCTACATAAAACTTCTTAGTTTTAACAATGCTTTATTCCAGACACATTTTCTTTAAGGCAGCGCCATATTCAATATGTGTTTTTCTACAAAATCCAAGTAGGGCTATTAAAATTTGGTCACATGTGATGCAAAGTTTATTTGTTTTTGACCCTGTATTAGGTAACTTCATAAAATAACTATTTTTGAAAATGTAGTTTGTGTCTAAAAGTAATACACTGCTACCTTCTTGTGTTTAAAATATCAAATGGCAAAAGGCCCTAAACAGACTCGGTAACAAAATTCCAAGAAGGTAGGAAGTAAGACACCACCACGGTAACTAACCTTCTATTTGAATATAGGAAGACGCTTGTCTATTAAATAATCACCAACTTATAAAACACTCAGGCCTTACCTTCTTACTTCCCAAGGGTCGATGTTAAATATGGGAGTCAGCACCGCCTCCAGCTACAGTCAGAATTAGGGCGAGTTCGAACACAGTACTAAGTCGAAGGTTACGTTGTCAGGGCGCCTATCCGTTAAGATATGCTGAGCCCAACAGATATTCAGACCCCGGACAACATCCAATATAAGATTCCCCAGGTGATAAGAAAAATAAGACCAACACACACTCATTCAAACTTAACAAACGGTTTATTGAAAACTTAATAATATGGAACCAACAGTTCGTTTCAAATATTGAGCACAAAACCGGCTATTGCTAACTAATCTTCTGGTTTTCAACAATATATTCAAAAGACACAAAACAATGAAATATGAATCACAAAAGCGCAACTCAGTTGCCAGTAATAAACTTCTGAAGGAATGAATAAAATCTTAAATGGTCACCCAAGGTGATCCACAACTCCAAATTACCAATGACGTACAATTACAAAATTAAAGAAGTTCAAAATGGAAAACACATGAAACAACCTTAAAGTTAAAATAATTACCTGACAATATTCTTACAAAAGCATACAATTATAAGGCAACTTGCCGAAAGTCCCTCCAAAGTCGAACAGTTTGATCGGAAAATGCAACACGTCAACACTCCAAAATGAAACACTCTGTATACCAGAGGCAACCGACAATCTATTCGACAGTAGAGTGCAGACTCTAAGTTATATGGTATCTAATACTATAAATATTAGCGCTAGTTAACTATGCTTTACATAAGAAAACGTGATTAAAATTAAATTCAATAATTTCTTACAAGATTGTACATAATTCTAATTCCAAAAAAGGCTACGTAACGTCTCCAAAATGGACAAGTAGCTCCCAACTGGAGTCACTGTTATTAATTAAGCTACGTTCATTGAATGAATTCAAATTATAAAGGCTCACATGCCACAAGAAGTTGATTTAAGAAATTACGATGACTTATTTGATTAGTTAGGCCGAGAAAGTTGAAATTTACTGTACGAAGTACTCGAAATTGACATAAATTTACCAAAACTGTTTGGCCAATAATTCCCGCGTTATGGGTAATATCAGGAAAATTACACAGTCACAGTACCTTAAAGGAAAACCACATCCACAGCTACCATACACGATACCTTCTACAGATCACACTCGTTACAAAGGAAAACTGCCCACATATCCTCGGCTATCAACATCTTCGGGAAAATTAGTGTAGGAAGGCTACAGCATTACATCTATCTGCGCCTCAAATTATGTCTTCACCGCAGGATACAGCAACTAATTCCCTTGGAATCGTAAAATTACATCAGGCACGTGGTTCTTAGACTTAACCCAACAAAAGTGCTCAAATGAGATCTATGCCATGCACTAACAGCTATAATTGAATATAGAAACAACACAATTAAGATCGATCAGACACGTGGAAATTATACTTACAGCAGTTAAACAATTCTTAAGCCACGACAAACAATATCCTCAGCAAGTTTATAACCATAACATCCGCCTTTTACTAGCGATTACACACGATATACTTCAACATTCCACTAATTTCTCAAGTAGTGGCTAAAGAAAATGCATCTGCTCTTGTGATGTTTTAAGTGCTTCCACCCAGGCAGTCGAAGATCAAAAAGAGAAAGAATCCACTTGTCATCTAGCGATCTCAAGCGTTATCAACAACATTAGAACTAATAACCACGAGACTTAAACCGATATTTTACACACACGACATAAACGCAGATTCAAATGACAATAGAAAAGTGGAAAATAATTATAATTAATTTGTCACATAACTCTAAGCCCAAAAAGAAACTCCAAAACTAAATTAGAAGATAATTAAAAATACCCAATCTATTAAATAAAACATCGTGCGCCATCTACCCGTCAACACATATACATTACACACATGAGATAATGCAAAACGCACGGCGGTAGGACTCTTATGGAATTCTCCCCTAGATGGCAGAAGGAATCGATAACATTAATTTAAGAGAAGGATGATTTATTTAATCCGAAATAATTTAAGTTTTCAAACGATAAAACTAAAATTCTCAATTCAGAGATAAAATACAGCAAAATAATTGTAACAAATTCCTCCCTCACCACAAAAAGGTTATTTACTTGTAAATTACCGTTAAGCCAAGAGTTATGAAACCAGGAACTGAACTGTGCCAAACACAACATATAAACATACGATACAATAGTACCAACAGTAAAAAGGCGACAACGACTAGGGCAAAAGGAAAGACAAATGTGCGCGACCATGTCCGACAGCAAACACAGCACCACCAAACGCTTGACCAAAACCACCACGCGGCCCTTCGGCATTCAACCGGTACGGGGAAGTAACGAGGAATAAATAAAAAAACAAGGGTGTTGAGATTCTGCACAGGCGCGCCCCGAGACCTGACCAACCGACAGCCCAGTACCACTGATAGCATCCAAAAAGGAAATGGAATAGACGGGTTAAGTTACGGTCGAAGGCACAGGAATTAGGAAGAGATACTACCAATAGACCAAGATGCGGGAAAGGCAACCCCCGAAACGACACTCTGCAGACACGCGACGGTAAAAGAGAACTTGGGGTGAGGCCCTCGGTATCTCAAAACAAACAAAAATAAAAGGTCAACTAAAAATGGGTTTATTACTACAGATATGGGATACAAAGCGGAATAAGGAGAGGTATATAAAGACAGGGTACATACAATACAATCCTAATTATATTAACGTGGTGACACCTGCCTGTAAGGCTTAATTCACCACGGCCCTCATGGGCGAGAGATTGGGATACGCCCAAATCAGCGCGCCCGCCCCCTGTTAGAGGAGAGAGCTACCTATTACGTCTTTTGGTTTCAGGACCTAATCGACGCACCCTATAGGTTAAGGGGGGACCTATCTAAATCCCTACTGACTATGCAGGTCAGCACCCTAGCAGAGGGAACGCTGCTCACCCGGTGGAGGAGAAAAACTCTTCCTAACCGCATTTGGCTATCAACCACCACCCCCACGAGTCCAACACCAATCGGCCGGGACGGGACGAATCCCGTGGGCATCCCGGCCCCCGTGGTACCAGTCGTAGCATCACTGGTTGGAAATGCTTCGGAGCCGAAGCCCCTTCCTATTTTACCGCCTGACGGTATGGCTAGGTGGGCCAAGCTCGGGTACGTGGGTTCGCCATACCCAAAAGCCACGCCGGACCTTTAATAAAGGCACCCAGCATATCTTCCCTGCGCACCCTCGACACACCACCATTTACACTGCAATCATTCGTATCCTTTCGCTCCTTCGCTCAAACGCATTCTTCGCATACTCACTCACACTGAGGAAGCTTGCCTCCTCACAAACGACCCCCTCCACATTCAAGGTACCATCCTCTCTCACTGTCATACTCCATTCACTCCGTTTCCTCAAATCCTCATACAACCGACACTCATCTAGCACATGCTTGCAATCTTCCACACCCCCACACGCACACATTTCATCATCCGCCAAAGTTCTCTCATACAATAACGCATTCAAACTGCCATGGCCGGTAATCAGATAACCCAATTCCCAGCCAGGCTCAAACCATTCATTCACCCTCGCAAATCTCACACTTCTTATAAAACCGCACGTCACCCGTCCCTTTTCACTCTCATCCCATCTTCTCTGCCATTCATCATTTGCGCACTCAAGCAAGAGCTTCCTACAGTTACCCTTGCTCAGACCATCCACGTTCACTCCTCTCATCCAATCCAAATTATCCAGCTCTCGCCCTCGCCTCCATCTGTACATGACTCCCTTCCTACCTACTCCCAAATCCCATGGCATCGCCCCCATCAACACCTGCATGGCATGCGTCGAGACAGTCCTACACACTCTCAAACTCGCACTCAGGACAACCCGCTGCGCCCTTTCGAGCTCCATTCGTATGTATCCCAAACCCACAGAGTCGCACCATACACCAGCATCGTACGTAACGCATGCCAAAATTAGCCCGTCATAAATCACCCTCACAGCCTTCCTTCCTAAACCCCATTCTTTCCTTAGTACTCTCTTCAGGCAGCCCGTAACACACCTCATTCTCTCACGCACCTTCCACACATGCGGCTTAAAATTAAATCGCTCACCCATTGTAATGCCAAGATACCTCACCTCGGAGGAGTACCTCAGCACCACATCACCCACTTTCACACTTGGTGCCCGACTCGCAGCCAGTCTTCCTTTCAACAACATCATGCACGTCTTCTCCTTAGAGACTTCCACACCAACTCGGACACCCCACTCAAACACCGCTTCCATACTTAATACCGCCAATCTCTCAATCTCAATTCTACTGTTTCCTTCAACCATCACAAGCAAATCATCAGCATACGCAACTACATGCACTCCTTCTTCCACACTTAACATATCAAGCAACTCACTCATCATAAGGTTCCATACTTCAGGCCCGCATATCGACCCCTCTGGACACCCCCTACAAACATCCTTCCACACAATCTCCCTACTTCCAGTCACACAAACCTTTCTCTCTCTAAAATAATCCATCCACACATCTACTTCCTCGCATCCAACCTCTCGCAACTTCCTTATCACACTTGTCCAGCGAAGATTGTCAAACGCACCCTTAAAATCCACAAACACTCCTAATACATACTTACACTCTGACCCATTCACCGTATCTTGCACACGTACCCATGCATCCTCTGTCGACCTGCCCTTCACAAAACCATACTGTCGATCATTCATCCTTCCCTCCAGCACTCCTCTCAATCTCTCTACTAATACACGTTCAAAAAGTTTCCCGAGGACCGGGAGCAGACAGATCGGTCTGTACGACCTCACAATGCTCCTCGGTTTCTCCCTACTTTTGAGTAACACCACCACTCTCGCACTCTTCCATTCTCTCGGGAAGACCCCTTGATTCATACAACTATTAAACAAGTCACAAACATACTCTGGTACTACTCCCCATGCATACCTCAACATCTCCGGAGTTAACCCATCCAAACCTGGAGCTTTTCTCATCTTCATACTCCCTATCGCACTCTCAACTTCCTCATACTCTACATCCCTCACCATTCGCTGCACCCCACACACCTCATCTAACACCCCAATATCACCCGGGAAGAACTCGTCCAATAGTACATTCACACTCTCGGTCCAAGACCTCGTCATTCTCCCATCCACTTTCATAGAACAAATCTCATTCCTGTCTCTCTTACCCATACAGACCTTGTATACCTCTCCCCAGGGATCTGCTGTTCCTTCCATTCTAACATACTCTCTCCACTTGCTAATTCGCGTGCTCCGTATCTCCCGCTTATACATTCTCTCCCTCCTTTTATACTCTGACTCAAGCAACTCCCAGCCATCAACCCCACGCATCCTAGCTTTCTGATACTTCTTCCGCAATATTCGCACTTCCTTTCTAGCACTCCTTAGTTCATCCGTCCACCAAACACCCGACCGACGGCTTCGCCGCCAGCCTTTCCTCAACACTCTATTCCCAGCCTCTTTAAAACACTCACCCATCCACTCTACCTTTCTATCTACCGTCCATCCCTGAAATTGTTCCAACCGAACAGCATCGACTTCAAACCTAAGCACTCGCGCAAATTCCTCCCAATCAGCATCCTTCATCACCCACCCAACTCTCTCACATGCTCCTTCATCAACACCACCACCCCAGGCACACCTGATGATGATGGCGTTGTGATTACTTATACTCAACTCCGGATGAACTGTCCACTCGCAGTCAAACATACGCACCCACTCTCTGTTACATACACTCACATCAATGTCAGACTCACCATTGACAGTCGAGAAGGTTGCAAACTCACTGGCCTCATTCAAAACTATCAGATCCTTCTCATTCAACAGTTCTTCAATCAATCGTCCCCTAGCTTCCTTCTCCTTGTATTCAAGCCGCCCCTTGCTGAACCAACAAGGGGAGACCGCATTCGAATCCATACACACCAGCACAGGCATTCCCCTTCTCGAATCAATCACCCTTTTCAAATAATCAATATCATTCACTATGTCCCCCCCATACTGACAATAGAGGGAACACACACATACTTCCCCAAACTCTCCCTTAACCCAGACATACAAACCACAATCATCCGAGCAATCCGACATTTCCATCACCACATATTCATCATTCATAACGATTACCGCCGCCTTGGCAGCAGTAAATGCACGCACCCCAATCTCACTAAACCCTTTCACTACACCATCTCTCACATACGGCTCCTGCAGCATTATCACATCCACACGCTCCTTTTTCGCAGTCTCGCAAACATCCACCATTACCTCATACGACCGTTGACCATTCAGCTGCAGGATCTTACATTCGCTCTCAGGCATAACTAGTCCTTTCTCTCGCCAATCTACACTGACGCTCGTACTCCGGACACTCATTACTCATGACTGAGTGCCCGTCATCCCTTCCTCGCTGTTTACAATTTCTACAAGATTCACTCGATTGCGCACATTCATTCCCAAGGTGTCCACCCTTCCCACATTTCCTACAGATTCGCTCTTTTTCCTTACATTCTCTCCTAGCGTGTCCGAAACCGTAACACCCAAAGCATCGCATCACATCCATCCACTCCCTGACTTTGTATGACCCAAAACCAACAAACACTCGGCCATCATTCATAACCTCATTCATAACCTTGCCGTGCACTTCAATAACTACATTCGACATATCTCGCTCTCTCCCTCTCATCCTAAACTTTACCCGTGCAGTCTGTTTAAATACATCCTCATCCACACATCCTCGCACACTCTTCACGTATACTGCATTCAACAGACTCTCATCAGTGATCTCCTGCGGGAGATCATAAACTACAAACTTTGGTCCTATCTGACGGGGATCCCCCACAGTTAATCCCAACCTCTCAAATTCTTTACATTTCTGGAGCCGTTCTTTCTCTTTTGCACTGACTGTCTCTATTGCCCACCTCCACGCACCTTTCTAACAACCCTTACCCTTACGTCCGTCATTAATGGTTCCACTGTCTGCAAAACGCACTTCTCGACACTCTCCGCATTCATCGGTTGCGCCTCGTCGATCCCCCGTACAATTACGGTGAACCTCTCCGGTACAACCGCACTCAACTCTTTTGCACACTCATCTGATCACGTACCCCAGTCATACTCTTCCGCTGTCCTCGCACGACGTCAGCGAAAGCTGGCGCCTGCTGCGGCACACGCACACTTGCCATCATATTATCACATCGCATCCTCTCCTCCAAGGCAGCCTCAGCACGCTCCTTGCCAACCAACACCCGAAGCAGGACATGACGGTATTCATCCGCCTGCTCCAAGATTTGGCTGCCAACCACCTTGGACACCTTACTTGATTCATCCATTACCAACTCCCTCAATCTCTTACCAATCACTCGCATTTCTTCGACCGCATCCACTGCCTCAGATTCATTCTCCATATCATATCGACCTCTTTTGGTACCACTCACATCAGTTCTACTGCTCATGCCACTCTTCATACTTGACGCACTCTTTTGGCTGGTCACACTTCCTGTTCGCCCTCTTCCTGACATATCAACATTCAACATCGATATATCCACAACATCCATAAATAATTCACCCCCACTCGGGCCGGCTGGCGTTCCAGGGGGGCTCCGAGTAACCGTGCCACCGGTACTGAAAGCCCGACTACCGGCCCCGTCCTCCGAGGACTCTCCTTTTTTCTCCTTTCCATTCTTAGGTTTTGTATTTTTCATCTTGATTCCCACGAGTAGGGTCGCTTGGTAGGTCCACCCCCGGCTTACGCCCAAACCGAGGGCAAGACTAATACAACGGGGGGCGCCAGGTACCCCGAGGGCGATCGTTCATAACTGGACTACCCACCAGCCACGCATCCCTTCGGCACGTATCATACTTTGGGATTCGGGGATATTTGCTCCGGCAGCCGGGCGAGCAGCGGCGGAGGCGCGACAACGCACCCACACCCCTGCCCGCCCGACCGCCAGAGCTGGCATCGGTAGACGGACGAGCAGCGGCGCAGGCGCGAAAGCACACCCACACCCCTGCCCGCCCAGCCACCGGCGCCGTTAGAGGTTATCGTCCTCGCGTGCCGGGCGGTTAAGCCAAGCACCCCGGTCCCCTCTTCAGGGGATTACGGTATATACAAGGGAAAGGAAAGGACAGGTCCAACCCCCGCCCAGGTGCTCAGATCCATCGGGTTCGCCGATCCCCGCACTCCCGCACTCAGTGCCAAGAACTCCTGATGGTACTTTTATTATAGAGGTTTATAGTCCTCGCACGGTATGCGTCTCCATACCGCCCCGGTCCCCAAAGGGATTACGGTTTGTACAAAGGAGATGTGTCCAAGAACATCATCATCCTAGGTGCTCAGGCACCACGGGTTCGCCAATCCCCGTTCTCCCGCACTCAGTGCCAAGAGACCTTGTGGAACAAAAAAGACAGGGTACAGCACAGAATGGTGAAACTACTAAAAGACACGGACGGCACGTCCACGCGACAAACGTACATTCCGGAAACACAACAACTGAAGATCGCCAAACAAAATAGACATAGCAAACGGGGGTTTAAAGTCTGGACCGGCGTTGTCCCGACTGAAACGCTGAAGGCGAGCGATAAAGCCATAAGGCGAAAGTCAATATCAAATCCTGGAGGTAACATTTTGACAATAACAATAGCAAAAAGGTCGCCAGGACACGACCCTTGGAAGGCTGAGAACTATCACATAAGGACCGTTCTTCTTTATACCTTCGCAAATATAAGGTCTAATCAGAACGAAAATGTCAGTACGACACATACATCACGATAGAATAACTATCAATGCAAATTATAGACCATACGGTACGCTATATGCTATACGGTACGAAAGTCAGAATAAACGAAACAAAGTCTAAGTCGGAATTACATAATCGTAAATATTACGAAGTCATGATCGGTACAGAATGTCATAATTAGGTACGAAAGAGTCGAAACAGGTGCGAAAACATATAACTTATAAAAGTTACACGGAAGTCGAAAATAACTGAACTAACGTAAGTTATACGGTACTCAACTAACATACAGAGTTACACGAAATTAATCCACCCAATTCAATCGTCGCTGTGTGGGCTATCGACAAAACATAGGGAGAACATCCCAGATCAGAACACATAAGGAAATACGTCGAACCCACGACAACTAAAATTGAAGATGTTAAAAAAAACGGGGAAAACTGAAAATTTTTGGGACGCCTTTTACGCCCAGGCATTAAACCCACAGGTATATTCTTAAGGCCTACCTGCAAACCGAAAATCCACAGTACAGAATTCAATCATCGGTAGGTTGTGCTTTAAGGTGTTCAACACTCCATGTTCCAGGACAAAAAACTACACTCAGTGATATACTTCCTGGATCGATCACAAAATTAAAGTCCAAGAAACATTAGCAGATTATCAATAAACTACAATAAACCAAAATAAAAGTCTGCTAAATTCACCAAAGAAAACACAAGTGGCTCATACAACACCACTAACTGGACTATAGATCGTAACAGAGCTTAATCATGATGATAACTGACAACTGAACCCATGCGGAAGACAACTAACGAAGTTCGTTACATGGAATCAAAAGATTTCAAGACATACAACACACAAGTGTAAAGGTTACTAAGGACCACAAAACTAAACAGCACAAATGGGAAAACTCTAATAACCACAAAACTAAACAGTACAAACAGAAAATTCCTAGTACCCACAAAAGAAAAGATGGATAGTAGTAAACCATCTACTATCTCATGAAGCAATTAAACTAAGGTAAGAATTCAATTAAATCTGTTGACTTTTGACGTGCAGATACAAATTATCCCACATATGTGGTTGCAAAATACGATACGAGACGATACTCCAAAACGATACGATAACCTTCCATTTAGTTCAAAAATCCCGAATTATACGGAAACTCTACGATACTATACGATAAATTAGGTGAACAGGTAGAAGGCTCCACACGATAAGCCAAACTGTAAAAGTGAAATTCAAACAGGTTTACACTTCACGAAGATAGGGAAAAAGGGTCGAAAAAATTTAATTATCCCCATACACAACTACAAATATTTCTGAAATTAGACAAACGAAAATGATCATATATTGGACAATCACACACACTTTAAAAACATTCTCTTTCGATGATCAACCACCAAATTGCACACGTGGCCTACCAAATTTGTTAGAGTACTCAAACATAAGAAACATTGTAGTGTAATCCATCCACAACATAACAGAATGATTTAATGGTATCAACAATATTAACGATAACAACGGCATGAACGGTACGGAAAGGTTATCGAAAATAATACGAAAATATACCAAGCGTCATAATTCATTCCAACCAAACATACAATAAACAGATTGTAAAAGTAATATTCACGAAAGGTGAAGACAACTGAAGACCACACAAACACAGCCAAAGCCAAATCTTAAAAAGCGATTCAAATTATCCGCATAACATTAAGAAGTGACAAATCCCATATAATCCCATATTATTATTATTAAACAACCTATTACATGATATCTATTATTACTATTATTATTACTATTAACTCAAGGGCGATACAACAACAAAAAAACTATGAAACTGACTGCATAAGCGATGACCCACAGTGACGAAACAGATTCGAAAATATTAATTCTACTAACTAACGAAATAACTAAGTTCAAAACAAAGATAGATTAACACATACAAGTCATACTACGAAATACTAAATCACGAGATATTATCTAACAGATCTAATAAGTACTCTAAACATGCAAAAATTCAACCAAAAGTACGGAACATACATCAGCGATACAGTATCAAACATTCTAACATTCAGTAACTAAGGGCCAAAAGTACACATAACATTCGAAATCACACACAACGTAAGACGTAACTGTAGTATAAGCTGGGATATACTTTACTTTTACTCAAAACAAAATATGCCAAGGTCTTCAATGCTAAAATTAATTAATTCCTGAAGATGATTCAAAATGTTTCTGAAAATTTCCAAAATTCTTTTGAACGAATTATTTATCCCCTCTAAAAGGCCCCACACGTTGGCGCGCCAAAAACCTTGCTACCTTCTTGTGTTTAAAATATCAAATGGCAAAAGGCCCTAAACAGACTCGGTAACAAAATTCCAAGAAGGTAGGAAGTAAAACACCACCACGGTAACTAACCTTCTATTTGAATACAGGAAGACGCTTGTCTATTAAATAATCACCAACTTATAAAACACTCAGGCCTTACCTTCTTACTTCCCAAGGGTCGATGTTAAATATGGGAGTCAGCACCGCCTCCAGCTACAGTCAGAATTAGGGCGAGTTCGAACACAGTACTAAGTCGAAGGTTACGTTGTCAGGGCGCCTATCCGTTAAGATATGCTGAGCCCAACAGATATTCAGACCCCGGACAAGATCCAATATAAGATTCCCCAGGTGATAAGAAAAATAAGACCAACACACACTCATTCAAACTTAACAAACGGTTTATTGAAAACTTAATAATATGGAACCAACAGTTCGTTTCAAATATTGAGCACAAAACCGGCTATTGCTAACTAATCTTCTGGTTTTCAACAATATATTCAAAAGACACAAAACAATGAAATATGAATCACAAAAGCGCAACTCAGTTGCCAGTAATAAACTTCTGAAGGAATGAATAAAATCTTAAATGGTCACCCAAGGTGATCCACAACTCCAAATTACCAATGACGTACAATTACAAAATTAAAGAAGTTCAAAATGGAAAACACATGAAACAACCTTAAAGTTAAAATAATTACCTGACAATATTCTTACAAAAGCATACAATTATAAGGCAATTTGCCGAAAGTCCCTCCAAATTTAAATGGTTGACTAATTACACTAAATAACGAGCTATAAATTTACACAATACAGATGCGAGGCTGCAACGCCAATACACATCTAAAATTTGTTCAAAATTCTAATTCCAAAAAAAAGGCTACGTAACGTCTCCAAAATGGACAAGTAGCTCCCAACTGGAGTCACTGTTATTAATTAAGCTACGTTAATTGAATGAATTCAAATTATAAAGGCTCACATGCAACAAGAAGTTGATTTAAGAAATTACGATGACTTATTTGATTAGTTAGGCCGAGAAAGTTGAAATTTACTGTACGAAGTACTCGAAATTGACATAAATTTACCAAAACTGTTTGGCCAATAATTCCCGCGTTATGGGTAATATCAGGAAAATTACACAGTCACAGTACCTTAAAGGAAAACCACATCCACAGCTACCATACACGATACCTTCTACAGATCACACTCGTTACAAAGGAAAACTGCCCACATATTCTCGGCTATCGACATCTTCGGGAAAATTAGTGTAGGAAGGCTACAGCATTACATCTATCTGCACCTCAAATTATGTCTTCACCGCAGGATACAGTAACTAATTCCCTTGGAATCGTAAAATTACATCAGGCACGTGGTTCTTAGACTTAACCCAACAAAAGTGCTCAAATGAGATCTATGCCATGCACTAACAGCTATAATTGAATATAGAAACAACACAATTAAGATCGATCAGACACGTGGAAATTATACTTACAGCAGTTAAACAATTCTTAAGCCACGACAAACAATATCCTCAGCAAGTTTATAACCATAACGCCAAATTCACATTAACCCTTGAGAAATACCATAACATCCGCCTTTTATTAGCGATTACACACGATATACTTCAACATTCCACTAATTTCTCAAGTAGTGGCTAAAGAAAATGCATCTGCTCTTGTGATGTTTTAAGTGCTTCCACCCAGGCAGTCGAAGATCAAAAAGAGAAAGAATCCACTTGTCATCTAGCGATCTCAAGCGTTATCAACAACATTAGAACTAATAACCACGAGACCTAAACCGATATTTTACACACACGACATAAACGCAGATTCAAATGACAATAGAAAAGTGGAAAATAATTATAATTAATTTGTCACATAACTCTAAGCCCAAAAAGAAACTCCAAAACTAAATTAGAAGATAATTAAAAATACCCAATCTATTAAATAAAACATTGTGCGCCATCTACCCGTCAACACATATACATTACACACATGAGATAATGCAAAACGCACGGCGGTAGGACTCTTATGGAATTCTCCCCTAGATGGCAGAAGGAATCGATAACATTAATTTAAGAGAAGGATGATTTATTTAATCCGAAATAATTTAAGTATTCAAACGATAAAACTAAAAATCTCAATTCGGAGATAAAATACAGCAAAATAATTGTAACAACACATTAATATTAAGAAAATAGTTTAATTGAAAAGTCAAATTTTCTAATAAAATAATCATAATACATTATAAAAATGAAACGCATTTAAAATTCCACCTTTTCAATTAATAACAATATGTATTTTTGGTATTTGAATATTAAATTAAACATAATTTGAAAAACCTAAAAATTAAAATTACATTTCTGTGTGCCTTCCATTGCGTTCAATACAGTAGAGTAGGTATACCGATTCTGGAGCCTCCCCCCCACCACTCCCCAGGTCAAGGGGCAAAGGTCAAGGGTCAAGGGATCAAAGGTCAAGTGGTCAAGGGTCAAAGGTCAAGGGTCAAAGGTCAAGGGGTCAAAGGTCAAGGGTCAAGGGGTCAAAGGTTCAAAGGTCAAGGGGTCAAAGGTCACGGGTCAAAGGTCACCGGAGGTGGCGCCCTCTGACGGCCACTAGCCAAACTAAAAATGGCAGATTTCTTGATTACCAACCCAACTAATGTGGCGCCCTCTGACGGCCACTAGCCAAACTAAAAATGGCAGATTTCTTGATTACCAACCCAACTAATATGGCGCCCTCTGACGGCCACTAGCCAAACTAAAAATTGTATCTCATCATTACCAACCCAACTAAAGTGGTGCCCTCTAATGGTCACTAACCAAACTAAAAATGGCGCCCTCTGACGGTCACTAACCAAACTAAAAATTGCATCTCTCATCAAATAAGGCATAATTTGTGGTACCAGTGTGACGGTGCTCCCATCCATACTACAAGACGGGTTCAAGAACGCCTCTTGGAAATATTTAGGGGCAAAGTAATTGGGCGTAATATGGAGCAATACTGGCCGGCTAGGTCTCCGGATTTAACCCCACTTGATTTTTTCTTGTGGGGTTACCTAAAACAAAAAGTTTACAAAGAAAAACCTTTCTGTAATGTTGATCATTTGGAAACGGTGATTCGAAACTGTATTTTAGAAATAAGGCCCCTTAGTATCAGAAACTCCATTAAAGATGTATCAAGAAGAACAATTGTTTGTATTGAGTAGAGTAGGTATACCGATTCTGGAGCCTCCTCCCCCCACCACTCCCCAGGTCAAAGGTCAAGGGTCAAAGGCCAAGGGGCAAAGGTCAAGGGGTCAAAGGTCAAGTGGTCAAGGGTCAAAGGTCAAGTGGTCAAGTGTCAAAGGTCAAGGGGTCAAAGGTTAAGGGGTCAAAGGTCACGGGTCAAAGGGTCAAAGGTCAAGGGGTCAAAGGTCACCGGAGGTGGCGCCCTCTGACGGCCACTAGCCAAACTAAAAATGGCAGATTTCTTGATTACCAACCCAACTAATGTGGCGCCCTCTGACGGCCACTAGCCAAACTAAAAATGGCAGATTTCTTGATTACCAACCCAACTAATATGGCGCCCTCTGACGGCCACTAGCCAAACTAAAAATTGTATCTCATCATTACCAACCCAACTAAAGTGGTGCCCTCTAATGGTCACTAACCAAACTAAAAATGGCGCCCTCTGACGGTCACTAACCAAACTAAAAATTGCATCTCTCATCAAATAAGGCATAATTTGTGGTACCAGTGTGACGGTGCTCCCATCCATACTACAAGACGGGTTCAAGAACGCCTCTTGGAAATATTTAGGGGCAAAGTAATTGGGCGTAATATGGAGCAATACTGGCCGGCTAGGTCTCCGGATTTAACCCCACTTGATTTTTTCTTGTGGGGTTACCTAAAACAAA
This sequence comes from Amphimallon solstitiale, assembly GCA_963170755.1. Lineage (NCBI taxonomy): Eukaryota > Metazoa > Arthropoda > Insecta > Coleoptera > Scarabaeidae > Amphimallon > Amphimallon solstitiale. The sequence continues at coordinate 95,681,306 of OY720677.1, read as the reverse complement.
AAGTTTACAAAGAAAAACCTTTCCGTAATGTTGATCATTTGGAAACGGTGATTCGAAACTGTATTTTAGAAATAAGGCCCCTTAGTATCAGAAACTCCATTAAAGATGTATCAAGAAGAACAATTGTTTGTATTGAGTAGAGTAGGTATACCGATTCTGGAGCCTCCTCCCCCCACCACTCCCCAGGTCAAAGGTCAAGGGTCAAAGGCCAAGGGGCAAAGGTCAAGGGGTCAAGTGGTCAAGGGTCAAAGGTCAAGGGGTCAAAGGTCACGGGTCAAAGGTCAAGGGGTCAAAGGTCACCGGAGGTGGCGCCCTCTGACGGCCACTAGCCAAACTAAAAATGGCAGATTTCTTGATTACCAACCCAACTAATGTGGCGCCCTCTGACGGCCACTAGCCAAACTAAAAATGGCAGATTTCTTGATTACCAACCCAACTAATATGGCGCCCTCTGACGGCCACTAGCCAAACTAAAAATTGTATCTCATCATTACCAACCCAACTAAAGTGGTGCCCTCTAATGGTCACTAACCAAACTAAAAATGGCGCCCTCTGACGGTCACTAACCAAACTAAAAATTGCATCTCTCATCATTACCAACCCAACTAAAATAGCGCCCTCTGACATTCACTAACCAAACTAAAAATTGCATCTATCATCATTACCAACCCAACTAAAATAGCGCCCTCTGACGGTCACTAACCAAACTAAAAATTGCATCTATCATCATTACCAACCCAACTAAAATAGCGCCCTCTGACATTCACTAACCCAACTAATGTGACATCAGGCAAAATGGCCGACCATCAGGATGGTCAATAAAAATATAAACTTTGCTTCTAGAGAATTCTTGAATAAATTACCCAACTTGCTATGGCGCTTCTCAATGTATTTCTAGCAGGTCTAAACATGTTTTCCAGCGGGAAACCGCAACGTCTGCATGCTTCTGTGATAGCTGCAGGCTTGAAATGTATTTCTATATCTTATAAAATAAAAAAAGAAACAATGTATTTTTTTAAGAAAAAACAATTTATTATTATAAATTAACAATATGACCAAGTTTCATAACTTCAAAGTCATAGTGAAGTGAATTATAACAAATATGTAGCATTTCCATCATAAGGAAAGCGTTAAACGAATTACAATGATCAACAAGCAATTCTGATACATTTGTATATAAATCTCCAGTTAATGTTATGCAAGCGGTTAAAATCATCTTATAAAATGCTATAAAATCGCTGTTTATTAAAAATTCCAATTTACTCTTAATGAGCGGTTGTAAATTAAACAAATTACTATAGGTATCCGAAGACAATACCAGCTGTTGATTACGACTACTTAATACAATGACAGTAGTATTCCTAAATGTTGACGTTCGAATTTGATGTTTCGGACTGCAACCATCAGTCTTACAAAATTCCTTCCAGTCGTCCTATGTGAAGAATACACAGCTTGCAGGCGATCGAATCTGGATGATGGGCACGAATCCAGCCGCTGGACTAAGACCGATATTCACCCATTTCGAACCGCATTTGTTGAGGAAGTATGATGACTGCCCAATTAACTGTTTCTCCTTAACGATGTTCTCATCCATCATTTTAAGCGAATCATCAATAAATTCATTATAAGTTTCTGAAAAAGAATTAAAAAAATTTATAGATATAAGTTTATGTATATAATTTTGTGTTCTTACTAGCTTCCATTTTAATCTTAGTATGTTAAAATATGTGCGAACTCGAATGCAAACAAACTAATACTGATTTAGTGAGAAAAAATTAGAGTGAGAACCAAACGAGAGTGGTGGTGGATATGGTATATACGCTCATCAGAAGTGTTTCGCAAGTAGCTAATATGTACAGACCTGTATAAACATGTCTAGACTTGTTGGAAATACATTAGTCGACAATGTATGTTGGACGCAGGCATAGTGCGTTAAGATTGAAGAAAGTAGTATTAAACAATAGAATTAAGAGGTTTATATACGAATTAGAAAAAATTAAAAGTGATATCGAAATATATAAATTAGTTGTAAACATCGGCAAAATAAATATATAAAAAATGGATAATATTGAAAAATAGAGATGATCGGGCAATCAGACAAATCGATAAACAGTTTGGATTATTGGATGAGGTGGATAAGACGATGATTAAAAATATTCCACTGTTTATCCTCCAAAATAAGGTGAAAAGCTGAATCTCTAAAGCAACACTGGCATTACATTCCTCAGGAGATGCGAGCAAGTCTAAGAGAGTATTTACCCTGTGGCTCTCATTATAATCAACCTTGGCAAGACAATCATCTGGATGGTTGGACCCCAGCTCGAAGAAATTGTTATTTATGTAACTTTATAGAATAAATATATTTTTAATGTACAATATTTTAAATAAAAGAACAGATGAAATTATTGATTCTTTTATTTATAGATAGTCACATATATTAGAGGTTGAATGAATATACGATTTTACATGTTTTATACATACTTATTAAGCATATATTATATACATTTCCAAATTTATGGCTGACCGAGAAAATAAATACATATACACTCAAACAATCAGTGATGTAGTAATCAATTTTGAATATACAGGTTGTTTTAAAGGTAAGATGGTGGATACAATATGGTCACAGCCAGATTATATAACAATTAATATTTGTTTTATACATATTTATTAATCAAATATTTTATACACCATTCCATTTCGAATTTTATGGCATTATAATGTAAGTATAATACTTCAAGCATGTATAAGACATTTAAGAAGTTATCATGACAAGAGATTTAATATTTTAATGTAAAGCACCTTCCAATGAAAGCAGACTTGTGGCATACTTTTATGAAATCAAATAAAATCAGTACTCTTGAGCACACTTAACTTCTTCATTAGCTAAGAGATCCCTATTTAACATAAATTTTAAAATACATGTTCACATATCATGGATTTTTAAATACCTTGATATCCGGATATTTTGGAATACACAGGACTTTCATCATTCATCGGATAATTTATTTCATGGTTCCTTATGCATACATATAATTTAAACAACACGTATACACATACACATACATAACTATGTATTAAAATCCGGTCACTACAAACAATATATACATATTATTTGTACATATAATACAAAAAATCATGGTATAACCAAACTTGTCGATTCATACTATTTGAGTAAAATTAGTGTTTCCTTGTTTAGCATCACTCGATTATAACCTCAAAAAGTGTTGATATTATAATCGAAATTTATGATTGAAAAAGAAAATGAAAATATATACATATACACTCAAGTACTGAGTGACGTTAATCAAATTTTAATATACAGGGTGTTTCAAAGGTAAGAGACGGATACATACACGGTTTTCAAATACACAGGGTTTTTATTACCAGTTTTAAAATACCAGGGTTCTCGGAAATTAATTGTTCATATCTTTGTAGATGTTAAATTCATAGCTATTTTAGTAGTATTACACTTGTATGATTATATATATAAATATATATTTATGACGAATAGAAAGAGTTAATTAGATAATGCGAGTTATTTCAATTATTTTGTTAGAAAGCATTACCTCGATATAATTAAGAAAATTACACGGCACTAATTAGACGACTTGGGGTAATTGCATAGTTAGAAAGCGTATTTTTGAAGTTGACGTCATACTGATGTCATGTAGTTTGACAGGAATTTAATATACTTTAAGTTATATGTTATATAATCTATAATATTTTTACTTAATATTGTAAGAACATTAAATAAAAAAATTGAGGTTGCAGTTGGATTATTATTATTATTAATGCCTTGATATCATTGAAAATATCCACTCATACATAAATTCTTTATTGATCAATGCAATTTAACGAACATAAAATTACATTTAAGTTCAGAAGTATATCCATATGATAATATTAATACAGACTTCAATAAGAAACAATGGGCGATTCTGTTTTAAATGTATACACAATTTCAACGTTCATATTACTATAAAAATGATGTGGAACCATGTCTTTCACCTATAAATTATGAACATTTAGCACCGATTGTTATTATAGACTGCAGTCATCAAAGTGAGTTGGTGAAGAGCGAAGCAGTTGATATTCGATTAGAGTTTGAAACTTCAGAAACGTGACAGAAAAGACTACAGCATTCTGTCTGATTTTACACGATCGGATTATTAAATATAACCCATTAACAAGTGTTGTAAAATTATTCTAAAAAGAAAAAAATGTTTATAATAGATATTCAGGGATATCAGTATGAAGATAGTGAATATTTCATTAAAGAGATCGCAATCTACGATTTAACTACACATCACGTTAACCATACTTTCGTTCAAATGCCCAACAAGTTATCATGGTTTTGTCCAACAATTAAAAAACATATGGAATGGTTATGTAATAATATACATGGATTACATTGGGATAACATAGACAAACAACAATCAATATCGATGAATCATATAGAAAACTACATTCAGAGTATCGTTGGTGATGCAATCATAATGGTAAAAGGATTGAATAAGAAGAACATTAGAGATTTACTTGTCCAAATCTAAGTACTTTAAGGCAAAATGAATGGAGCCGACATTGTAATTTCCATAAGAACAATAATTTAAAATGTGCAAAAGAAAATGTCTATCACTGGTTTATAAAATAATAAAACACAATATTTATTGTTTTATTTAAAACCTTTAACCTATTTACATTATATTCTATAACTGTGTAAAACTATATTTCTATGCAATGTCTTGGATAATATTAATTCGAGGAACAAATCGACCATCAACTTTCCTATAGATCTTCTGAGTGACTTATACAATATTAAGCGCGAAAACCCCCCCTTTTCATGTTACCTATACCACACTAAAAAAAATCACTAATTTCTTTAAATAATATTTTTACTTCATATTGTAAGAGCATTAAATAAAAAAAATTGAGGTTACAGTTGAATTAGTAAACAATGGGCGTGGTTAAGATCTCTTTATTACATGTAATTATCAATATTATATATAATCATATCCCTTTTTAACCATTTAGAGTATCGGGCTTGCTTTTGAAAAACCATCTTTCTTGCTTCATTGAAACACTGTAATAACGTGATTTCTCTAGATTAGTGCTAGTTTCACAGATCAAATATCAGTTTATCTTACAATACTAATTGTTATAATTTCAATCAATCAGAATGTTGTTTTATGAAACAGTTAAATAAAAAGGAAAAAAATCACTAATTTCTTTAAATAATAAAAAATGAATCATGGAGATATACCGAAATCACACATTATATCTATCAACATAACAACCACATATTTTTATATAAAGACTTGTCCATACATGTAAAATTGTTAAATATCATGTATTAGGTCTCCTAATAGATTATTTTGCGAAAACATCCATTAACAAGCTTTTAGAAAAACTCCATAATTATGTGACCAAAAATATTTAACTATAATTCGATTATGCTCTACTTTATATCCTACAAACATATAGTACATGTAAAATCGTTAAATACCTATTGACTCATTGATACAACATTCCTTAATATACACTTTCTATATACTGTGAATACATTATTTTTATAACATAAGTTTAAATTTTCGAAATCATGCATTATATTTGATATTCATCAAGAGCGCAACGATATATTTTTCTCGAAGTACTTAATACAGATAGATATGGACATAGTTAATTTATGATTTTTCATGACTGCTATAGTAGTATTGAAACTAATTTTAGATTTACATTTAAGGAAATCTGTAACTCGGGGAAATTGAATTTGAATATATTTTATCATAATTGTATGATTTATTAAATATAGATTTAAAAGTATATTACTACAATCCCCATCTGTTGGTGGTTTAGTTACATTTATATAATACTGAATTTGTTCGAGAGATTTTGAAATTAGACATCGAACAACATTAACAAATAATTAATAAATAATTAAAAGCGAACATTTTGATTAACATGTAAAAGATATCTTTATAGGAACACAATAATACACATCAATATAGCAAATTTAAATAAGAATCCATAAGTAATATTTTTAACTAATATTGTAAAAATATTAAATAAACAAGAAAAATTGAGTTGAAGTTCGATTAGTAAACAATGGATGTAACCAAGATCTCTTTATTACACGCATTCACTTGACATTAATTAAGCATCAGAACGACGTTTTTTAGATACTTGTTGTATATAGATTTGACATCTTTAACTAGCCCCGAAATAAATACTTTTGAGCAATTCGAACCGACATACGATACAAATTTATTTGGTCTAGAATCATGTGCGCAAACTACATACAACTATTTATATATACAAATACTTATAATTATTTAAATTACCTCTGTAAAGTTTTTGTTTCCTTTTTCTTGTAATCGAAAATGGTTGAAATTGAATCCGTTATTCATCAGGTACTCCAATAGCATCAATGTGGCGGCCGTTCCGATATTGAGAGCTGTTTTAGTAAAGACAGCTTCTTAGCTGGACTATCTGTGGAGATCCCACTGCAGACACTATCAAATTTACGCTTATTAGACATTTTTACTTCAGAACTTCTCTATAGCTATACAATACATAAACTGAATCACTATGGAACACAATATTTTCAACTATATACATCGATTAGCTAGAAAGCTCATATCAAGGATTTCCAAAAATTTTAACGACCGAGTTAATAAGTATCGCCTAAAAATTTCCATTCATTAATATATAAATGAAAGCGTATATCAAGAAATTCCAAAAATTTTAATGATCGAGTTAATAGGTATCGTCTAATAATTTCTCTCAATGTATACCAGTATAACGCTTGTTCTGTATATGTTTCTTCTTTACATATATAATATATGTATATATTTGTTTTAATTTTTATACAATATTCTTACAATATTAAATAAAATATAATATTTGTACAATCCTGAGATATATAAAATATATATAATTAGTTATAATTGTATAAAAGAACAACAATAATAACAACTTTTTCCTAATGCTTTGCAGAACGGAACTATTTATTCGAGTAATTTGATTAAATTTCTTTATAATATTTATCTATATACTATTGCGGCGGTGCTTGATACATTATTTTTTTCGGCAAGGCTCTAAAAAGAAATCCCACGGTGTGAGATCACAATATTATGTTTATTATTCAAACTAATTAAAAGATTTTTAAATACTTCTCGTAATATATTCATTTCTCACCCATTCTAGCAGAGGTTTATAACTCAAGTAACTCAAAGCTGTATCATCATTGACTAAGCTGATAAAGAAGGGCAGGATTATTTTGAATTGGATCAATAATTCTTCATCTACTTATGGTGGACCAAAACACCAACTTTTGTGCATATAGAGGAACTTCTACACAAAAATCAGCGAGTGTATAAATAACAAATCAAATGTTTTTGATTTTTATATACAGGGTGAGTCATTAGTAGCCGCTCTTTTGTGTTTTAAATAAAAGAAAAAACAATTAGTGGAAGATTCATGATTGTTTGGGAGTATATTATCAAAATACTTTAACCCTAACACACTTCCGGTTTCACCGGAAATACACTCAACACAAGAACAACAATGTTTATTCTTAGACATATATCTTCAACTATACACTTCCTACCACTTAATGTAAAAACGTATCAAGTAATTTCTAAAATTTTAACGATCATTGTTTTTCAACTACATATTTTTCCGCACTTAGAGAGCACAATCAATGGATTTATAAAATCTTAATGACCGAGTTTATAGACATCGACTAAAAAATTTTTCTATTATATAATATATTATATATATTAATGAATAGAAATTTTTAGGTGATGTCTATAGATAGCTTTACAGTCTGTGCAATTAATTTTGTATACACCTGATTTATCGGTAAGTTTAGTTCTTTCCTTGTTATTGACTAACATAGCACCTAAATTGTTTTTATTTATGTTGACTGTTTTGATACCTATTTTCTTAAATATTCTGTTAATTTTATAATTAATATGTGGAATGTATTGTATAATGTGCCATTTGGTGTTGTCTTTTTCTATTATTTTAGGATAAAAGTGTATTTTGAGTTTTTCTCTGTGTTTGTGTTTAATAATGTCATCTACTATTTTCTCTTTAAATCCATTATTTCTAGCTATGGTTTTAATTATGCGTAATTCTGTGTTGAAATCTTCTTCACTTAGCGGTAAGTTAATTAGTCTCTAAGCGCTCTACATAGTTTCGCTTACAGATTGATAAAAATGTGTAAAAAAAAACAGCAGTAAAAAAAATATAGGTATGGCGATTATATACTACTAACAAAATCACTATTAGTAGACATAACAAACTAAATATGAAAATGATGAAAAGTGTGAACACATGGATGTTAAAACTAACATCAAGCAGTAAATAATTACTGTGTCTTACATATATACCTTTATACGTAAAACGTATATGTATCTCAAACACATGCATATATACATATACGTTTTACGTATAAAGGTATATATGTAAGACACAGTAAACTAAATATGTTGTTTCTAAATCATTCGGCGGCTTTGCCTCTCCCCGATGTTTAATATTCACCGAACTTATAAAACCCTTAGCAAACAGAATTATGTCGTATGTTATAATTAAGAGAAGAAAAGAAAACAAAACTTTTCAGTGACCTCAGACGCTTTGCATCATATCATTCTAATATTGAAATTGTATTTGAAAGACTTAGAATATCAATGGATATAGAGACTGAGTTGCAAATTATGGATTGCTGGAAAACATTTACAATCGCCGACGCAATTACATTTATAAAAACAGCAATAAATGAATTACAACCAGCGACTATGAAGTCATGTTGGAAGAATTTGTGGATTGAGGTTGTTAGCGATTTTGAAGATTTACCGATTGTTGACGAGGAAGTAGACAAAATCATTTACATAGCAAGGCAGTTAGTGAAGAAGGATTCGTTGATTTGATGGAGGTGGAGGTGCATGAGTGTATTGAAGAACATGGAGAGGAATTAACAAATAAAGAATTGGAGGAACTTATAACTTACTTCATCGACAGAGAGAGGAAGATGAAGAAACTGGCACACGAGCATCTGAATGGTCTTTGGAAATATTGGGCGAAGAATTTCGGCTTGCACAGGATGTGAAGGAAAAGATCGTACATTACGATCCGCAGTATGAAAGTAACTGAAGCATTGGACCCTCTTCAAACACTATTTAATGAATTGAAGAAAAAGAAACAGCAGCTTTCTATAACAATGTTTTTCCAAAAAAGTGACCTTTTCAGTCCAGCCAGTAATTACTGCTCCGGCGACAATATTATTTTCTATTGCACTAATATATAAAAATTGTTCCTAAGTGTTTTCTATAACTTGACTTCTTTCCTTTTCTTCTTGCGTTTACTGCAAGTTTTCCGGTATGCTGGACAATTTTTCTTCTGATGAGTCGTTCCACTCCTACTACAAGAAAAAGTTTTATTTTCTGTGTTTTCTTGTCTGATATTGGATTGATACTTATCTTTTGATTTTACGATGTCCACTGCTTTTGTATGCTGGTTTTCTTGAATGGCTTTAAGTTGCTTTGTTGCCTGTTCTGTTGACATGCATGCTGCAATTACTTTGTCCAATGTTAAATCAACCTGGACAAATAGTTTCTCTCGAAGGGTGTCTGATTTAATTCCAACAACGATCTTATCCATTATGAGCCTATCATGTAATGCTTCAAAACTACATTTCTTTGCTTGTGTTTTGATTCTGGTTATGAACTCAGTAAAACTTTCCGATTCCTCTTGTTTTATTATGTTAAATTTGTATCTCTCATATGTGATATTTATTTTGGGCTTGAAATATTCATCAAATTTAGAAATAATTATATCTAGTTTTTCTGTTCAGCCTCCAACAATCCAAAAGTATTAAATATGGTTATCGCTTCGAGACCCATTATAGTCATTAAAGTTGCTGCTTTTATTTCTTGGGACAATTTATCTAACTGTACTGCCGTTGCGTACCATTTAAACTGTTGAACGCATCCAGGCGACAATTTTGCCATATCGCCTTCTATTACTAGGTTACTTGGCGGACGTAAGCCATGTGCAGCATAACTTTTTGTTTCAGTACTCGGTTCAGTCATTTTGTATGTACAATAACCACTTCTGACACCATGTAACGTTTAATTAAACAATGATTAACGTTGCTAAATATTTATTTAACATAGAACACAAAATAGATACAATAATGTCATCTTGGAGATGTATAGCATGACGTTCGTCATTACGCATCTGTGAGTGCGTTCCATAATACACATCTTTACTTTACATCCCCCTTTTTATCAGTTAAGAGTAATGTTACAACCAAAGGTAGTAACAAGGTGTTAAAAAAGAATTACAGAGATTAAGAGACAAACAAAAAAGATATGCAGACAGAGGAACTAAGGAAGGAAAGATATTACTACCAGGAGAAAATATACGAATGAAGACAGAAAAATGAAACTGGGTGCAAGAAACAGTATTAAAGGCAACTGCAAAACCACGATCATATATTGTAAGAACAGAGAAAGGCGAGTATAGAACACACAACTAAAGCTACAATAAAACAGCCAATAGACGTCATACCTAATTAGCTACAGAGCCAAATATAGACATGCTCAATTTATCAACTACTTCAAGAGAAGGGTTTGCTACCTTCTTGCGTTAAAATTATCAAATGGGCATAAGGCCAAAAACAGACTCGGTACCGAGATACAAGAAGGGAGGAAGTATGACACCAACACAGTAACTAACCTTCTATTTAAATATAATGAAAGACGCTTGTCTATTAAATAATCACCAACTTATAAAACACTCAGGCCTTACCTTCTTTCTTCCCAAGGGTCGATGTTAAATATGGGAGTCAGCACCGCCTCCAGCTACAGTCAGAATTAGGGCGAGTTCGAATACAGTACTAAGGCGAAGGTTATGTTGTCAGGGCGCCTATCTGTTAAAAATATGCTGAGCCCAACAGATACTCAGACCCCGGACAAGATCCAATATAAAATTCCCCAGGTGATAAGAAGAATAAGACCAACACACTCATTTAAACTAAACAACAGGTTTATTGACTGTATATTTGACACAGAGAATAAGTTTGTCAAGTTCAGGAACGGTTTTACTTAAGTCAACCTAACATCCACTTCAACCAACGTAAGGCCGTTAAAATTAAGTGCATATGACAGTTATAAAACAAAAAAAAACAAACACAGGAAGCACCTAAGTGCATACCAGTTTAAATCTACACTCTGAAAATATGTACTGACTGATCAAAACGGCCACAAGTTTGGACCATATATTCAATTTACACCTTAATTTCTGTTATATTGATTTGAAATACCCAAAGAATTAAATACATGAGACAATGCTTAAACTAAAAGGTAAATACAATGCTTACACAAGTAACATATACCAGAGAGTCCTCCCAATGTCGAGCAGATTGGTCGTAATCAGCAACACACAAGCAAAAATGAAACACTCTGTATATTTAGAGGCCAACGATAAGCTGATCGACACTAGATAACAAACCCTATATGGTAACAAAAATTAACAGTGCCAGATACTATTGTTATACAAAAGAAAACGTTAATAAAAGTTAAACGAGTTAAGATCGTAAGAATTATACATAATTATATTGAAATTGTTCATTAACTATGCTAAAACAAAGCGAAAAATTTACTCAATACTAATTGGGATACTACAATACAAAATACGTACCCAAAATAACAATTAAAGTTAACACAAGGAAGAAATGGCTATGTAACAGGGCCAAATCGACACGTAACCTCAAAGTAAGGCCACATTATTATTTAAACTACACAAACACACACAAACAAAAATACAATTTGGATCTAATAAATACGTGTTACGAGAACTTACACAGCGAGATTTCCTTCAACCAAAAAAAACCAAATATCCTTATACAAAGATTCTTCAACAACGACAGAACCAACCTTCGCTTGAGCAAATACATAATCATCCACCTTAGTTAGTGATTCATCACGATATAACTCTACATTCCCATCTAATTACTCAGGCATTGGTCAAGGAAAACGCTGTTCTTGCACCATTAAATGTTGTTCGTAAGACAGTTGAAAACGAAAAGGAACGTGTCAAAATTCAAAATAATAACGTCGAGAAAATGTGATCGAGACGCCCCCTACGCGGACACGGAGAAAACAAAATCACAGTAAATGACATAACTCGTAGTCTAGACGGCAATCTCAAAGCGACAAATTATATTATTAATTTAAACATCCACCAAAATGAAATTTAGATATAAGAACAAAAGAATTAAAAATGAAATATTTATTACCAACAATAAGTCACCACCCAACGCCATCTATACGCCAGCGAAGATGTGTTACCAACATAGGAGATAATGCAGATCGCAAGCAGTACACAAAGTATACCTTACGAAAATCTCCACGAGATATCGGCAAAGGATTAACACGATAACTGTCAAGAATTTAGGTAAATATTTAATTCATCCAGACCAAATTAAAATTCTCGATTAAGAATTAGAAATACCGCAATAATAACAAAAAAAATGTAACAGGTTATGACAGTGATACAATACCGCCGAGTCAGCCAGTGATTACTCGCTCAGGTCGAGTGGTAAAACCTATTGTTAAACTAAATTTGTAACATTACTCTTACCTGATAAAAAGGGGGACGTAAAGTAAAGATGTGTATTACGGAACGTACTCACAGATGCGTAATGACGAACGTCGTGCTATACATCTCCTACATGACATTATTGTATCCATCTTGTGTTCTATGTTTAGCAACGTTAATCATTATTTAATTAAACGTTACAGTATTCCAATAGAAAATAAATCTGTTTTTTTTTAAAAACAGACGCATACTTTATTTAAATTATAGTATTACAAATAACTATACTATTTACCTATAATATACCTAACTATTGTATTTTATCAGATTTTACACATAGCTTTTTACACACACTTTTACACACACTTCTTAAACATCTTCAGGTTTTTTTACATATTTTTTAATAGTTTATATCATAAAATGAAATTATAAAAAGAAATTAGAAAGAAAAGAATTTAATAAAATCCAAGTTAATTACATAATTATGTATATCTATGTATCCACATATAATTAATCTTCATCCGACGTTTCAGACAGAGAAAGTTCCTTACTTAAATCTCCAGTATTTACTGTAAATTGTAGTTTGTCAGTAGCAGCATCTACTGCGATATTAGCTGTCCACATTTCTTTCTCAATTTTCTTTATATGGTCAATAGCATTCTTCCAGTTATGCTCAGTGACTTTACTTAAGGCATTGTGAAATAATAGTACCTTGACATCGGGTAATTGAAGGTTGTGTTATTTCTGGCTACGTCTCCCTTAACTTGAGCCCAAATTAGCTCTATGGGATTTAATTCACAATGGTATGGAGGTAACCTTAAAACAATTTTATTTTGTTGTTTTGCCATTTCATCAACTTCATAGGAAATGCTACTTGGTTTGTGCATCTTAATTAATTGCAAGTGTTCTGCTTTCACCATTTCTTCACAAAATTCTATATTATTTAATGAAAGCCGCTCTTGCATAACTTTTTTGGTTGAAGAAGTAGATGGATTTTTTTCTCTTCGTCTACTATGGTAACTGGCATTATCTAAAATAATCACTGATTCTTGGGAGGGGGGGGGGATGTCTCAGAATTCCAGAAAACCATTTGTCAAATACTTCTGAATTCATATCGTTGTGGTAATCTCCTGTTTTTTTGGATTCAAACAACGGTAATCCATCTCTAACAAAACCTTTAGCACTGCCTATATGTGTTATTATAAACCTTTTGCCTCTTCCTGTTGTAACTTTTCCTTAGTGTCAATTGGAGTTGGGAGGTTTGTTGCCTTGGCTCATCATCTATCTGTTTGTGATCCTGAGATTTCTTCCTCTTCCGTGTAATCTATACTATTATTTGCTTCCTCACTAAAGCCTGTGTAGGAACTGGAAATAAGTCAAGCCATTCCAAATCCGATAATAACTGATTTTCATCATCTTTTCGTGGATTTTGTAAATAATTCAACACACCAGTTAAATCATCACTTCGTCGTTGCTTTATACGTTCCACTAAGGATGTTTTCATTTTACGAGCGAGCGCTGAGTATTTGCTAGACAATTGTTTTATAAGAAACTTCAAAGCGGCATCAGCTATGCATAAATTAGCATCTCGCCGACAGATTCCTTCTACTGTTAATTTAATTGGGGTCATCACATCAACAATTTTATTTACCAAGTTAAAATCAGCATCATCTAAACAGATTGGATGATTGAGATCTATAAAAGCTTTTTGAATGCAGGTTTTTAAAAGAGAAAATCGTTCCAGCATGGTTCAAAGACTAGGTATTCCACCTGGTTTTACAGTCCAAAAGATGTGACCGCTCTTTTTCATGTTCAATCTTCACATATTTTTGAAGTACTGTTTCATTTTTCAATGGTGATCTTTTGAAATACACTACAACTTTGCGGATTTTCTATATCAGTTCATAAATGTTTTCATCTTTTGTTAACTCTGTTATGTGTTCTCGCTCGGGATCCCGAGATCTAGGATCCCGGGATTGTATTCTCTATATGCAATGCAACGAATGAAAAAACAGAATACAAGACAAAAAATTAAATAAGAATATTATAAGATATTCGGTACATTTGAAGGATATAATGACTTATAGTTTAATAATAATTCAATAAATAATATAAAAACTGAAAATGTTTGTAGTTCTACTTTTCACATGTTTTTCCTATATGCTATTAAATACTGATTTTCATGTTCTTACATATTTATTTAGAGAATATGAAAATAATACACTAGTATATTACAGTTAATGTATGAATAACATAAATAATAAGTGGTTCAAACTATCTATTACAATGATAGAATCTACAGTGCACGCTTTTAAAAGCAACAAATTTTTCCACAATGAGCAACTTGATATTTATTTTATACAAGACATAGCAGTAATACTGAAATTGCAGTTTGCTTCAGAAATATGTCTACTTCATGCTCCAATTAAGGACGTTCGCTGTCACTAAAAGTACATGTGCAGCCCCCATACCCAACGAAATATTTTTATTTAATTTGAGAAAATATGTCAAATTAAGACATATTTCACTTGTTTAGCGGAACATGTAAGTGTTATATAGCAATTACAGTGAAAAAAAAAGAAACGACCGCGTAAGTGGCCGGTGGCACTGACCAAAATTTTGGTTGAAATATTAGTGCTAGGAGCCAGCGGCCACGTACTGGGTCTCATTGAAAAAATGCGCTACGAACATTTTTTATTAAAAACAAAAATGTGAGTACAAAATAAAGTTTCTCAACAAGTCACTTAAAACACATCGGACATACTCGTATCACAAAGTAAAAATATAAACAAAAAAAATAGGAACAAAAAACAACAAATGAGAATTTCCATATTATGTGGATAAATATTATATAATATATTGAAATATTGATATGGATGTATTTTACAAAACAATGTAAGTAAATAGAAACAAAAAAAAACGAGTAATTCATAATAAACAATGATATTTGTCGAAGCATTGTGGGCACAGTCCTGGCTTCTCTTCGCAATCATTGCACTGGTACATAGTGCGTTTCCTTCCTTTTCCTTCTTTGGTACACTGGCGACACCTTTTTATAAATAAATAAATAAGTAAATAAAATAAAGGAATAAGTAAATAAATAGGTACGTTTTTTGTTTTACTCTAGTGTAATTGCTACTATCCTTATATGTTTCGGTTATCTTAGCAATAGAATGTATTGCTCTTGAATGTTTAGGAGTAACTTCAGGTGGTGGTTTTATTGGTAGAAGTCCATTTATTACAGATAGTCTGAAATCGTATAGGGTTAATTTTTTAGCCCCAGAATATGCATTATATAATTGCAAAGCATTCGTTATAAGATGTTGCACTGTGTGGATAATTAGTTTTTTATACCATCTAATAGTTTTTCTTTCGCAGGGGTAATAAGACAGAAGTTGGTCTTGATGATCGATTCCGGACATATACTATTGTATTCCAGAATTGACCGAGGTTTTTGAATTTCAACTCCTCTTTTGTTTATAAATGTCTCAAATCCATTTTCGTATTGAGTTGTTATATACATGACATCTCTTTTGTCTTTCCATTTGCCCACATGTATTCCATTTTTGAACGCTGACACATTTTTCCCTCTTCTGAGCTTTTTTTTTGCTGCTTCCTTAGGATTGTCTTCTAGGTTAGCTCTCAGCGTTCCAGTAGTGTAAGTTTTTCTATCAAGAAGAGCTGCAGAAAGGGCACAGCTATTGTAAAAGTTATCCATGTACAATGCATGGCTATTATCCAATAAACCCTCTATTAGACTCATCACTACTTTTGAAGCATGCCCTCTACCGCTTAGCTCTGCATCATTTGCCCCTGTGTAAACGCGGAATCGAAGAATAGTTCCATTTGACTCTGTCAACATATACAACTTTATGCCGTACTTATGTCTTTTGTTCCTTATGTATTGACGAAAACCCAATCGGCCTCGCATAGCATCATGCTTTCATCCAAAGAAAGTTCCCTTCCCGGATAATATATAGTCTCCATCTTATTGTTGAAGTAATCTAAGCACATCTTTATTAAGCTCATCAGCTCCGGCAACTTCGGAAGAAAGTGCAAGCATCTCAAAACGAGTAAAAATCGATTTCTACTCATTTGTTCACGAAACAAAGGTAAAGAGAATAATCTATCTGTTTTCCAATAGTCCTGAATTCTTGATAACTGAATTGTTCCCATATGAAACACAAGACCAAGAAATATTCTGAATTCGTGAACTGTTCATTCCATCAGCAATTCGCGATTTGATTGAAGTACTCATACATAAAACTGTAACGGCATTTTTATTTGTCTCTTCAACAATAGTTTCCTGTAAAAAGAAATCACTGTCATGACGCCTTTTAGAATGTCCGATTTTATGAACTTTTGATGCACCCCTGTATATACATATATTTCGTGAAGCCAATAGGATATTTTATTTAAAATTCTTCTCGAACGGTTTTTTACACAAACCGGTACATACTCAAGAGCGAGAAAGGTAAATTAATGTTAAACATAAGTCATGTTAAAGTATCCAAAGAAACAATGAGCTTAAGGTCAACATTTGTATCAAGACAGTTTACAATACTATTTTGATATGAAAGTGTAAAAGTCTGTCAATCTTTTCGAAATCCACTATCGTTAATAAAAGAGCACAAAACATTAATAAAAGTAGAAAGCCCAAGTTTTAAATGTAAGCCAAGGCGCCTTTCCTGTAAAAGGCGATCACTGGGATGACGCTTTTCAGAATATCCACTTTTACAAACTTTTGAAACACCCCTGTATATACATATATTTTGTTAAGCCAATAGGATATTTTATTTAAAATTCTTCTCGAACTGTTTTTGGCACAAACTGGTACACACTCAAGAGCGAGAAAGATAATTTAATGTTAAAGTATCCAAAGACACAATAAGATCAAAAAGGTCAACATTTTTATCAACACAGTTTACAATACTATTTTGATGCGAAAGTGTAAAAGCTTTTCAACCTTTTCGAAGTCCACTATCGTCAATAAAAGAGCACAAAACAATAATAAAAATAGAAAGCCCGAGTTTTAAATGTAAGCCCTATTAAAGCGCGTCTCCTGTAAAAGCCGATCACTGGCATGACGCTTTTTAGAATGTCTACTTTTATAAACTTTTGAAACAGCCCGTATATTCATATATTTTGTTAAGCCAATAGAATATTTTATTTAAGATTCTTCTCGAACTGTTTTTGGCACAAACCGGTACACACTCAAGAGCGAGAAAGGTAATTTAATGTTAAAGTATCCAAAGACACAATAAGATCAAAAAGGTCAACATTTTTATCAACACAGTTTACAATACTATTTTGATGCGAAAGTGTAAAAGCTTTTCAACCTTTTCGAAGTCCACTATCGTCAATAAAAGAGCACAAAACAATAATAAAAATAGAAAGCCCGAGTTTTAAATGTAAGCCCTATTAAAGCGCGTCTCCTGTAAAAGCCGATCACTGGCATGACGCTTTTTAGAATGTCTACTTTTATAAACTTTTGAAACAGCCCGTATATTCATATATTTTGTTAAGCCAATAGAATATTTTATTTAAGATTCTTCTCGAACTGTTTTTGGCACAAACCGGTACACACTCAAGAGCGAGAAAGGTAATTTAATGTTAAAGTATCCAAAGACACAATAAGATCAAAAAGGTCAACATTTTTATCAACACAGTTTACAATACTATTTTGATGCGAAAGTGTAAAAGCCTTTCAACCTTTTCGAAGTCCACTATCGTCAATAAAAGAGCACAAAACAATAATAAAAATAGAAAGCCCGAGTTTTAAATATAAGCCCTATTAAAGCGCCTCTCCTGTAAGAGCCGATCACTGGCATGACGCTTTTTAGAATGTCTACTTTTATAAACTTTTGAAACACCCCTGTATATACATATTGCCGTGATATCTCGCAAGTTTATAAGATAAGAATAGCTTTAAGAATTAGTTTAAGTTTTGAAATAAAATAAAAATGACAAAAATCGTATTTAAATATGAAAGAGTAAAAATATGCAACAAAATTACATGGATGTATATAAAGTTGCATACACATGGTCAATATACAAGCAAGTAATTCAAAAGTCATTATTATTCAAGTGAATAGTAAGAAAATACAAAATAAAATTTAGTAAATAAATATGAAACAAAAGACAAAATAAAAATTTATTAAATAAATATGAAATAAAAGACAAAATAAATATAAGCAATATATTTCTTTTGTAAAAAGGTACACAAGATGTATGGTTTACATATCATGAAAAAGATCAAATACGATATGCAAAAGACATAAATATGACTCAATAAATTATTATGATTTACATGCATAAAGCAATAAAACTTTATGAAAGAGTTTAAGAACTAAATTATATTAAAAGATAAAAATTACCTTAGCTTATAACTAGAGACTAAGAAAAGGATATAAAAATATGTAAAACGTAAACCCGATCAGCAATAACATTTGGTATAAAAAGGTAGCTGATAGCATAAATAAAAGTGTATGTGTTTATGATTTGTTTGTAACACAATGCTTCAGAGACTGGAAACAGACGTGTACAGTTTCATGACCTACAAAAGACAACAAAATATAAAACTTGTGTAAAGTTTATTGCAGATAGACATATTACCCATGGACAGATGCGATGGAGAAACAAACGCATCTTTCAGGTGCAGGCAGTGTTGGAAGAAAAATATGCGTTCTTTTCAACGTGTTTCCGATCTTACCAAGTCACAATCCAGCTACAAGAAAAGTGAAATTGACATTAATAAATGGAAAGAAAAAATATGTATTGAACAATGAACAAGGCAATAGGTTCATTGATGAATACAAAGAAGGATGGTATTAACAACAAGAATAAACCTACCGTCGGAAATGCTGTGCGACGCAGTGAAAAGACTTTAGAATTGGAAAAACAATTTGTAATGACGTTCGGTAAATAAAGAACTGTCAGAACAATATGTGCGTGTGTGTGTGTCAAGACGGCAACATGTGGGCAGCGATTTCACTGGAACGTGTATTCCAATGCCAACCTAAAATATGGACTAGAGGGCGCAATAGTCAACGTAGAGTTTTTTTTGCCGCTATAAATAAGAAACAAGATTCGACAAGAAGGGACTTCTGATTTCGACTCCGAAAGAATAAGACGCTCTAGAAAAAATAATTGTCACATTGTAGAATAGTAGTTTTCATTATTTCTTTATCACGTTTATTCATAATAATTTTTCTTTTATTAATATATATTTAAATTCACTTGAAACGTTCAATATGGACATTCAAAATGAACATTTTGATGAAATATTTAAAGATAGCAAGTAAGTTTTTTTTTGAAAAGAAGTTATCTAAATTGTTAGACAGACATTGGTTTTTACGTGCAAATGATTAATCAATGTAATGTTGGACAATATAGATAAGCAAATATTATCCTGTAAGGTTTTCTTTTAATTCATAAAGTTGGAATTACAACAAAAATAGGACTAATGGTGTTGGGCAGTTGGAGAGATGCTACGTGCGAATGAGCATTTTCTTCATGGTATTGTCTAGGAATCATTAATCTTTTTCAAGTTAGGCTAATAATTAATTAAAAGTTTCATAAGGCAAAGATTAAAAGCTAGATACAACACGTGCAAATGGTTGTCTAAGGCAATTAATTGAAGCCAATATACAAATAATTACATAGATAAATATCACTATCAATGTACAATAATAGTTTACATTTATTTATTTACAGGATAAATATTTATTTTTTTATATATAAAAATTATTTGAATCTATAAATTACAAAAATAAAAGGTGTATGATCATGTTAAATAGACATTCTGTTTTCTTCTTTAAACAAAACTATTACCTCGTCCCTACTATAAGTAAGTGAAAGGCCACCAGTGAAGGAGAAGGAACCACATACATTGCCAGAATCCACAATAGTTATTAGGTACATGCTTCAACAATATGAATTAAATACAAAACCAATTATAAGTTTTTGGTGTAAAAAGAAAAATTTAGAGCACAGCATATACAAATGACTGTACCCACAAATAGATGCTGTCACAGCATATAAATAATTGGCGATGCCCAACGTGTGGCAATAACATTATTTATAATAAATATAAATAATTGACGCCGCAACCAAGTGGGGCGGTGTATTCTTCATATCTTTTCTTATATTTTTCGCCAATAAAGGATGCTGCTGCTACAGCAATATGTATATTTTGTTAAGCCAATAGGATATTTTATTTAAGATTCTTCTCGAACTGTTTTTTACACAAACTGGTACACACTCAAGAGCGAGAAAGATAATTTAATGTTAAACATAAGTCATGTTAAAGTATCGAGAGAAACAATGAGCTCAAAGAGCGCAACATTTTCATTGAGACAGAGTACAATACTATTCTGATGTTTTCGAATCTTCTATCGTTAAGAAAAAATGAAGTACTAAATTTAAGCCCTGTTCAATCACGTTTCGAAGAATCGCCAAATTGAAGACGTAATAATCGACCACACACACCCCGGTATCAAAAAATTCTTCCGCCATTTGTTTTTTTTTTGACATTTTGACTATGGATTCGTGATCGGCGACCTAAGACACTCCTGTATCTAAAATTTCACATTCATACGTCAATTTTCAAAAAAAATTTCCGCTATTTTGTTTTCTATTGACATTTTGACTATGGATTCGTGATCGGCGACCTAAGACACCCCGTATCTAAAATTTCACATTCCTACGTCAATTTTCAAAAAATTCTTCCGCCATTTTTTTTTTGACATTTTGACTATGGATTCGTGATCGGCGACCTAAGACACCCCCGTATCAAAAATTTCACTTTCATATGTCAATTTTCGAAAAACTCTGCCGCCATTTTGTTTTTTTTGACATTTTGATATGGATTCGTGATCGGCGACCTAAGACACCCCCCCGGTATCTAAAATTTCACATTCATACGTCAATTTTCGAAAAACTGTCGCCATTTTGTTTTTTTGACATTTTGACTATGGATTCGTGATGGGCGACCTAAGACACCCCCATATCTAAAATTTCACATTCATAGGTCAATTTTCAAAAAATTCTTCCGCCATTTTGTTTTTTTTGACATTTTAACTAATCGTGATCGGCGACCTAAGACACCCGTGTATCCAAAATTTCACATTCATACGTCATTTTCAAAAAATTTAAAGAAATTATGTTTCTTAATCATAATTCATCATTCACATCTTAAGTTCATCTATTGATGTTATTTTTATTATTTATGTATCTTGCGCTAATATGAAATTAATATGAAATGTGTGTTTTATTGAAGTAATAAATTATTATTACTTTATTTTAATAATAGTGTTTTTAGAAATACTCCGAACATTTATTTTATTCTGGAAATGTATTTTGGAAAATATCATTGATGCGAAATTAAATTTTGTTTTTATTTTATTTTATACACATTTGTATTTAAACAAAAACACTGAGACACATTTAACACACTAAAGCACAAAAAAACTGAATACATATTTCGGCAACTATTTGTCATCTTTACTAGCACTGATTGAAAATCGCTTTAGTAAAAGAAGCAGCTAGTAGGAAAAAAATGGCAAAACAGAAAAAAGTTAAGCGTCAAGTCTTACAAAGCGATTCTGAAGACGACTGTGAAAGTGTAGAAATGGTTTTCCAAGAAAGTGACGATGATAATGACTGGTATGAAGACGATGATCCTGAGAAAGATGAGATTGTGTTAACTGAAGAACATCTTTTGAAAAGTGGGTTATTACGCATAGCTCAAGTTGGTGAATTTGTGGTTGTCTTATTTTGTGCAAAGAAAAGTTTTTTTATGTGGCTAAAGTTTTAGAAGCTTTAAATGACAACATGGAATACAATGTTAGTTTTTTACGATTAAAAAACAAATCCCAACAGCAATTTTATATGCCTGATGTGTCGGACTTATCACTTATGACGGAACAAGATGTTAAATTTATCCTTCCAACTCCCTTCGTAAGTGGTTCGGCTAAATGTCAGTCGTACTATAAATTTCCTGTCAATGTTTCTCTTTTAAACATGCGTTAAAAATATTATTTTGTATAAGAACTTTGTTTTTGTTGTTTTAGAATGAAATTTTTAGTTCCTAAAATACCAAATAAGTTAGTTTCTTACCTTTGTCTTGATGGCTAATCGTAAGAATGGTTTGTATTTTTATAAAATATCAGTCTTTTTATAAACAACGAATCTTTGTTAATAAATGATAAAAAAAAAAATCTTGCAGCATATTCCTGAAAAAAAGTGAAAAAAAACGATCACGATCCACTGTGAGGCAATCCACTGTATAACACTGTGTTCAACAGTGGATCATTTTTCCAAAACTCAATAAAGTTCAAGTAACTTTTTTCTTGTTACCTAAATGACTTTATGCAAATATAATATTATGTAACAGTATGTAATATATAACTCCTACTAAAGTTTTGCAAAAACATTGCCGTTTTTCTTAAAGATACGCGACTCTAAAAAAAATGGTGATCCACTGTTGGACAATCTACCCTATGATATAATTATCAATTAGATATCTAGTATTTTATGACAACATATTTCTTAAGGTTTACTGAGTGAGGAAACTATTTCTTGAAAAATATTATATTGGCAGTAATAAATAAAATACAACTGACATGGTATGTATTGTATTGATTTATTGATATTTCAAGTTTACTGCAAATCACAAAATTTTCATTGTCAAAAGCTACGTTTGAAATTTTGTAAAATTTGAAAATAGAAAAAGATTATATTTCTTGCAGCCATTTATATAGAATAATTTGGTATAAAATGTCTGTGCTTTACTTAGAAGATAATTAGCCTTTTGTATGCATATATTTTTTTTTACTATCTTTCTCTCAAACATATTCAGTTTCTCCTGCTCCAGATTTGTTTCATTGTTTCTGCTTCATAGGTTACTACTAGAGGTCCCTATTTCACGTATATGTTAGAACACGTGTTCACGTGTAATACACGGATCCGCATTGAGACCCGTGTATTTTAAATACACGGGTACCTGCGTATTTAAAATACACGCGTATAGAGATGTATTTTCTTTTAGGTCGCGTTTCACTTAGAAATTCCGGGAATTATTTCCAATGGATTCAGTAGGCGTTTAGAATTTAGATATGTATTTAAATTGTTCACAAATATTGTGAGGAAAAGGTTCGCCAAAATACAAGTTACAATGAGATCTATTATTAATTCTTAAATAACCCAAAGAACTAGTGAATATGATATTGAAAGCATGTATGTCTATAGAAAATTTTATTTTAAGAAATAATAATGGGAAGGATTTAAGAAACTTAAGACTAATAAAAAAAACTTAATTATAGAAAGAAAAGCCAAAATTAAAATAATTGGGAACTGTTGAAAAGGCGTTTACTTTATTAATATTCTATTTTGATACAGAAAAACTAACGTGTTTACATTTTCTGTTAGAAGGCAGCTTCTTTTTGATGTAAAAATGTTCCCAGCAGATGAGAAGCATCTTTCGGAGCTGGCAGATGTTGCCGGTATGGCTAAATATGTTCTTGCAAGTTCTCCAAATCTTGCCTTCCACCAGTCAAAGGGGTCCAAATCAAACCTTAATTGATGCTCAGCTAAATAACTATCAAACTGATTTGACAAGTCATACGAATAATTTACCTCGGAGTCATACAAAAATTCTAAAGCACTTTTATTTGATAGTTCACTTTGCTTTTCGTTTGTCTTCTGGGGAAGAGTACTTTTAAGCATGGATTTCACTGTTTCTCTTATTCTATCTCTCACAATTCCTGGTTCATCATCCATGTCTTCATATCTAGGGTCTACAAAGCTCGCAATTTGGTTTAAAGATATTACATCATCATTCTCTTCCAAATTAAAGCGACGCTTAATTTCATGAACTAGCGTGTGTTTAAAATTGCCCCAACTTGTAGAGGTTTTAAAATTTTTGCTATAGGGTAGGGTGGTTAACAGTGGATCACTTTTTTTATTTAAACTTTTATATCCGAATAAAATCGATGGAATTTTCTAATTTTTTTCCATGGCGTCTCTTATGTACTTAGAACACGTATGAGATTACCTGGAAAGCAGTACTTTTCAGAAAAAAATGTTAAAAATACTTTCGTTAATTAATGTAAATTGATCCACTGTTTACCATACACAGTACACAGTGAATCGAGTAATGGTACATAGTGAATCAGCTATCTAAATCACGTAAAAAGCAAGATTATTTGTTTTTATTTCAAATTAAAAGATGGCTTCATATCAGAAACTTTATTATATAAGGAAGAGCAGCTAACAACTACATGTTAACGCATATTCAAGAACGCAAAACTAAATGAAAATTTATAATAGGATTGGCGTCTGACTGAACCACTGACTTGTGGTTTTGGAAGTAGAAACTTAACATCTTCTTCTTTGACAAATGCCGTGTCGGCTACATCTGGCATGCAAAAGAGTTTTTGTGTTTTAAGTTTTAGTCTAAGAAAAGTTACAAAATACTCCATATTGTCGTTAAGGGGCTCTAATACTTTGGCAACGTAATAAACTCTCAGCTTTTTCGTACAAAACAAAACTACAACATATTCTCCTACTTCTGCTCTGCGTGATATCGGAAGCAAAAGTTCTTTATCAGTCAAGACATATTCGCCGTCGCTATCTTCGTTTCTCTCATACCAATCACTGCCACCATCGCTTTCTTGGCATAAATTTTTTTCGTTTTCACTTTCACCTTCGGAATCACTCTGCAACACTTGCCGTTTAACTTTTTTTACTTTAGCTTCTTTTTTCCGAACAGCTGCCTGTCTAATTTTGTTTATTTCATCCTTCTCAGGGGTGTCTGTTGCAATAATGCTTCTGCCTGATCTTCTTGCTTTTCTTTTGTTGTTTCGAGGGCCAGCTTTAAGTGGAGCTCTAAACTGATCCGGAGTTATTAAATTTGTTTCAGAATTAGAAGGTCCTGCAACATCAGTGGCTAGTACCGCAGGATTGGTGTTAAGAACGGCAGATGTAGGATCGTTATCAACAGGAAGTAAAATGTCGGTAACAAATGAACTCTGGTCCAATGCAGAACATGTGGGATCTTGTCGATCTGTTACGGTACTTGGCAAAAAATCATCATTACTGAAAACATCCCTATCAAATGGCACAATACCGGTTTTTCTAAAAGCCTTTGTTATATTTTCAATCGTCATTGATTTAACAAAAGCAATTCCAATAAATTGTCCAATATCATAAATTGAAACTGTACGGCCAGGGTTACGCAATAACCAAGAATCCATTGCATTATTATAATATGTTTTGAAGGGTCCGAAAACTCCTACATCTAGTGGTTGCATTTTGGCAGACGTATGTGGATGAAAGGTTAAAATGGTAACTCCAAATTTCTTGGCCAAGTCAAGTGCTTCAATACTTAAATGTGATTCGTGATTATCTAGCAATAGGAGAGAAGGATTTGAGGAACTACTCTGAGTGTGTTTAATAAAATGATCCATGACGCTGACAAACAACACCGTGTTCATCCATCCTGAAGGGTTTGCCAAAATTAAGGAACCGGGTGGTGTTCCAATTTCCATCCTGGGATTTACCTTTTTTCTTGGATAAATGATAATGGGTGGCAAAACTTGACCCGCAGCACTTATTATACAGCACGTAGTACACAAGATTCCCTTTTCGCTACTGGCAACTTTACATAGATTTCGGTGTCCTTTTGGTGCAACGATCCGTTGAGGTTTCTGCACTGTTGAGGTGCCAGTTTCATCTAAATTGTATATGCGCGTTCCATTCGCAAACGATGGATACTTTTGTATGATTTTTTCCAGGTTGTCAAAAAATACTTTTACAGTCTCTTTATTGAACGATGTTGCCCTAGCCAAACTGCATGGTTCGGGTCTTCTAAGGTTCAAATCTGCATTACGTTCACGAAAACCGCGCCACCAGTCAATTCCAGCTAACTTGTTTGTTTCCCAACTTAAAGGCACTTTAATACTATTTATTTTTGCATTTGATAGGCCACTTGACGACAGTCTTTACTTGAAAGTCCGTAGAAAAGCAATGCACACTTTTTAAAATAGATTTTCAGAATATTTTCTTGAGCTTCCGAAAATATTCTATTGACAGAGTAGTTAGGAACTAAACGAAGATCTTTTGCCAGGTCTGTATTTTCTTGCTTTTTCTTATACCTTTGTAATGTCACAAATGGAATTTGAGTGGCTTTTGAAACTCAGCGTATACTCAATCCTCCACGAATTAATTGCAACGCATTTACCATTTGTTCCTGAGTATGTTTACCAATTTTTCTCTCTACTTTTTTTCGCGGCATCCTGTAAAGAGATAAACTCACATTAAAACTTTTAGGGTACACAATGGATCATGATCCATAGTGTACCATGCTTCATTGATCCAGTGTTGACCAGTCCGCCATGTTGTTAAAAAAGCAGTTTTCTTTAATATTCTAAGAGTACAGCATATTTTTACAGACGTGTTTGTGTGTATAAAGACTCATTTAAACATACACACTAGATAAATTTGTTTAAAAAGTAATTCACTGGGAATACAAATGAAATGTATACTTACGTTTTTTTTTTTTGGTACTCCCATCAAACAGCAAATATTCGATATCACGTGTATTCTCACCGAAACCTGCTCAGAGACTAATTTGACAGATAGAGGGTTGAAAAAATCGTCTTGTAACAAAATGTCGATATACCACGAGTACATCCGAGCATGACGTTGAGGCGATCCACTAGGGGCGTTCGGATATCTCCACCGGTACTGGAGTGGCGCAGATGCAGAGTAAATTAAGAGTGCAATAGGTGCAAATCGAAACGTAGGTTGCCGAACGCTAAAAGGAGCAATACAACAATACGTCAGTTTTTGTCTGACAGTTCTGACACGTGGTCAACGTTAAAGTTTGGTTAAAGTGGAATCGCAGATAAATTTAATTAATTGTGACAAAAACGACCACAAGCATGAATGTTTATTTCCCGGTTGTACATTATGCCCGTGAAATACTTTTCGACTCTTCCGATGATGAAGAAACCGTTTTAGAAAAGATTGACCACTATGCAGAACGTACAGTCCCAAATATGAATTCTAGACAATTTAAATCGCATTTCCGAATGGAACCAGACACTTTTGAAGATTTAGTTGTTAAATCTTCCCTAGTGTTCAGACGAAATAATTTAAATATTTCTAATATAGGTTATCCAAGAATCCGCATTGAAAAGGAACTCATGATAACAATTTGGTGTCTTGGAAATTTGGAATCTTTCAGGTTTCAATTATTAATATTAAGGTACCTAAATATTAACCAATTAAACTAAATTTACAGATCAGTTGCCGATAGATTTGGAGTTACTAAATCAACATGTTGGGATATTTTGTACAGAACATCACGTCTAATTCTAAAAGTTAATCAGTCCTATAAAATTATCGACTGGCCCAATCGAGAAAGGCAAATGATAATTGCTAATCACTTTAATAGCCATCATTTCACTGGTGCGAGTAGTACATACTTACCATTACTGTTACTGCTAAGGATTATTATTTATTATTTTAATAATAATATATTTTGTAGGTATAATAGGATGCATAGATGGTTCCCATATCAAAATTGCTGCTCCCAAAGTTAATAAAAATTCATATGTAAACAGGAAGGGATATCATTCTGTGCTGTTACAAGGTGTTTGTGATCATAAAAAACGATTTACTGATGTATACGCAGGAGAAGTCGGATCACTGCATGATTATACGTTATACCGAAGATCCGAACTTTATGCGGGAATTCAAAATAGACAAATACTTTTTCATGCAGACAATTATCTTGTAGGTGATTTGGCATATAAATTATCAACGAATTTGATTGTGGGTTTTAAAGATAATGGACATTTGACACCGCAGCAAAGAAGGTTTAACATACTTTTAAGTAAAAAAAGAGTTGCTATCGAAAATGCCTTTGCTCTATTAAAGGGCAGATTTAGACGATTAAAATTTATGGAAACTGTAAGAATGGATTTGTTAACTTTGCTTATAGTTACTGCATGTATATTACATAATATCTGCATCTTAAATGGGGACGTCCCAAATGATATTATGGATCTTGGACAAGAAATGGGAGAAGAAATAGCTAACAGACCTGACAACGAGTTCGACATAGTGGAAGAAGAAATTGCTTTACAGGCTATTGCAAAGAGAAATAATATTCTAAATACCATAAATGTACCTTTAATAAATTAAGATTGTTTTTCTATAAATTCAATTTTATTTAACTATATTGCCAAAGAACAAAATGTAAACTAAATCAATTATTCTTAACATGGTTATAATCTTTATTATAAACTTTTAGAATTAACATAAAATTAATTAAATTCACCTGCACTAGGGTACTAAAGATAAGAAAAATACATAATTCTGTAATAATTCAATGAAACAAATCTTAAACTGTAAAGAATCACATTTTTTGAACCATCTGAGCAAAAAGATCATTGAAACGATCTAATCTTTGCATCTTCTCTTTGTGCCTTTCATCCGCTGCCTTAACCTTCAATTTTCTTTTCTTTGCAAAAGAACTTTCGGACGCCGTGTCTAAAATAATAATTAATTCAGCAATAAAATATTTTGACAAATATTTTGTTGAGTTCTACCTGAGGTAGTCGAATTTGTTTCGACAATGTTAGCTGAACTTGAAGAGCTTCGATCTGTCACTTCTCCAGCGTCTGAAAGATTTAAAATAATAATGTAATTCATTTCAATTAGGTATGCTTAATGGTGAGAACTTACCTTTAATATGTAAGCCTGATATGCTGCTGCAAGTTGCAGTGGGAGTTATTTCTGGTTTGCTATACATTATATCATGCATAGCTGCATAAAATTCCCAATAACGTCGTTTTTCTCCGGTCGACTTATTGTTCATCGTGATTGTTTTATATGTGCGTTTCAAAGATTTCCATTTTGTTTCACACATGGTGGCACTTACCGGCTTTCTGAATTTAGCCTGACATTCGACAGCTATTTTATTCCACACGTTTTTTTTAATACCATTAGAAAATTCTTCATCATTCTCTTTTAATTTTTCGATTAAATACAATGTATTGCACTTTGTCCATAATCTGGAATCACAAGCTACATTCACACTGGTATCTTTCGAAGATTTTGCAGGTTCTTCCTTCATACTTGGCATTTGTACTTTAAATTGATGACAAATTCCATCACTTAATGGTACAAGTACCAGATCTTTTGCTAAAAATGTTGAATATTAATCAAATGGAAACGAAAAGTTATATGCTTACTTATTTTATTCTGCAACAATAGATGATTGTCTTGAACAATTGCTGCGTTGTGTTCCAGGACAAGCGCATGGGTTTCTTCCGAAAAATTGCACAAATACTCTTCCATATTTAAAAGAAAACTAAAAATGTACAATAATAATATAGGCATACCTGATATAAATTTCTACTTGCGGCCACATGGCATGCAAACAAAGATTAATTACAGTAATTAACTAATTAAGTAATTTTGTTATTTTCTCAAACTGAAACTCTATCTGCGCCAATCTCTTACCTGACTCAAATTCAAACACAACACTTTTTCAACAGAAACCAGAAACCAAACAAACACTCGTGCGTCTGTCCGTATTGCATCAGACATTTGACAATTTCATTAACTGCGCATGTACACTCCTTGAGTTTTACCTACAAGAGACGGTACTAATAGAGTTAGTTCTTTCAACTCCACTCCGTAATAGTCGAACGCTTCACGGAGTGCTCTATTTGCGCCATGTGTAATAAACGAACGCCCAAGGAGTGACTAGAGTAAAAAGCGTTAAAGGAGTTGAATATCCGAACGCCCCTACTGTATACTGCTGATCCACTGTTAACCACCCTACCCTACATTCTACCATTGTCCACTGACTTTCTGTCATCTTTAATCTCTGTGCCTTTGATGTATCTGTGATGGACCGATCCGCCAAAACATTTGAAATGGGACACCGATTAGATAGAGTCGCTCTAGCATTGTAAATACTGAATTCCATCGCGTCGAACAAGATTGCAACAATGTTGCCCTTGGCATGCCAAGCAGATTTTGTTTTTGTTCTAAAGCTTGTTTGGCCACGCTTGAATGCTTAAAATGACTAACAATTTTACTACAGTGTTGAACTAGTTGTTGAACAGTCTCTTTCTTAAGCCCATTATTGATGGCAAATTGAAGAGTATCAGCTGCACATGTAGTATTACTAATTTCGGCAGGTAGTAAAGAAATAGCGTTCATAATATTCTTAGCATTATCTGTGACTATCTGAAGTATTTCCCGTTCGGTAAATGTCTTCTCTAACTCGTAAGCAAGATTCTTCGCTGTATGACGTTCTTCTAAGGCCGGGTGTCCATTGGATCGGACCGACAACAATCGGAACGATTTGCGTCGGCCGATAAAGATTGTGCAAATATATTTCTATTGGAACCTGTCCACTAACACAATTCACGTCGTACGCGATCGTACCCGACTACTGTCGGACCTGAGCAATCGGATAAGACGCTGCATGCAAGATCATTATCACTGGTTTGTCGCGACTCATAACCGTACATAACCTACAATTTTTACAATTTCAAAATATATAGGATGGCGGACGATGAATTAAAAGACGAATTAAAGTTAAACATTGATTTGTGCGTCGAAGTAGAAAAACACCCGTGCTTATACGATATAACACGAGATCAGGTAAACAATGCATCTTATTTTTATTATTTATTTATTTATTGTATTGACATTATTTATTGAACTTTGAGAGTAGTGTACTTAGGAGAGTTCTGGACCACTCCTCCCCCTCTCACCCAGCTCCCCCTCACCCCCCTCGCCCTAGTGGTGCCCTCTGCCAACCCAACTGATATGGCGCCCCCTCGCGGCCGCCAACCCAACTAAAAATTGCAGATTTCATCATTACCAACCCAACTAAAAATGGCAGATTTCATCATTACCAACCCAACTGATGTGGCAGATTTCATCATTACCAACCCAACTAAAAATTGCAGATTTCATCATTACCAACCCAACTAAAAATTGCAGATTTCATCATTACCAACCCAACTGATGTGGCGCCCCCTCGTGGTCGCCACCCCAAAATGGCAGATTTCATCATTACCAACCCAACTGATGTGGCGCCCCCTCGTGGTCGCCAGACCAAAATTGCAGATTTCATCATTACCAACCCAAATACCATGGACGCCCTCTGACAGCCACTAACCAAACTAAGAAATGGTATCTCCCATCACTACCAACCTAACTAATGTAGCATCCTCTCACGGTCACTAGCCAAACTAAGGTGACGTCAGACAAAATGGCGGACCATCAAGATGGTCTTTGCTTCTAGAGAATTCCTGAATAAATTACCCGGCTTGCTATCGCGCTTCTCAATGTACTTCAAACAGGTCTAAACATGTTTCCAGCGGAAACCACAACGGCTGTCTGCTTCTGTGATAGCAGCATGCTTGAAATGTATATCTTACTTATAAAATAAAATAAAACAAACAATATATTTTTTAAGAAAAACAATTTATTTATTATTATTTATAAATTAACAATATTATTTTAAATTAACAATATCTACAAGCTTCATGACCTCAAAGTCATAGTAAAGCGAATTATAACTAATATGTAGCACTTCCATCATAAGGAAAGCGTTAAATGAATTACAATGATCAACAAGTAATTTTGATACATTCGTATATAAATCTCCAGTTAATGCCATGCAGGCGGTTAAGATCATTTTATAAAATGTTATGAAATTACTATTTACTAAAAATACTAATTTACTCTTAATGAGCAGTCGCAAATTAAACAAATTGCTATAGGTATCGGAGGACAATACCAGCTGCTGATTGCGACTGCTTAATACAATTACACTAGTATCTCTAAATGTTGACGTTCGAAATTGATGATTCGGACTGCAACCCTCCGTCTTACAAAATTCTTCCCACTCGTCCAATGTGAAGAATACACAGCTTGCAGGTGATCGAATCAGGATGATGGGCACGAATCCAGCCGCTGGACTAAGGCCGATATTCACCCATTTCGAACCGCATTTGTTGAGGAAGTATGATGACTGCCCAATCAGTTGTTTTTCCTTAACGATATTATCATCAATCATTTTAAGCGAATCGCCAATAAATTCATTATAAGTTTCTGAAAAGAATTAAAAAATATATAGATATAAGTTTATGTACATAATAATTTTGTATTCTTACTAGCTCCCATTTTAATCTTAGAGGTTAAAAAAAATATGTGTGAACTCGAATGCAAACAAACTAATACTGATTTAGTGGGAGAAAATTACAGTGAGAAGCAAACAAAAAGGGTGGGGGGTACTTACCCAATTTGAGGCGGTAGAGCAGCTGCACCCGAGGCATGTGCAGCGACCATCTAAGGAGCTGGTGAGTCGATTTTATAATGCCCCCAGGCGAGAGTATGAACGCCATCCTCATTAACCCTGCGTTTATCATCGTGAGGTGATAGGCTCAATTTATTTTGCTTGACGGTATAAATCTCATGTAGTTTGATTTGAAAAAGATTTTGCTCTCTTAATAAAATATCATTATTTAATAAACAGTGTTTGTAATCTGCCAGACTAATCTCATCCCGTACAACGTTCTTTTTAACACCCTTAGCCTTTTTAATCTCCCTACCCTCAACCTCTAAGGCATACATTTTTGCGCGCAATCCGACAAATTCACTCATTATATTACCCGCATTTTCGTCTTTAAATAAACCTAAAACAGCCTTGTTTTGAGGCGCTATGTTGTAGACATTATTGGCCGAAAAGTTCGATGTATCGAATTTTGATATATTTTTTTTCATGTCGCTCTATATATCGTCTGTTTCTACTTTTAAGATAAAACTATCCGTATCCATATAACACAGACGGACCTTTTCAGCATACACGCGTCTCAAAAAATTGTGGAAAAAGTCATACATCAGGTGCTTTGATAGCTCCAAGACGGAGAAGCCGATATAAATAGGTTTATTATACACGGTGGCCAGAAAAATGCGGACAAACGCCAGGTAGAACGATTCTTTGTTCAATTCTGAGGCGATAATCTTAATCCAAAAAAGTTATACGGTCCTTCCTTACGGCATACGAGACCATCAAACATTAAGTTGTACGGCTAAAATTTAGCAAAATTCGTCAAATTTATCTATGTAAAATCATTGTGGTAAAATTTAGAAATGGAATTATCTCAAATGCATTGATGTAACTAATCGATTAATACCAATGGTTTACAAAAAAAAAAAAAAAAAAAAAAGCACTGTACTACTTTTTTCAATTAAGATTGTCAACTCAGAATTAAACAAAGATTTGGCCTGCGTGGCGTTTGTCCGCATTTTTCTGGCCACCGTGTATATGACTTTCAGCTTCCCCATCTGGACAGCCACAAAGTTTTCGGAAAAAATACTAACACTTTTAAAATTCGGTTTCGCGATTAAACTACCAGCCCCGCGACTTTTGCCATGGTCTTCCCAACGTGTGACCAATTTGACTTCTACTCGCTTGTCAACATTCTCCATGGTTTTACCATATACGGAGTTGTTCATAAGCTTGTAGAAGTCCTTTTCAAAATCGTTCCTAGCAGGCTGACGTAGGCTGGTGTTTAGGTCGATATAAGTTTGAAGCCAGTTTGACTGGTTGAATTTTAAAACGCGGTGAATTTTGGTGATTTTAAGGCCGAAATGTAATGCTTGCTTTAACGTTTGATAGTGTATGACATATTTCTCTTTGTTCTGTAAATTCGCGATCAACTTTTTATACTGAAATTTAGACGTGGGAGGCACCATGTTTTCGGACAGAAAAGGAAGGTCGTTATGCTCATCATGCAAAGTTATAGGATACGTGACATCTACCTCCAAAAAATAGCCAATCGGCGAATCATCAGCGACCCCAGATATATTCAGATTGTCAATTTCATCCTGACTAGCCCAACTGAACCCACCGAATGGTAGATACTGCGACATTGCCCACCCGTACAAATTGTTCGCGTCCCAATAAGCTAAATACGAGCTAGGAGCACTCGCATCATAATTAGGCATATATTTATTATTTGCTGTAGCGTGCCGCAATGATACCTGACACAACCCACCCCTGATACTCTGCTTAACAAAATGATGCATGTCGATGTCTATGAGTAGCTCCAGCTCAATTTTGGTGTGCTTCAACATAGCATCCCAAGACAAGCCCGGGCTGGTGTAATATTGAGCCGGATCCAGACTGTATGTATCCCGACAAATCTTCCTGAAATTTTGAAAAATATCGGCCAAAAGTAAAACGTCTGATTTTAAATATAAGTTTGAGTACTCTAATAAATTTTGACATCCAAACGTATTCCATACAGTTTGCGCATGTTGATATTCAACATCCGAAATATCAACATTCGTTAATGAATTAAAAAAATCGCGTTTTGCCGGTAAGGTCGACTCGTTCAATCGCCCAAAGGTATCTATGTATTGATAGGGAAATACACCCTTCTTTCTAATTAAATGGAAATGTGAATCTAGTGGAAATGCCCGCCTAACATTGACAAAGTCTTGCGGGCTCAAATTTTGTGCAAGCTTATCGATAGAAGACGCCATTAACCGAAAACTATCTAAAAACCGTAGTTTTATATAAACATTTTTTTTCTCGTCCGATTTTTTATCTGTGTAGTCACCGACCAAAACTTTCGCGCTGAAACTGATATATCGCTCTTTATTAATAGGAATTACGTCAATATCTAAATTTTGTTGTGCCAAATCTCTTAAAAATAGATGGCTATCATACCCGCTCAAATTGTGAAAATAGATAGGGACAAATTTCGGAATTTTGAAGTTTAGATTACAATTAGAATGAGCGGCCCCTCGAAACGCTCCCGTAATGTGGCAGTGATCTCTCACTCTATCTCCGTTGAGAGACAGCTCACAAATGTGGCAAATCACGGCCTCATTATATAATTTTCGCTCGCTATTATTTAAAGTTTTCATCGTCACGATAGTCTTTAAATAGTTTTCATAGATTAGCTTAACATCTTCTATCAATTTTTGGACAAACACCGTTGAGCAATCTAAACCGGCATACGTGGCAAATTTATTCAACTTGGCATCAAACGAACATACAATTTGATATTCAAAACTATAAGGAACATGCTTGAATGTTTTATTCGTATACGAACTAGCTGGATCACGACTGCATGTGTGAATTGGTTGGAGAATACTTTCAAAATCCGCATAAACGACGAACGGAACGGACATTTTCTTATGATGACTATCGAAACGTAAAATATTTTCGGGCAGCATATCTCCAAATTTTGTTTTACTCGCGTCGGTTGAGGGTAGTACCGTATACACATGGTTGCAATCGTGTTGTTGATGGGCGCTTAATTTTTCTGATGTTTTGAAATGAATTAAACACCCATCGCAGATGTAAGTCTCACCATTGTGGTTATTGATTTGAGATGAGACTAGCCTGGACAGATTT
The DNA here is from genome assembly GCA_963170755.1 of Amphimallon solstitiale. NCBI lineage: Eukaryota > Metazoa > Arthropoda > Insecta > Coleoptera > Scarabaeidae > Amphimallon > Amphimallon solstitiale. The sequence goes on along the minus strand of OY720677.1, from coordinate 95,645,233 downwards.
TTAATTAAAACATAATGGGCTCTTTTTCCATCATCAATTAGGAGTAAATTGATGTGGATATCTTTTCTGTTTTTAGTGAAATGAATTGGCCCCACCACCTCATGATTTTTTGTTTCATCATTAATAGCCAAACCGTAAACATTAATACTTAAATTGTTCATATTCTCAATTTTTGAAATATCTTTAATTTTAACCGGGAATTGAATACCCTCTAAATTTAGGACGCTGGAGTAATGAGGATAACTACTAACTCTATCTACATGCATGTTTGCCGGGTGGAGTGCTGCTACAAGCGACCAACCCAGGCATGCATCATCCCGGTTCCTAACGTTGATGCATGCTTTCCTGTTTCGAATAGAGGGGGGTAGTTCCAAATAAGATGATCCCCCAAGAGGTTGGTAGCTGTTGATGTTAACCTCTAAATGCGAGACCATCTTAAGTGTCCAGTTGCTCCCCCTATACGAAACCTCTTCAGCTTTCGATTTTATGATGGCAGCAGCCTGATCAAAAACATCCTCTAAGTCTGAAGACTCGGTGACAATGACGTACCGAGTATTGAAGGACTTTAAGTCGACTATTTCCTCATCAGCTACGGTTTTAGCATAATGAGCAAATAGCTCTAACTGTACCTTAATACCCGATACAACCTTGGCCAGAACATCGTTAATCAGGCTGCACACTTTCATTTTCAAGTTCGATAAAAAATTTGTGATGTCAGCACTCTCATCACCTAAAATTTTGTAACTCGCGACCCGGCTTTTAAATGAGGAATTAATTTTGAACACTCCATCCGGCAGCATAAATGTATTGTTATTCAAATGCTGCTGTGTGCGAAGATGCCCCCTATATAGAGAATTATTAGGGAACATCAACCCACAACAGCTTCTCTGAGGCGCATCTCGACTGGTAGATGGCGCAGCATCCACAGGGGTATTAGAACTTGTGGATGGTGCAACATCTACTTTTGTCACCTTCTTAGGTGGTCCCGCAACATGCTCACATGTATCCACACCCTCCCCACAAATACCGCAAACAAAATTGCGGTGGAGGGTATTCACATGCCGCTTCATGTTGTCGCGCCGGGTGAAGGACTTGCCACATATGATGCAATTCATTCTATGAGAAACAAATTAAAAATAATTAATATAATAAATTTAAGAGAATAAAAAGCTATTGAAACCTAATTTTTTTAATATATCTAAATTGCTAATTTATTTGACTGATCCGCGTATATTTAACTAAAAATACCCGTATTATTCAGAATTTATTTAAATTATTTAAGAAAATCTCTTTAAAGAACTGTATAAAATAATCAACTTAATAATATAAATTTACGTACCTAAAAATTAAAAAAAACGATATAAAGAAGCTACTAAATACAAATAAAATACTTTGAAGCACCCTGGATTAATTGTATATAAAAATAATATTCAATAAAATATTCAATAAAATTTACACCATTAAATTATTAAAAATAACCTTATAATTGATAAAAACAATTTTTAAAAAGTCCTATAAAATTTTAGAGTGGTAGAAAAAATAATGAAAACTATGATCCGCGTATATTTAACTAAAAATACCCGTATTATTCAGAATTTATTTAAATTATTTAAGAAAATCTCTTTAAAGAACTGTATAAAATAATCAACTTAATTATATAAATTTACGCACCTAAAAATTAAAAAAGCAATATAAAGAAGCTACTAAATACAAATAAAATACTTTGAAGCGTCCTGGATTAATTGTATATAAAAATAATATTCAATAAAATATTAATAAAATATACACCATCAAATTATTTAAAAATAACCTTATGATTGGCAAAACAATTTTTAAAAAGTCCTATAAAATTTTAAAACTAATGAAAAATATTGTGAGTTAATATTATATAAATTAGGTTTTCTAAATACCTTGTAGTAAAACACAAACAAGCACTAAAAAAAACGATGTTGACTCTTCGAAGATACTGATTATAATGAAATTAAAGATGCCGATCTATGTATATATAGATACTCATCCGTGACGTATACAGCCATCACGCTAATGGGGTGATGTATAAAGAGAAAACCCTTTTTACCGCACGCATGCATATATGCGTGTGAACGGAGGCAATTAAGCGCGGTAAAATTCCGTTCCCACGGTGGTCCGGCTGCAATGACCCCCTTTTCCAACACGCATACATATATGCGTGTGAACGGAGGCAATTAGCAGCGGCCACATTCCGGTCTCACGGTCGGGCTGTGTGTGTGTTCTAAGGAATGTACTTAAATTTTTTACCGTCGCATACCTGCATCGAATTGATGCCGTCTGGGTGACCCTTTTTAGGGCAGGTGATGGTTAATTAATGGAATTGTATAAAAAAATCTCTCGCTTGCATACCTGCATCGGATTGATGCCGTCTCGGCGGTCCTTTTTTTACATGTATAGACATGTTCATACGTATACTATTTTTGCTATAATATTAGTATTAATTTGTATAGGTGGATTGAAATAAAAATAATAAGAAGGTTAAAATAATTCTTTATTTTTTAGATAATTGCATAGAGTTATAATATTATTTTGCGTGCATATACATTCTTCATTAGTTTTATTATTATGATAAAAACAATGATTGACATTTTTAATAAGCTTTGGTACATCATTAAAATATTCCAAGTTAATTATGTCAATATCAACATATTGCTTAAGTAGCTCCTTTTTTTGATGTCCTTTGACATACACTCTATTATATGAGTTACAGATATTTTTTAACAAGTTAATAATGTCCTTAAAATATACATAACCAGTAGAGTATTCTATATTTAAATAATTATTTTCAAGCCATCGAACGGTCCTCTGATCTTTCTTCGATAATAGATGGAATTCGATGCTAGGTTTAAATAAAAAATGGATGCTCCTTTCTCCGTCACTTATGCTCATCTCTTTTGGATCGAAATGTTGAATCGCATAACCTTGTATGTCTATAATAAGGGATGATTGAAGTTGATCTCGAGTGTTAATTGCACCTCTTTTAGCCATGAGGTCTCGCGATTGACTGAATGTTATATAATTTTCTTAACAGTGCCTGTCAGTGCACTATATTCAACGACACAATCTTGTAAAATTAACAATAAACAAGAGGTGTCCTCGCTAAACGTCTCCTGGCACTGCATCTCAAGCTTAACATCGACGGTGGATGATTTTAAGCTCTCATTCTGCTTCGAACAGTCTATTACGTAAAGTGCTGAATCGTGGAACTTCTCTAGCTCATGAGAGGGCCGCGAGTGTTTCCATAATAGCTCGATTGAAATTTTGTGTACATTAGATATGCTTGGGCATATAGTTTTTTACTCATATCTATATTCATATCGCTATATGGGTAATATTCTGAATTTAAATGCAATTTAATATTTGTGATTGAAGCGTGATCAAAGCCTGATGCATCTTGCTGAAAATTATCTTTTCTGTTGCGTTGAAACGCTATAATAGCATATCTGGGTTTCTCTAGATTAGTGCTAGTTTTAACAGGCCAAATGTCAGTTTTCGTTGCACGCAAAGCTGGAAGTTCATATAATTCCCATTTACGAAATGTTAGATATATCGGTTTATTGGTTTTAAGGGTGTTTAAGAACTTTAAGCGTATCTGATCATTTACGCTTACATGCGGCACCCGCCATTCAATCTTTTCAATCTCGATTGAGGCCTTTTTTGTACCATCAGCGGTCTTGTTTTGATAGCAGTTTTCATCTGTTTTACTTCTAATTAGGACTAATTCTTGACTGACGTTAATAATAACCCTCCTGTAATCGGAACAGAAGCCTAAAAGCATGCTCAATGGAAGGCATGCGTTGAACTTGTTATTGGAGAGTGTTGCTTGCTGCTGTGCGAATGATCCCCACCCGGCAATCGACAACATTCGACTTTCATCTTCATTATATGAAACTAACGCCTTCATCGTAGAACTGATTCCTGGTTTCATTGCGCGATCGATTTCTACACCATTAAGCTCATATCGAATCTGATCAAACAAAAAAGCGTATGCATTGTTTGTTAATTCAGGTAGACCCGTACCATTAGCATCAGGCTTAAATTTCCCCTCTATGTATATATAACTCTCGGAAGGTAGTGTGTATATATCTTGATTTTGAATGCTTATGCGAACTTCATCATTTAAGTTGAAATTGTGTGTTCTCGGATAATATGTGTGATACTCTTCTTTCGTTATAACTTCGTCAAAATGCACACCTTCAAATATTGATAGCTTTTCCTCCATTTTTTTTTACTCGAAAGCCTAACGATTGTAAAAATATTATATTGGCCGATGTTAACTGCTTGAGTTTAGATGTTGAAGTGATCTTCCGTTGTGGGGGTGAGGAAGTTATATAACGTTTACGAAATGAAAGGCCCATTATGAAACTCTTTTCAATTCTAATCTAACAATGATTTGCTCGCCTCTAAAGTTTACGGCATCACCATCTTGATCGAGCAGTGTTAATGTGATATTATCGATACGCTTAGAATTAATTGGTAGATATATTATATGCTCGGGCGCTATATTAATCGAAAACCCAGCTTCAACTTGTGGAGAAAATTCGTAGAGCGTGTGGGATAAACGACTATCGTTGTAGGCTGATGTTGTGATATTGCACTCAATTCTTATTGTCGATACTTTTATAATATTAACAGGTAAATCCGATTCATGTTTTTGATCGGCTGGTAATAGCTTCCCACTAAAGCCTAATATGCTTCCTATAGAGTCTCTAGGTCCAAAAGTTATTTCATATTTGCTTTTAATTTCACACTTTATTGTATTGTTGTTTGGTTTGAGGGATATTGCACCTCTAGGCATCGCATTCATCAAGAAATCGGCGATATCACTTATCTCATAAGATCCTGTCGGAATTGTAATAACTTTGTCATTATCATAATAAAATTTGTTACAGCCCTCTACAATGTTGGGAATCGAATTGTAGCTATTAAATCCTATTAGACCCAGAACATATTCATAGTGGGGATTCAATTCAATAGGCGGATAATAATCAACAGAAAGCACTGATTTTGTGCCCTTCAGGGTGAAAGTGTACGACATGACTAATATATTGATATATGGACATACGATTATATATTATTTAGTAGGAATTCTAAACATAAGTGACCACAATTGAATGTATTGAAATTTTGGTATCGCTTATGATTATACATTATTTTATTAGGACCCTTTCTATTAAAATATTCTATCAATTCCGGTGGAGGCTTTAAATTGCCAAACGAATCATAATAGTATATATTAGAACCTCTCTTCCTATAACAGACCCAATGTGTTCCCGATCCTTTAATGCTATCCAAATTAACGACTGCGCTTTCATTTTTGTTGGGTGATTTTGGTAGAGTATCCCTCATAAATACACCTCTAAAATGGTGAATATATTTCGCATATTTCAAAATATCATGATCGGTTAATGCTCTTTGAGGCAGTCGACTTATTAGTTTTTTGATGGTTTTAGATATAAACCTAAGCCTCGCTTATATGGCTTCAGATATAATCCTTTACCTTTTAATGCGATAGCTTCCATAGTTTTATTATGCCTTTCAGCTTCCCGTAATTGACTTCGAGCTGCTTTCGCTTTGAGTACTGCTTGTGTTATACCACTTACACCGCCTGCCAGTGAGCCGAGAGCGCTTAGCCCGGCGAATATTGGTATGAGTGGCAATACGCCCCCAACTTTCGGTATGGGGATTATTCTGGGGGTTTTAATATGTTTTCGACCTCCAGCCTCTTTGATTGCAACCTTAGCTGCTGCCAATGATGATTTAGCACCCTGTTTAATATCACCCCCGAATCGCTTAAGAGCCTTCTTAACATTGGTGCACACTATTTTTTTAAAAGTTTTTTTCTTTAAGCCCATACCAAATTTTCTTTTGGCCTTCATTGCGTTAGTCACCAACCAGGCTGCTGTCTTTTCACCAACACTTGCGTCTGCTGACTTTACACGATTCCAAGCTTTTTCTTGCAATATCAAATCTGCCTCGTGTCTATCTTTTAAATCTTTATGTTGTGAATATGCGATATCGTGTTCCCGACAAGCCGCATTCAATGGATTAATGCCGGGATCACCTCGTGCTAAACGTTTCTGGAGCTTTGTACCAGGACCACAATACATGTACCCACCTGGCAGGTGAATCTCTATAGGCAACTTGTTGATTATCGAGTTCACGACACCTCCGCCCTCTTTAAAAGTTAGCATCGAAATGAATTAGCTTTATAAACACCCAACAATTTATATATAATTCATTCACCATGAGACTTGTGCACTTGAAATAATCAACTTGGATTTGGACGTTGATGAAAAGGGTAAATTTCGGAAACATAGCAGCCTACTACCGAACTCCATTAGAGCGCTACTTTGCGGTGCATCAAACTCTGGGAAAACAAATCTCATGCTATCGTTATTATTCAATGAAAATGGTCTCAAGTTCGAAAACGTATACATTTATTCCAAGTCTTTATATCAAGCTAAATATAAGCTGTTGGAGAATGTTTTAAATAATGTTAAAGATGTGAAATATTTTCCTTGTAAGGAGAATGATGATATAATAGACCCCATGGAGGCTGAGAGAAATTCGATATTCATTTTTGACGATGTGGCGTGCGATAAGCAAAACAATATTAGAAAATATTTTTGTATGGGTAGACATAAGTGTGTTGATAGCTTTTATTTATGTCAAACTTATACTAGTATTCCGAAACAGCTAGTTAGGGATAATGCTAATTTTTGGTATTATTTAAGCAGGATAATACAAATCTACAACATATTTACAACGATCATGTTGGAGTTGACATGTCATTTGAGCGGTTTAAATCGGTTTGTGGTGAGTGTTGGAAAGATAAATACGGATTCCTGGTGATAGACAAGGATAGTGATTTGCATAATGGTCGTTATAGGAAGGGTTTTGATCGCTATATATGCTGGTGAATTATTCATTTTATTCAGTTAATATATATCTGTCTGCAAATAATCATGCGCAGGCAGGTAGTTAATAGTAGAAAAATGGATTATGAGAAATTGAAGCGTGATATTATTAAGGCAAGTAAAGTTATTAGGAATAAGTATATGCAATTGAAGCTTAATCGTTCCGATGAAGATTATTTAATACGAAAAATGTTTAAGCCCATTACTGAGAACCTAGAAGGTTTGAGCACAACAATAAAAGAGGAAACACAAACAATTAAGGAGCCCATAATGAATATTACAAACACTTTGAAAAATAGAGGAAAGCTGATAAAAAAACAAGAGATAGAAAAGAGCTCTTCGATTAATCCATTCGATGAGCAGTCTAATCCATTGGTGGAAGAGGATCGGCATTCACATAACACGTTTTATGGAGATCTTAATCCTTTACCGAGAGAGTTTGTGCGAGGTCTTTTTCAAGACACAAGCAATGTATATGATACAACGTATGGTGTTACATTCGAACCTGAAACAAATAGATTGAAATTGGGTGGGCATACATTATATCTAGATGGTAAAGACATAATAATCAATAATAAGCTGTTTACGGGTTCTCATGGTCTTTATGAATTAATATTTAAAACTAGACCAAGTAGATATAATGAGGAGGATTTATCACATTACTATGATATTTTACAAGAAACCAATGTGCATCGCAAACTGTTCCAACCCAAAAATAACTTGAAGGGGACTAGAGGCCACAAATGGCGTGAAATAATAAAACCTCTTCTTGCTAAATATTCCAGTTCGACTTCAGAAACATGGTCTGGCGGACATATAGGCAGCATGCTTGTTTCCAACACCAATGATAGATATCAATATGTCTATTGGGACGACATAAACGAGCTCGTGGATCGTCTTAAACTTTTGAAGGCCTCTCGGGATTCTGGCAATGAAAGTACCCATAATGAAATGCAGTCGATCATCGAGGAGCTTAAAGAATGCGGCGTAATTGAATAAATATTTAATACTATCATTCTTTTCATCAGTATCGTCATGAGTGTAGACAAATTTGGCCGATATCTTAGCAGCGGTAAAGCTAGCGGTAAACGTCAAAAGCCATCTCTGCCATTAACAGAGGAAGGTGATGTTGATATTGGCGGTAAACGTATTTGTCGTGTAGCAGATCCTATACATGATCAAGATTCTGTTAATAAGCGTCACCTATCTAGAATACTTGGCGTAATAGATCTAAGGATTGATAATGTGGTGAGTGATATTCAAATAAAAATAGACGCCTCGAATTCCAAAGTGGCTGAGGATATTAGTGATATCATACATCATATGCAGACTGCTGTTGAGAATAGAATCGAAAATGAACTAGACAATTTAAGGAACAATCTCGCAACAACCACCTGGGTTAGTGACAAGATTGATAAAATTAGGAGGGAATTGCATGAGAACTTGAATGCATTTAAAACTAATTTAAATAAAACTGTTAATTTGGATATATTTAAGGGTATTGTTAATGTTAGTGTAAATAATGTGCAACAGTCGATTAATGGGAAATTAAACCAGATGCAAGCTAGTGTTGAGAAGAAGATTGATGCTAAATTTGATGTTTTAAGAAAAAACCATGCTACAAATTCTGAAGTTAGTAAAAAGATTGAAAAAATTAAGAAGGAATTGGATGGTGAAATACTTGCACTGAAAAATAATTTAAATAAGGGCGTTAACTTGGATACAATCAAAGGGATTGTCGAAGTTAGTGCAAATACTCTACAAGATGAAACTAATCAAAAGCTGTATCGAATGGAAAAAAGTGTTGAGAGTAGAATTGATGCTAAACTCAATGTTAAACTAGAAGCTATAAGAAAAAAACTTGAAAAGAAATCAGGGAATTCCCCACCCACACAACCACCACCACCGCCACCCCGACCGCCCCCAAGACAATAGAGACGAAACATAATTTTAATTCATTCACCATCGCATTGTTCTACCTACATGATGTATTAACACGCTGAACAATAATTGTTAATTATGAATAGTATTAAGCGTCATTTAGTTGATGAGCTGCATAGGCCGGCTCGTAGATTCTTTCCCAGACGTCGCTTCATTATTAGAGGGTTTGACTATGTTTGGCAGATTGACTTGGCCGAGAGAATGGCGGGTATAGATATATACTTGTGGTTATAGACTGTTTCTCGAAATTTTTATGGACTCGACCCCTTAAATCGAAAACGGGTCTGGATGTATGTAATGCTATGGAAGGCATTCTACAAGACACTCGACAGCCGAAAAATATACAGTCCGACAATGGTAAAGAGTTTTATAATACTCGATTTCAAAATCTCATGAAGAAATATGGTATAAACCATTATTCAACATATAGTACAATGAAAGCGTCTATTGCCGAACGTGTTATTCGTACGCTAAAGGGTAGATTATATAAGGAATTTACAATGAGAGGTATCTATAAGTGGATAGATATTTTACCCTCCGTGACTGATACGTATAATAAAACAAAGCATCGAACAATTAAAATGCGACCTTGCGATGTGACTAAAAAGAATGAGAGGCTCCTGCTTTCTACTATCTACAATGATGTGCAAACAGCTGTGAAGCGGAAATATAAAGTTGGTGACATCGTGCGGATAAGTAAATTCAAAAGTGTTTTCTCGAAAGGCTATCTCAGGAACTGGGGTAGTGAATTGTTCAAGATTATTAAAGCTAATGCTACAAATCCGCCAACATATATGCTGGAAGATATGAATGGAGATCCGATTTTGGGTTGTTTCTACGAACATGAATTACAGAAAACTAAACATAAAGATGTATATCTGATTGAAAAAGTATTACGTGTAAAGGACGGAAAAGCTTATGTAAAATGGTTAGGGTTCGATAATTCGCATAATAGCTGGATTGACGAGGATAATGTTTTGTAATTTTATTAAAACTGTATATTATGATTATATAAAAATAAAAAAGTATTAATTCTATACATGCACGCATTTTTTATTTAAGGTGAATTACATAACTGTATCCCAACATCCTGTATAAAGCAATATAAGAAGTTTTTAATCGTGAGAAGGTATAAACGTGCAGCTGCAAAACATTATTCTTATATATAGTCACATTAAAAAAATACGATTTCTATGTCTACGCATTTCTTTAAGTGAGATGCACTTTATATATATATCTAAAAGGGGTATTTTAAGGAAAAAATGTTGGATGTTATATTATCTTTATTTAATAATGTATATTACATATATTTATTTATAAAATTATATAAAGTGTGCAACAAAAGACCTAATCATATATTTTTCCATATTCTCCATTTTATAGCTTTATTTTACTAATATTTGCCACCAACATATATATTTCTAAATCGGATTTGATTTTTTCAATTTCGGATATAAACCTCATAATTCTAATGTTCAACAAGTCTTTCTTCTGTCTAAGAGCCCTCCGCCTGCTTTCAACGGACATTGTCGACTGATGTATTTCCAGCAAGTCTAGACATGTTTAGGCGGGTCTGTACATGTTAGCTACTTGCGAAACGCTTCTGACTGGCATATATTACATATCCACCACCAGTCACGGCCAGCTCATCATTATAGTCCAATTCAGGATGATTATATTGAGGATACCAACTCATTAACATCTTCGGTATATTCTTATTTAAAGTCAGTACAGTTGATGTTTCTATGTCGAATACGCAAATTTCTGCATGAAGATCTAAATCAGGTTCACATATATATTCATACTCACTATAAATGTACCACTTCCTAAGTTGGGTCATATTTGGGTTACAATATTCCAAAACGTTCATTAATTCATCGATATCAAAATATTGCATGTTTTGATATGCGAATGCTGCTATGAATAAACACTCGCTTTGCGTTAATTCCGAAGATAATAACCAATCTCGCACTATGATAGGTATTTCAATACCATTAGCAGACAAAAAGTTATCATATTTCTCATATTGCGCCGCCATTATACTATATAGAAGGTGCTACACCGCTTTGCAATTGATACTGATGATATTACATTCGAAATTCTTATATATTTAATATTTAGTTGGGGTAGTATCCATCAGGGGGTGCTATTTATATTTTCTGCGCATGCGGCTATCACAGAAGCAGACAGCCGTTGCGGTTTCCGCTGGAAACATGTTTAGACCTGTTTGAAGTACATTGAGAAGCGCGATAGCAAGCCTGGTAATTTATTCAGGAATTCTCTAGAAGCAAAGACCATCTTGATGGTCCGCCATTTTGTCTGACGTCACCTTAGTTTGGCTAGTGACCGTGAGAGGATGCTGCATTAGTTAGGTTGGTAGTGATGGGAGATACCATTTCTTAGTTTGGTTAGTGGCTGTCAGAGGGCGTCATGGTATTTGGGTTGGTAATGATGAAATCTGCAATTTTGGTCTGGCGACCACGAGGGGGCGCCACATCAGTTGGGTTGGTAATGATGAAATCTGCCATTTTGGGGTGGCGACCACGAGGGGGCGCCACATCGGTTGGGTTGGTAATGATGAAATCTGCAATTTTTAGTTGAGGTGGCGACCGCGAGGGGCGCCACATCAGTTGGGTTGGTAATGATGAAATCTGCCATTTTTAGTTGGGTTGGTGACCACGAGGGGCGCCACATCAGTTGGGTTGGTAATGATGAAATCTGCAATTTTTATTTGGGTTGGTAATGATGAAATCTGCAATTTTTAGTTGGGTTGGAGGCCGCGAGGGGGCGCCACTAGGGCGAGGGGGGTGAGGGGGAGCTGGGTGAGAGGGGGAGGAGGTGTTCCAGAACTGTCACAAGTCCCCTACTTTTGAGGTAAAATTTTAAAGAGTAAATACTAGTCTTCTCGGTCCACACAGTGTTTCCATTGCCAGCCGATAGCCCCTTCTTCACTTACAAAATAGTGAGCAAGGTAATCACGGTACGAAACTGGCCGTTGACTATCTAAATAAAAATCTCTTGGTTCCATGTATGCTGGCCTCGTATTTTCTGCTTCTTCTCGATTTTCTTCTTCTACGTAAGCACGACCTTCTCTTTTCCGTACAAAATTATGCAGAATGCAACACGCTTTTATAATGTTTTCTATGTTTTCTCTACTGGGAGTCACAATGCAATATTTCAAGATTTGGAACTTCTGGCTCATCATACCGAAAGCACACTCCACAACTTTACGAGCACGGCTCAGTCGGTAATTGAATATTCGTCTTATGTTAGTCAATGCTCGTTGTTTATATGGCGTCAAAAGCCTAGTTTTCAGTGGAAACGCTTCGTCACCGATGAAATAGAATGGAAACTGTGTGGTGTTTTTATCTTTTGATAAGGTTTTATTATTAGGTATTTCCAAGCCTTCTTTATCTATCCAATTTCCAAGCCTAGACTGACGGAAAATTCTCCCATCACTCATCCTTCCATACAATCCAGTTTCAACAGAAATAAAGTTTCCATCCGCATCTGCACATGCCAACAGAACAATAGAATGATAATTCTTATAGTTGTAATCTAGCGAACTGGCATGTGGGAGTTTCTGAATTCGGATATGTTTCCCATCTATACTGCCAACGCAGTTGGGAAGATCCCAAAGAATCTGAAATTTATCCGCAATATTTTGCCACATATTTTTATCAGGTGTAGGCATGTACTTGGCGTAAAGGACATCCCATATAGCCTTCACAGTTGATGAAATTATGCTAGATACGGTTTTGTGTCCTCGAACGAAGTATAAAGCTAGAGAGGACATAGATGCTCCTATTCCCAGGTACCTTAAAATAACAGAAACTTATGTAAAAAAGTAGAAAATAAACTGAATTGATGTTTAAGACATGTTTTTTTTTACTTTTAGCCGAAGCCTGCAAAAAGCGTTGGGCGAATTTGAGAACTGTGTTCGTTCGAAGGAGATCACAGCCTCCAAAAAGCGGTTCAGGTTTTAAAAAGGAGTATTACTTGAACAGGTATATGCAGTTTATTATACCACACACTAAGCTAGCTGTCGAATCTACTGGAAGTAACTTGCCGCCTGTTCCTAGAGAACACTCTGACCGCAAAAAGCAGCCATCGACACTAGAAGAAGGACAGTCATCTGAAAGTCAAGACACCAACAGGGATGTAGATGGAGATGATGATTTGGTCAGTTTAGACGTACAAGAGTCTCAGAATGACGAGACAGATCACAACCGACCAACAATTAATCCAGAATCTCGTCAATATTCTAGTAAAAGAGAAAAACCTTTAGGCTCGGTTGACCGAGCCTTTTTAGAGTACTTCCACTCCAGGCGACAAAAACGGAATCTTGATTCAGAAAAACCGCGAAAGTGTTTTTGTTGAGTTTATAGCCAGAACTCGATAAACTACCTGAATATCAATTTAAAGTGTTCAAAAGGCGCGTTGTTGCACTTCTGGATGAGCTTGATATGTCACGTCCTAATTCATCTTCGAGCATGGCATCCCATGACGAATGGGGAGACCGCTGTCTAGCTATGACTCCTAATATCCCGTCCAGATTGGACAATACACATGAGAGTACTCATTCACCGGTGGAACAGATGCAGCATGATGCAGGGAGTGAACCGGGAAAAGGGTCATGACCTCGAAACGCTAGTATATCGGTTTTTGCTTTAATGTCATTACTTAATGTAAACTTTGAATATTTTACTTTAAATAAAACTATTTAAATATTTTTACCTTAATGTTATAAGAAGCCTTTCTTCAACAGTAATACATTTCCTGTAGTTATTATCTCTTTTGCAAATTTTTGGACGCACAAGTTCCGACAAAAGCCGAAAGCTGGCTTTGGACATGCGATACATAGATTTAAACTTGCTTTCGTGATTTGCAAGTTCACGGGCACATATGAAAGCACCTTTATTTTCATTATTTTTTATGTAGGGATGTACCCAAAACTTGTGACGTTTTCTTCTTCGCCTGTAGTACGCAAACATAATAATTCTTTCGTCTTCACTGGACGACATATTACACGAGACTGAACAGAAGATCCGACCCGAACTAGTGGACATGTACACGCAATTTCGGTCTGCACGATCAATTTTTTGCACGACTATTGATCTGGCCGATTACAGTCGGTCCGATCCGGTGGACACCCGGCCTAACTCATGTGTTGTAAAAGACTTTGCACACCAGTTATTATTAATAAAATGAGCTGTTATAGTTATATACGAATCCTGCCATAAAGAATACCAACAATCAGTTGTACAGATTATGTTGTCAACAGCGTTAAAATCTTCCTTTATTTTTTGTTTAATTGATACTCTTAAAGCAGCCAATCTTCTTTTGATTGCTTCTTCTTTGCATGCTTTACAGTTGGGTTGAAACACAGAGATAGAATTTTGGAAACCGATGCTGGAACAGACTGAAAGCGGCAGTTGATTCATCGCTATCAATTTTGTTAAAGCTTCATGTATTTTTTCTGTTTTTTCACGATTACATAAACGAGTTGTTGTACTACTGTCAGGATCATAAGAGCGCCTCTGACGCTTTGTGGACCTTTGTGATGTATCTGTAGTATAGCTTGCTTCATTATCATAACTATTAAAATGTTCAGTATTTTCATCTTCTACATTCTGGAACACTACTTCAGCTTCGATGACACACCTGATGGTTTAGAAGTTGCAGGCTTTATATTATGGATGCCTTGTAGATCTCTATTAATTGCTCCCGTCGTACCACCAGCACATGAGAACTCGTTATTGCTTTCTTCGTCACATATAATACAAAACGCTTTGACACCGTAACGTTTTGCGTACTCCCATACCCAACTTTTTCTTTTGTTGATTTTAGAAACTGTATGATTATATGATTAGTATTGTAACAAACAATAGAAAGATAAAGGGGTTGTGAAAACGGAATACCACTTTAAAAGGAATACTGGACTGCGGGGCACATTTGACAGTGGAGCAGTTTTGACAAATTAAAAATTACCGGCCAAATATTAATGTTGACATATTGCTGTGATAGCATATATTTGGGTATAGTCATTTGTATATGCTGTGCTCTAAATTTTTTCTTTTTACACCAAAAACTTATAATTGGTTTTGTATTTAATTTATATTGTTGAAGCATGTACCTAATAACTATTGTGGGTTCTGGCAATGTATGTGGTTCCCTCTCCTTCACTGGTGGCCTTTCTCTTACTTATAATAGGGACGAGGTAATAGTTTTGTTTAAAGAAGAAAACAGAATGTCTATATAACATAATCATACACCTTTTATTTTAGTAATTTGTAGATTCAAATATTTTTATATACACCTTAATGCTCTAAACAAATACATAATTGAAAATGCTCATATCATTTATACCAAATGTCGGTTGTAATGTATGTAAATCTTTTATTTATTTATTTATGATGCTAAATAAAAAAATAAATATTTATCCTGTAAATAAATAAATGTAAACTTTTATTGTACGTTGATAGTGATATTTATCGATGTAATTATTTTTATATTGGCTTCAATTAATTGCTTTAGACAACCATTTGCACGTGTTGTATCTAGCTTTTAATCTTTGCCTTGTAAAACTTTTAATTAATTATTAACATAACTTGAAAAAGATTAATGATGCCTAGACAATACCATGAAGAAAATGCTCATTCGCACGTAGCATCTCTTCAACTGCCCAACACCATTAGTCCTATTTTTGTTGTAATTCCAACTTTATGAATTAAAAGAAAACCTTACAGGATAATATTTGCTTATCTATATTGTTCAACATTACATTGATTAATCATTTGCACGTAAAAACCAATATCTGTTTAACAATTTAGATAACTCCTTTTCAAAAAAAAACTTACTTGCTATCTTTAAACATTTCATCAAAATGTTCATTTTGAATGTCCATATTGAACGTTTCAAATGAATTTAAATATATTAATAAAAGAAAATTATTATGAATAAACGTGATAAAGAAATAATGAAAACTACTATTCTACAATGTAACAATTATTTTTAAAGCGTCTTATTCTTTCGGAGTCGTAATAAGAAGTCTCTTCTTGTCGAATCTTGTTTCCAATTTATACCGGACTCTACGTTGACTATTGCGCCCTCTAGTCCATATTTTAGGTTGGCATTGGAATACACGTTCCAGTGAAATCGCTGCCCACATGTTGCCGTCTTGATACACACACACACACATATTGTTCTGACAGTTCTTTATTTACCAAACGTCAATACAAATTGTTTTTCCCATCCAAGAATCTTTTTCACAGCCTTGTACTGCCTTTCCGACGGTAGGTTTATTCTTGTTGCTAATACCATCCTTCTTTGTATTCATCAATGAACCTATTGCCTTGTTCATTGTTCAATACTTTTTTTTTCTTCCCATTTATTTATGTTCTTCACTTTTCTTGTAGCTGGATTGTGACTTGGTAAGATCGGAAACACGTTGGAAAGAACGCATATTTTTCTTCCAACACTGCCTGCACCTGAAAGATGCGTTTGTTTCTCCAGCGCATCTGCCCATGGGTAATATGTCTATCTGCAATAAACTTTACACAAGTTTTATATTTTGTTATCTTTTATAGGTCATGAAACTGTACACGTCTGTTTCCAGTCTCTGAAGCATTGTGTTACAAACAAATCATAAACACATACACTTTTTATTTATTTTATCGGCTACCTTTATATCAAATGTTATTGCTGATCGGGTTTACGTTTTACATATATTTTTATATCCTTTTCTAGTCTCTAGTTATAAGCTAAGGTAATTTTTATCTTTTAATATAATTTAGTTCTTAAACTCTTTCATAAAGTTTTATTGCTTTATGCATGTAAATCATAATTTGTCTACCTACATTTATCTTTCTTACATATCGTCTTTGATCTTTTTCATGATATGTAAACCATACATCTTGTGTACCTTTTTACAAAAGAAATATATTGCTTATATTTATTTTGTCTTTTATTTCATATTTATTTAATAAATTTTATTTTACATTTTCTCACTATTCACTTGAATAATAATGACTTTTAAATTACTTGCTTGTATATTGACCATGTGTATGCAACTTTATATACATCCATGTAATTTGTTGCATATTTAAACTCTTTCATATCCAAGTACGATTTTTGTCATTTTTATTTTATTTCAAAACTTAAACTAATTCTTAAAGCTATTCTTATTTTATAAACTTGCGAGATATCACGGCAATATGTCATTTTTGATAGGAAGTTCCTATTAGGAACACATCATTTGCTGATGAGCTGAATAGATAGAATACGCATATAAAAGAACACGGCTAGTTTTATATCCGTGTACACGCGTAGTTTTATATCCGTGTTCACGGGTAATTTAAAAACACGGATAGTAGATTACGTATACATGGTACATGGATCACCGGGTACCCGTGTCTCTATATTACACGTTCAGAACCCTAGGCTCTAGTTACTACCGGTCTGATTGCTGCTCTCAATATCCTCATGTTTGTATTTTTGCTTATACTCTTACTTTTCAGGATGATTCTGTATTTATAATAAGCTTTATATCTCCGTGATCTATCTCCATATTCCTGTCATTCTCCCTGTCCTGTTAATTATTACTCATACATACATGAAGTTGTCTAATATTTCAGACTCGTAGTTTCCAATTTTTGCTTCCTTGGCTATTGTATTCCCATTTCTTCTGTTTATTTCCATGTATTTGTTTTATTGTAAGACTTCTTTTCTTTGTTGCTTGTTCAATTTTTTGAATTGCTTCTTCCAAGCTTCTCCTATCTCAAGCTAGTATAGTGAGATCTTCTGCATACGCGACTACTTTTATCGCCTTATTATTTCATCGATCCCTTGAAATTGTATCATTTGCATCCTTTGAATATAACATCGGATGTTAAAATAAACAAGGTTATTGATACTGATAGGCCGTCTCTCTGTCTTACCCCTTGATTAATTTTTAAGTCCTCAATTGCCCCATCGTCTGCTATAACTGCAGCTTTTGAGTATTCCATCGTCATTTCTGTTAGATCTCACTAGCTTTCCTGGTATTTTCCTATCCCTCCTGGCTTTTATTACTTGCTTTCGCTTCAGACTATCAAATGCCTGTTTGAAGTTAATTTATACTATCTGCAGCCCGGTACAATATTTAGAGAAATTTCCAGTTATTGAACTCACTATGTATACAGCGTCTATGGTGGATCATTCCCTTCTAAAGCCGTGTTGGTATTCTCCTATTTGCACGTGAACTTCATTAGTTTTTTTTTATATAATAGCGGGGTTAAAATCTGCGTGTGACATTAAGTAGAGTGGGAAATTACTTTACTTAATAATGTGCTTATACTTTTGGGTTTCCTTTCTTATATATTGGCACTGTTATCACCTTTTTCCACTCAGTTGGCATCCGGAGCTTTTCTTTTATATTAAGTTCAGCTTAATGACAATTAGATGTCAAAGTGGAACGGTAACCAGCATAATCAATGTCCCATTTGAATCACCTTTTACCACCTTTTAAATAATTAAAAGCAAATTTGCTCCGGTCAGATTATAGATTTATAAATGAACAATAAAAACATTTACATACACGAATAAAAAATAATGTGCCTACCCTGTTTTTTGGTGCCTTTGAAATGTGCATTTTGCCACTGGAAAGTGGCGCCTTCTGCCGGGCAGTTAAACAATATGTAAAGAAATGAGATGGAGATAGATGGTGCGTACTGCCTCTGTACGGATCGTCAGAAATTGGATCAGACTGTTAGACGCAAGTTCAAAAGAGTAATTTATGACCGAGCAAAAAATTACTCTCAAACGATCCGGTGTTGGGACAGTTATAAAAAGATTTCAAGTTGAAGGAGGAATTGCTCCGAAAGGATATCTTGTATTCTAAAAAGTTTACCCAAATACTCTTGATGTTATCGTAAATAAAAAGCAGACAAAAATAGGACTTATTATTTTACAGAAGTAGTTACATAATAATAATTTGATGCAAATATAAAATTGCAGAGAATGAGGCGGTCTATGAAAGCGGTTCTAACATCTGCCTTAATTTGTCTGAAGGTCATCTTCATGGCATTGTACGGTAGTGCCACTTGCAAATTGGTACACACTGTCTCAACTTTACTTCAAGGAATTCACGCATCCGCGACCAAAAGCAAAGTGAATCTCTCCAATTTACCACCTTCGCCCGATGCATTGGTTGAGCAATGGGTCCCTTGGATTGGGGTCTTCTCGAACGTTGTTTCCATGGAATGTGTTCATTTGGTTCTTCAATAATTTCCGGAGTAGGCAAAACCCTATAACTGCAAAATGGTTTTTTAACATACTATACCAACAATAGAATCGTATCCCTTTCAATCACGAAAAATAGTACATTATAATAAAATAATCAAGAACATTCCTTTTGTTTTGCAAACTCCCACAAAACAAAGTCATTTTTAATTCGAAAATATATTACCATTGTTTTAGCGAGACATGGATGCGTTTCTACCTATTTTGGGTCTTCTCAGGATGCCGTACCCTTCGCAATAATTTCTTGTATAGATACGAAGTGCTGGTATACTTATGTGTGCGAGTATTCCGTAATCCAAAAAATTCTTAATTACCCACTCTGTGACATATTCTGCGAAGTTAGCCCCCTTTTCTCGAAAATTGGAATTCTGACAGTTGTTCCAGGTTGTTCTAGGTTTGTTCTTAATTGTTGAAAAGTATTTCAAAAAATTAATCACTATCGGCCGAGATAGTGGCAAAAAACAATTTTTTGCCAGCGCCCCTTTTTTCGAAAATCGAAATTCTGACGCTTGTTCTAGGTTTGTTTTAAATTGTTCCAAAGTATTTCAAATAAAAAATCATAATTGGCTGAGTTAATAGGAAAAGTGATTTTCTTACAGCCCCTCGTTTTGCGAAAATTGAAATTCTGACGGCTGTTACAGGTTGTCCTAGATTTGTTCAAAACGCTGTTCTAATACATCAAAATCGTATCTCATATATCAAAAGATATTGCAAAAAAAACTATATCTAAATGTGAACAATTAGCCCCTCTATTTTTCGACAATCGAAAATCTGACCGTTGTTCCAGGTTGTTCTAGGTTTGTTCTCAATTCTTCCAAAGTAGTCTATATTATGCCGGTTGTGGACCACATAATTTTGAATTCACAATTCAGAAACATTTATCGGTTTTACAGCACATTTTACTTAAATTCTACTCATCATTATCATTATTTAACACATTTATATCAAAAACCATGTTTTTTATCACTTTTTGCTCGAACGAGTATACAAGTTGATATATTTACAAATTTTGTGAGAATATTGATCCTCCAAGTTGTAAATTGAGATATAATGATATAATTAAGGGAGGTTGTGAACGACCATATTTTAGCTTTATTTACCATTTTTAGAGGTCAAAACTATAGGGTCTTCCATTAAGACGTTTCATTTTGAATAGCTCGCCATTGTAACAGTTGTTATGACTCAACCGGTAATTACTTGACAGATGAGAAGTAAAAGTCACGCCATTAATAAAAATGGAACGATACACGCTTCAACAACGCATTGAAATTATTAAAATTCACTACAAATATGGTGAAAATTTCGCGGTCACATTTCGTAGAACTAAAGCATTATTCGGTCGTCGTGTAGCACCTTCTCGGCAGCAATAGTGAAACTGGTTGAAAAATTTGAGCTGTTGGGACAAGTTAGTGATGTGAAGAAGCGAACTCGTGCACGTCGCTCAAGAACAGATGAGAATATTGCTGTTGTAGCCCATAGTGTTAAGGAGAACGCAGATTTGTCCATTTCCCGTCGATATTTGGAATTGGACATTCCACGAACGACATTACACCGTATTTTGCATAAAGACTTAGGTCTTAAAGCCTACAAAGTTCAGTTAACACAACAACTCATGCCTACCGACCATCAACAACGTCGTGTCTTTGCTAAATGGGTCATTGAAATGCATCAATCTAATCAGGAATTTCATCGAAAAATAATCATGAGTGACGAGGCCCATTTTAATCTCGGAGGCCACGTAAACAAGCAGAACTGTTGCATTTGGGGCTCGGAAAACCCAAGAAAGATCATTGAAAAGCCTATTCATCCTCAACGTGTGACTGTTTAGTGTGGTTTTTGGTTCGGCGGGGTCATTGGACCTTACTTTTTCGAAAACGAGACTGGAGAAACTGTTACGGTGAATGGATTGCGCTATCGAACGATGATTAATGATTTTCTATGGCCGGAATTGGACGATATTGATGTCGACGAAGTTTGTTTTCAACAAGACGGCGCTACGTGTCACACAAGTAACGATACAATCGCTCTTTTGCGTGAAAAGTTTCCCGGCCGTGTGATTTCTCCAAGAGGCGATCGCAATTGGCCACCGAGATCTTGTGATCTAACACCCTTAGACTTTTTTCTTTGGGGCATAAGGTCTATGTCAATAACCCACAAACGATTCAAGACCTCAAAGATGGAATTCGTGAAGTTATCGAGGACATACAGCCGCAAATGTGCGAATTGGTGATGGAAAATTTCATGAAACGAATATGGTCCTGCCATCGTAGCCGTGGCGGCCCTTTGGCTGATATTGTTTTCCATTATTAATGGCATACCCTCCTCTTTACAATTAAAGAAACATCCGCTGATTTCGCTAAAAAATACTCGTTTTATTAACATATTAAAATGAAACCTCTTATTGGAAGACCCTGTACTTCTATAGCTTAACAATTTAACAGTCTATAAACGGTACAAAATATAGGTAAAAACCTCAGTAATTCCCTTGAAAATGCATAAAAATAGCTATATTTGTAAACATTTATACCAATTTTTGTTTATAAAACTACAACCACAATTTTGCTCGTTCACAAGCTAAAATTGCATAAAAAATTGAATTTATTTAATCGCCACCAAATTATGAACGAATATAAACAACACCCATATTCTATGTTAATTTAGCACAATTAAATTTTATCTCTAGAAACATAGTTTTATGCTGCTTCTTCTTCATAGCTACACACTCGATTCAACCTGTAACAATTAATAAAAATTCATAGACGATAAATATTTAAAAACATTGAAATATTTTATTACCCTGTCATTACACGTAGTTTTTCTACCATTTTTTGTAGATATTCCGCTGTACTAAATTCAATGCTAATTGTTCCTATTCGGAGAAGCTTTATATCAATTCTATTTCCATTTTCATGTGATGAAAATTGACACAAGTTCTTTGAGCCAATAAAAATTGGATCAAATTGTACACAATCAAATGGAATGCAAAATATTGCTTCGAATTTACCGCAATGCTCCACAAACACTCGATAATATTCTACGCTCGTTCGTAACCAATCTAATGCGATGGATTCCATATTTAACATACGCTCTTCCAATACTGGCAAATTTTCTTCAATACTTCGCAAATCCATACTAAAAACAGTTAACGTAATGTTAAAGGTTTTGTTAAAGGTTTTTCATTTAAACACTTACAGCGCTATTCATAACGAAAGTTAGTGGCTACTAAGATCCAACTAACACGCTACTAAAAAAAAGTCGTATTCATAATCGTATTTAACAGCGTACTAAGCGTAGTAGCCAACTAAATTGTTAGTAGCGTGTAGGGGTATGTTTAAAGTTACAGCTCACCGTTAAAGCTAACCTAAAAAAACAAATTGGTACGAATAAAAATAAACACATATTTGTCAGACTTCTTTTAGATCCAGGATTATAACTTTTTAATTAAATACATTGAAATGGAAACATTTACAGTTGAAAAAGATCCGCGATATGAACATACAAAAAGAAATTGTTAAAAGAGAAAAAGGAAGGAATACACTCATTCCTTCTTTTTTCTCTAAAGATTTCTAAGATTTTTATATTTAGACTTTATTTTAAATAAAACATACTTATGATAATAGGTGCTTTTAATTAAAATGCCTCATTATATGCTAATCTAATGCTTACAAATATTGCCAACATTATCATTAATAATCATTTTAAATCATTATCCACATTATCAATCTAAGTCCATACAAAGTTAATGACAGTGAGGAGATATTTTTTTAATGTAAAGATTCCTCCGTTTGCAGTTTTTCCTTTTATAATATTCATAATGGATATTGCTACTATCGATGCCCTTGTTGTGTCCAGTTTAATGAAAAAAGCATCCAAATTTATTCTTCATAATTTCAAATGCTTTTTAAAAGACATTTCTCATTGATATATGGAGTCTTTCTTATATTTTAACACAGGACTTGTCGTTAGTGTTAGTGATGGAATTAACAGATATCTTGAACATGCATATCCATTATCACTAATCAAAATACCTTCTATATCTCCATTCTGAAATCATACTAATCATACCTAATATTGTTTACATTTTTCTTAGCATTTAATTTTAATGAAGAATTGCTTCAAATCTCCTGTTTAATGAACATTTGTTCTAAATTCTCTAAGTCGTCGGTACAGTCTTTTTACCTTGCAAGTGTATCACAAATCCTTGCCTTAGCATCGCATAGATTATTATTAGGTAATGCAAAATATAAGAATAAACTATATATATATAATTTAATGTGTAGTACCTATAACATCTTTCCACCTATTGATTATCATGTTTGTAACTTATTTTATTTCATTCTACATATATTTTGTATAGAAATTCTATTATTATTGAATTATATTTTTCCAGTGGATTAAGACATTTCTAGACATTTTTGGATTTAGAGCCCCATTAACTTACCTTCCTCAACTTCTTGTTATTCTGCTCTAACATGTATTTGTTCATAATCCATGAAAACTTTTTCTGCTATACATACAATTTATAATAATGTATAATCGTACCTTCTTATTTTGCAGATTTTAGTTAATCTGAAATTGTAAATTCTATCCTTTGAATATTTGCTCTCTATCGTGATTACCGCAAATTTAAATTTGTACATCAGTGCGCACGATCGTTCTTCATATTACCCTGTTGCCATATGCATTTTTCTATTAACATCCTACTACTTACTAGCCACTAAATAAGCGTTTATGAATAAGGTAAATTAATAGCGTCTTAGTAGGATGTTAGTAGCTACTTACTAGTAGCGTACTAACACCCTATTAGGGTGATGATTATGAATAAGGCTGTTACTTTTTTATTTATTTATGATAAGCCTGGTCCTAGGGCTTACCTTTACTCGATGGTCATCTCGATTAGCTCTCTTGAATCGGATCGAGATAGGGAATTCGTTGAGAGGATTATTAATTAAAACGCATCACGTTAACTAACTAACTATATGTATATATTAATGTAGGGGAGTAGCGGGTAAAGTGGCTAGGGCGGGTAAAGTGGCCATTTGGTTTCATAGCGCTGGTTAGTGCTGCACCTATGCGGAAACGAAGTTAACTGGTTGACAGTTACTGCCTCATTGCCGTGTATGAGTTTGGATGTTGTGCGTTTCGCAGTTTGAGTACAGTGAAATAGTTTTAGTTTTCTTTATCTCTGAGTTTTGGTAAGTGTTAACTATTTGTTTTATTACTAAATGATAGAAAAAGCATTAACTATTGGCAATAATACTACTGAATTGGCTTGATTTCAGCGTTTAATAGAAGTTGGTTTAAAAGTGCTGTGTCATTTAGGTTAGTCTGTAGAAGTTCTTTTAAGTAATGGCGTCATTTCGGGCAAAGTGGCCACTGTACGTGACGGGTAAAGTGGCCACGATGGCTTTCGCTAATAATATACATTTAATATTGCCGAAGTAGCTTAAATGAATTAATAGCTCGTCCTATACATATTACGTCACAAAAAAAGAAAATAATATATTTAAAAATAGTAGTAATAGATTAAAAAATATTATTTTATCACATAACTATTAGGATTGATATTGTTACAGGTATTTTCAAGATGCCATACACATACAAGAGAAAGTCTACCCAACAATCATGGGATTCAGAATCAATGCGACAGGCAATATTAGCAGTGAAAAGAGATAATATGCCGTTTGCAACTGCAGCAAAGCAGTTTAACGTTCCCAGAAATACGCTGAAAAGAAGAGTACTTGAGAAGAATCAAGATGCCACTGGTGCGAAAAAAATACTAGGAAAGTACAGAAAAGTATTTAACGATAAACAAGAGGAGGAACTAGTTGAATTTATTATAGACATGGAGAGAAGATTTTATGGAGTCACGCAAAATGATTTACGTCCTGCGGCATACAGCCTCGCAGAAAAAAACTACATCCATCACACTTATAAGAACGAAAAAAAGATGGCTGGCAAGGATTGGGTGGCAGGATTTAAAAAAAGGCACCCAAATATAAGTTTGCGGACTCCAGAAGCCACTTCACTAGCAAGAGCCCAAGGGTTCAACAAAACCAATGTAACTAAATTTTTTGAAATATTGAAAACAGTCCAAGATGAACACCAGTTTGAAGCTCATCGTGTATATAACTGTGATGAAACCGGACTTTTAACAGTACAAAATAGACATTCAAAAGTATTAGCCTTGAAAGGAAGACGGCAGGTGGGAGCGATAACTTCGGCCGAAAGAGGCCTTCTGTCTACATTAGAAGTTTGTATGTCTGCTGGAGGCACTTTTATTCCTCCCTTTGTCATTTTCCCCAGGAAGAACATGAAGGCAGAGCTTAAAGACGGAGCTCCCCCTGGTTCAGAATTTGCATGCACTCCTAGTGGCTGGATGCAGACCGATATTTTCTTGAAATGGTTCGACCACTTCCTACATCACGCAAAACCTTCACCAGAGTCACCAGTGCTGCTTATCCTAGATGGACATTCCACTCACACTAAAAGTATTGACTTCATAATCAAGGCCAGAGAAAATAACACGACTGTGATATGCTTACCTCCACACTGCAGCCATAAATTGCAGCCCCTTGATGTATCTTTTATGGCACCTTTTAAGACCTACTACATTCAAGAATGTGAGAAGTTCCTCAGGAATAACCCTGGGAGAGCCATCACTCAGTTCCAGATTAGTCGACTTTTTGGCGAGGCTTTTTTGCGTGCAGCTACGCCTGCAACAGCTATTAACGGTTTTCGGAGATGTGGGATTGTTCCTTATGACCCTGATGTGTTTTGTGATGCTGACTTCCTTCCCTCTGATGTGTCTGACATTCCAATGAACGACTGCAACATAGGTGCTAGCCTACAATCAGATGGAGAGGAACCTGACCCCGCACTACAGAAGAACAGAACAGCAGATGAACCCGAAAAAGGTCAAGATGTAATGTTCAATCCAAGAAACGGTGGTGATGATGTCGGTGAAATGGTTCAAGTTAATTTACCTAACAATGACGATTTGGCAGTTGCTGGACCCAGTGGGTTAAATCAGTCCTCTTTTGCTATCAGTCCAAGAGATATAATTCCGTTGCCAAAACAGACCCTGAAAAAGCAAAGGAAACAAAACAGGAAAAAGGAAAGACAGCTATCATTACAGCCAGCCCGTACAAAAATGAACTGATGGAAGAAATACAAAAGCGAGAGCAACAAGAAAAAAAGAAGAGAAAGAGGCCTGAAGACAAAAAAAATTTTCAAACAGAAAAACTTAATCAACAGCTTAAAAAAACAAAGAGACTACTCACTTTTGATGTTGAAGAACAAGAAGAGCTTAAGGAGCAAGAACAAGATTGTACATGTTTTTATTGTAATGACCTTTTTTCTAATTCAAAAGACAATGAAAGTTGGATACGATGTTCTGTGTGCAAAGAATGGGCTCACGAAGAGTGTGCAGGGGTTGAGGGGGACAATGACGAGTTTGTATGTGAATATTGTAAATAATTTTTATTTATTTTTGTAAATAAATACCTCAAAATTAAATACTGAACCTGAGTCTATTTCAGTTCATTTATCGTACATACTTGCTTTTGTTTGACGCAATTGTTCAGGTCGGCCACTTTGCCCGACATAGGAGGGTAAAGTGGCCATTTAGCGTTTTTTTAAAAATATTTTTTTTTACACTAAAATATATAAAAAATCATGAAGAACGCGAGTTTACCTGAAGCTATATTGGATATAGTATATAACAATATTTATTTTGATTAAATTTACTAAAAAAAGAGTACCAAAAAAAACATCAAACAAAAAGGTGGCCACTTTACCCGCCTTTCCCCTACATGTTCGGATTGACATTCAATACATCATCTGAACGTTAATCAATAATAATCGTGAATCTAACGTGAATGGCTTAAAACTAACTTACACTACTATTTATAACATATTGCAATATTAACCTATTTAAATTACTGACGTCACGGGTGCATTAACATTGTCCGTGTATTACCGTATATGGGCATCGGAGAAAAGCTTAAATATGCACTTCTGTTAGCAAGTATTGCGGTAATGCTTATCCTCGTTAAATTATATTAAATATTGTTAATGTACGAGGTCTAGTCGATTAGTCGGTTATTACATATTAAACACTTCTAGAAAACAAAGCAAATGACACGAATACACAAACAAGGAAAGAATGGGAAAGAAGGATCAGACTTGCATGTGCTTGCATTACAGCCACCGATTTAGTAGTGAACTCTAGTCAAGGAAAATAATCTAAAAGAATCGGAAATAATTGTAGTTGAGAGGTTCTTTCGCTTGTTTTTCGGTGTACTGTAGTTCGTGTTACAATACACTACAATTAAAATACACTAAAAAACAGCTGATTTTCGGTGTATTACACCATGAACACTCGTATGTGGCGGGCGGCGTAAGTTTAAAAGTGAAAAGGCGGAAACTTTTGTATTTGTTAGAAAAGTTTTGTGAGTGGTTTAGTTGTACACTTCATAAAGCTTTTTTTAATTCTATACTGTGTATACATAATGGCGGACTTTATGTGTGAATTTAACGAAAA
The DNA here is from genome assembly GCA_963170755.1 of Amphimallon solstitiale. Lineage (NCBI taxonomy): Eukaryota > Metazoa > Arthropoda > Insecta > Coleoptera > Scarabaeidae > Amphimallon > Amphimallon solstitiale. The sequence goes on along the minus strand of OY720677.1, from coordinate 95,617,516 downwards.
TGAACTTTCACAAAGAGGCTCATATATGATACTGGACATTTTAAATATATTGGACCCTCACGAAAGTGATGCTGATATAGCAAATATAATTTCTTTATTTCAAAATCGCGAGAAGAGAACATCCATAAAGGAATATTTGGAGACAGTGAAGTTGTATAGGGAAAAAGAATTCATCAAACACTTTCGTGTTAATAAGGAAACTTTTCAATATTTACAAAACAAATATGAAAGCAGTGAAGAGTATGAAAAGCTAACATCAAATGGTAGACTTAAATCTGCAGAATTTCAAATTTTAGTTTTTTTATGGTTTGCAGGCCATGAGGCATGTTCCTTTAGTGATTTGTCAGATCGTTTTGACATATAAAATATCTACAGTGCACACCATAATAAAGAGAGTAACATATTTTATAAGTAATATGTCGAAAGATATAATAAAATGGCCAAATGAAATGCAGCAGAACGTATCAAGTGTACACTATTATACAAAGTGTAAAATACCTAATATAATTGAAGAGATAAGTGGATAAAGGTGTCATGTCACATTTTTTCACAAAATGAATTAATACATTTTTTGGGCATCTCTGGTGTAAATTTAACCTTCAATAAACACTGATCCCATATTTTCTTTATTATCTGATAGTTTTCAGGTGATAAAGGTGTCATGTCGCACAGACTGTAGACATTAGTCAGTGGATAAGAGAGTTATGTCACATTTTTGTTACATGACACCTTTATTAACTTAAAAATCGAAGGGTGCAGGTTAATAGTGAAGTGTCATGTATGTATCTTGTAAAATTTTGTAAAATGTTCATGGAGAGTGTTTACGCAATAGTTCATATAAAAAATCGGTTTTTAGCGGAAATATTAAATATATCACGATTGGAAGTAGAGGTCAACGAATGCTGGAATTAGTACAAATATTAAATAATCAAAACTCAGACTCTTCAAACAGCAGTAAGTAATTTAACTTCTACACACAAAAAAATATTTGCTTGTTTCAAATATATCTGCTTCATTTTGAACATATCATTTGTTCCCATATAAGCAAACAAATCACACAATTAAATTAAGAATAATAATTTCTTGCTTATAAGTAATTGTTCTTTTTATATCGAATAAATTATAAGTTCAATGTGAATAAAACAAGATATATTGCTTCGAAATTATGATGTTTTAAATTGAAATAAAAGCGTATTCTTCAACTGAGAATATAATATCTCAAACTAAAGTTAAGAAAGCATTATTTTAAGGTACTCCTATATTTACAATAATCATTCGATATGTTCAAAATATTATAATTGAAGAATATAATAGTCTTCTATGGAGAATATTGTTTATTTATATCAAAAACAGTTATACTTGAAATGATTAAATTTCTGCTTGAATTTAGACTATTAAGGATTTGCTTTAACCTGTTCATATATTTACTTTAAATATATCAAGCGTTCAAAGGAAGTAGGATGTATATTCAGTTTAAAAGGATTATTTTCGATATTTATATATATCTTGACCTACATTTCATTTTTTTACTGATAATTTCTGTATTATATTCTATTATACTGTATTGATAATGCCAATGGACTGCATTATATATATATATATATATATATATATATATATACTAATAATAATAATAATAGCAGTTTATTGGCATTACCAGTAATAGAAAGAATACAGAAAGTATCAGCAAAAAAAAGAAATGTAGATAAAGATAAATATCGCAAATATCCTATTAAACACAAAGAATTCATTAGGTATGTATATATTATTAATTGGCTGTACTTACTACTAGTTATTTTCCCTAGGTTTGGTCATAGAGTATTTTATTTTTACTTATCTTCTCATTCTGTATGTGTACTGTAAACAAAACTCGTTTCAAAAATAAAGTAGGTATTTACTATAAATACAGAAAATAAACCTTTGAAATTCAATACCTATACAATTAAGTAGACAAAGTATATTGACCGACTTAGATGAACTTACTGTAATAATTTTTTTATTTAAAGATAACATAAATCATATACTATAACAAAAATTTGGAGATAAATGTACCTACTGAAAGAAAATAATAGAACTAGAAGAATAATGCTTTATTAATTAATAATAAGTTAAATACAATATTAGAAACAAGAAGAGTTTGAGATGTCATTAATTGGTTTAGTAATAATAATAAACATAATTATTAACTTAAAATTAAAAAAATAATAATGGTTACTCGCTACCCGAGAATAGCCGTGACACATGCGAACAATCTTAACTTATTGTTGATAATAATAATCTGAAATTTACATAAATTCAAATTTAAGGAGAGAAATCAAAGGAAACATACACATAAACATTTAACAATAATACAATAGGCACATTTTCTACTTCTATACTATATAAGAGAGGCAACTGAAAACGTCACAATAGAAAAGATGACATACTATTATTTAAATCACATAATCTTGTAATGATAAAACAAATGCAAATCAAAATCTCTTGATATGTTCTATTTATAAATAAACTTATATCATTCGTAAAACATAGTCCAATTTAAAAAATAACGACTTTGGAAATAAACCAATAGTTAACTGAAATTATAGTAAGGTAACAATCTGTTCAATCATGGAGAATACAAAACAAGAACTGTGAACCAAAAGCTTGTGATGTCGTCAGACTCTAGAAGTCAAATTTCAAGATACAAAATAAAACTTAAATATATTCCAGATAACAAAGCAAAGTATTTCTATAAATCTAAAACTGGATCGTCACAGAAAATACAAAAACAAAAGGACATATTAAACATAGTGTTAATATATGGATGCAGAAATATACATTTCATTATTGGATATTTTATGTAATACAGTAGGCACTTTAGAAAAAATATCTGATATATTTAATAAAATTAACTCGTAATTTTGACAAGATACTTGGTAAGATTTAAAATGCTGTGAATACGTATTAGTTGCAAAAGATTGACAAAAAAAATAAACACTCTTAGAGTTATTTTTTTTTACGAAAATATATTTAATTTTGCAGAATAATGGCTTATCTTCACTCATTTTATATAATAGTATACTGTTATAATTATATCTTATGCATTCAATTTCATACCAATAAACAGAAAAATAATCATTTAAATCAATAGCAGAACTTACTAAAGTATTTACTTCTCGTAAAGTACATGGGGAACTGTAATCGATATTTTCAAGAGAACTACGCTTTGCCATAAATCTGTAACACGATTTCAGTTGCAAACGAACGGCTAAAGAATATGGCAAATTTTTTCTGCATCTTATATAATGAGACGTGGCTTTCAAATCTTTATGTTTAGCTTCGTATCGCATACTAGAAACTAAAACTGGTGGACCAATTTTCTCTATTATACGTGGATAATGTAACAAAAAATGATGCTTAGGCTTTAACTTTGTATCAAAGAGCGAAATATATAAAGAATGATGTTCTTGAATAAGACAATTGAGCAACTCTAAAGTAGGCTTACTTATTTCTGGACTATTTAAAATATCAGTAATATCTAGTAATATTAAATAAAAGTTCCAAGTATTATTTTGTTGTGGTACCAAATCTCCTACCGCAAATCTAAAGTTTCGCACTAGAGCTAACATTTCTGAAGCTGAAAAGATGATACTACCCCTACTGATATGGTCTTTTGTTATTGTTGGCGGAATATTTTTCTCGTAACACTCATAATCAAGATACTGCAATCTAGAATTCAACAAATCAAGGGTGAAGAAATTTTCATTAATTAAGTTTTTTATTATTAATGCCATATCATATCTATGAATACCCTCATATAAATCATGCATAACATCGCAACACATATTATCATAAATGTGAAAATTTTGTAGTTCATGCCATATACAGTTTTCTTTTAAACCTATCTTTTTCAATAAATCGTCGTTATAATTATTTCTATTTCTTATTAGTTCAATATTTTCAACAATCTGGCTTTCTGAAACGTTTTTAGAAGTAGTACAAAAACGACAAAAAAACTTAGCAGAGAAGCTTTCAGTACAGCCCAGTATTGAATGAAGTCCTAGATTATCGCCCAAAATTAAAATTACTGAAAAGTGGACAGTTTTTATTTTACCGTTAATTGTTATATTTATGCCACAACTTTCTAGATATTTGAGTTCCTCAATTAACTTTCCGAACATAATTTTGTTACCAAACTTATTTCTATCGTGACTATAGAATATTTGAGCCAGGAATATATTTTCTAATTTGGTTATATATTGTGGGGGCAGTGTGGCGATAGTATAATAAATAACACCTATTTTATAGCATCCAGCCTTACTACCAAGAGGGTTACCAGTTTCGAAATCATCGAAATATAAAAGCAACGGAAAAATAGTTTTACCTCTATCACGATTGAGACTTTGATATATTGAACCATTCACAACATTCGACATTGGATTGTTTACATTTTCATTATTCAGTAAGTTTTCTTGATAAGTTAATATTGTATCATACATATTCGGAATTTCCAAAAAAGCTTTCAATGTTTTCTCTACAGGTATATAGTAAGCTACACAATTTTTTACAACTAAAGCAACTTTATCAGCAGTTTGTTTTCTTTGACAGCTAGTTCCTAACTTATGCTCTACTGGTTTTATAAAACAATTACTGTTTTCAAAAAAAATAAATCTTTTGTATTCAGTCATAAGTGTCCCAAATGGATTTTCTATAGTATCTAACATATTATTCAGAATCTGAAAATTATCTATCGAGATACAAAGTTCACAAGTTTCTTTAATTATTGTCCTGAAACTTGAAATTATTCCAGAGGAAAATAAAATCTGTACGGACTCTATAATGTGTTGAATAGCATTTCTTGGTAAAGATAAATTATCATATAATTCAGAAATAAACTTTTGCACAGAATTATTAAATTTTGTTTGAAATTCTTTATAATTTTCGGAAATATTAGCGTTATTAAATGGAATGTTTAATCCTTTTTCTTGGGATTGAACTGCTTGGGATTTTACCAAATTTTCATTTGAATTTACTAATTCACTGTTATCACGCTTATTTTCTCGAGATATAGCTGAAGTAATATGGTGCTTCATTCTGATATGTTTCTTTAAATCATGCTTTCTATGGTACAATCTGTAACAGTTCAATATTGGACAAACGAAATGATCAGTCACATCATGAATATATTCCAAATGAAATGTATACTTCTCAAATGAAAGAAAGCTTTTACTACATATCAAGCACTTCAACATATTCTTACTTTCTTATACCAATTATTTATATGTGTATACATATACTCAAATTGAAATTTACAGAAAAATTATAAATATGTACACAAGTGTATTCTTATCATATGTGCTTATGAATTTGTCTGAGAGAAAATTGATAGAATATTTACTAAATTAGGAGAAATTACATCATTCTTAGTGTGAATATTGTACACGCACGTTTGTATAAGTGTGTAAATATATTGGGCTTCTATAGGATACTTTGCATTAAAAGCATGAAATATTTTGAAAAGCGTATCAAATGCATTCTTAGCTGTATCTAATTGTAAAAATATATTATCTATTACTATATAAAAGTTTTTTGGCTCTTGAATGGAAAGACCCTCATATAAAATATATGGCTGAATTGTTTGCTTTTTTGAATAAGCCTTCTCACTTTTCTTTCTTATGGCTTCTTCAATATCTCCAGGAGTCTGAAATATGTTCGTGTTTTATATTAATACATGTACAGTATGTTTCACATTAAATGTGAATCTGAAAATATTTTCTCAATTAATTTTCATTTAATTTACATAGATTCGCATTTAATTTACATATATATAATATGTTGTAATATATGTACAATATGTTGCAAATTAAATGCAAATTAAATAAAAATTAAATGAGAAAATATTTTCAAATTCGCATTTAATTTACAATATGTATACAATATGTTACAATACCTGTACAATGTGTTGCAAATTAAATACAAGTTAATTGAAAATTAAATTAGAAAGTATTTTCAAATGGATTCGCATTTAATTTGAAACATAGTGTACATACATCTAACAATATTATTACTACTACCTTAGCTTGAACAATAATAGCTTCTACTGTTTCTAGAGTTGAGAATTTCCAATGTGTCCTTTTGGGAGAATTTATAACAAGTCTCCCTTTTGGGGGTATTAAATACGGTAGGGCTGTTAATTCTATAATAAATTTTGCATCTATAAAATATATAATATGTTATACACTGTAATGTAGGTTTCTCTTTACTTACTATCATTATCAACTCCTGTTCGTGTTTCCAATAAATTTACTAATGTAGAATCTGTAATAGACGGCATTCGATTTACTAACGTTTCAAAAAAGAGATCCCAATCCGTCAATAATTTCAATTGGTGTTCAGGATATAATTTTCTAAAATCGTACTGTATCTGTAATGCAAACAATAGACGTATAAAAATCAACAAATATATTTTGTATGCTTATGTATATTTTATTTTAATTTTACACAGCATAATAAACGATTCTTGGATACTTATTGAAGAGTTATAAAAATCATAGTAACGGGGTTTATTAAGATAGGCCATCGAAAGCAGCACAGCCATATTTTGTAAGTAAATAATTAAAAAACCTTTTAGAACAAAAATTGACATATTCGAGCAATTTTATTTAAATCGATTAGTAACCATTAAATCTGGTCGAACTGTTTTGGTGGACCTTTCGTTAGAGTTTAAAAATTTTCTACTTACTAAGCTATCATTTTTTACTTTGCGCAATATCGGCCAACGCTCTAAGAAATCGTTTATATTATGGGTTTTATCACTATGACGTAAATCATATGTAACTTCCCATTTTTTTATAACTTTATCCCATGGTTCTGCATTGATTTGTAGCCATAACATATCCTGATTTTCAATATTTGAAAAGGGCGTGACGTCATGGGGTATTACATTTTCATCTAGACATTTTCTTTTTCTTTTGGGGACTGCTTCCTCACATTTATGGACTAAGTTACGGACTTTATCAACTAACTTTCCCTTTGCTAATATTGGCTTTCCACTTATGGATTCCGCCTTTTTTACAGGTGCTATAAAATATGTACCCATACATTCTGTTGAGAATAAAGTACTAATTTTAGCTCCTATTTTATTATATTCATCAGGTCTTAAGCGACTAAAATAAAATTTGTTAAATGCATATGTGTAAAAGCTTATATGTTCATATCTTACTTTCTTATTATGTATGCGTACAAGTGCTTAATAATTATGTCTACTAAACGAGTTCGCCTCGTGTTGTCTAAGCAGTTGTATGTATCGTGAAATTTAAGTATACTATTGCCCATAGGTGAGGTTTGTAGTAACGTTTTTAGATCGAAGTCTGGAAATTGCTCAGGTAAATAAGCAAGTTTTGAAGAAGTTTTTTCGATATTAATAACATCAAGCATTATGTTATCTTCGTTAAAACTTTCGTCTGAAGTTTGAATGGAAAGTGTTGTTGCTGGTGATGTAGGCTCATCGTTATCCTATAATTAAAATACTAATCAAATTCTCCATCAAAATATATTATAATCAGATAGTTTACCTTCTTTCTTAATTCTTTTATTTTAATTGAAATTAATCGTCTCATACCAAATGACTTTGGAACAAGCTCCTCCAGGTCATTGACAGATAGTTGTCTTAATACTTCGAAATTTATGTCATTTTCTACATGAAACAAAAACAAATTACTGTTTGTGTTCGATAGATATTTGTATTGTAAGATTAATTCGAAATAAAATCAAATAAATTAGTACATAGGTACACTGTTTGTGATATGTAATTATCAGTTTCAAGTTCAAGAATAAAATTATAGAAAAAAACTGGTCGATTTAAGTTGGATACCTATGTAAGATTGGACTTTTAGGATTGAACACAGAATTTAATGCCATATAGATAAAGTGGGTTTTATTTGAAAAGATAAATGACTGTCTTTGGCTTTTTTTACAAAAAAGTTGCAAATTAAATTATAAATGCTTTTATGGGCTTTATAAATTTACTTGAAATATGATATTTACAAAATATATATATGACGTCTACAAAAGTTGCGTAGGCGCAAGAAAAGAAAGGGTTTGTTGACACAAACAAATACGCGTATAAATGGTTTTTCTTTGTATCCCGCAATCTTATTTGATTTTAACGTTTTACATAATTGAAGCAAGAATGTTATTTTGTTATATATATATCTACTATTTTTTCAAAATAAACATAAAACTCTAATATTTTTTCTTGGTTAGGAAAGCAAATATTTGTTTCAATTTGTTTGTAGCAACAAATATAATTGTTTCATTCCGTGCGTGTTACCTATATTGCACTGCCTCTACCTCTATTTCATGTAGTCGGTAGATAATAAACTCGCCCAATAATATTGTGCAGTTCTAAAATAATACCAATTTGTCTATTTAGAAAAATCATCGTTTACACAAACGAAATAAAACCGACGTCACGCCCATACAATCCATAAGAGAAGTACACTTCATTTATTTGTTTTTGATAATACCAATAATGTGAATACATGGGCCTATGTTCAACCCCATTTGATCTTATACTTTATACATAATAATACACTTCTCTATGATTCATACCTACCTAGACATATATATATAAGTGCATAATTCATATGTAATCTAACCAAGTACTGTATTTTATAAAATTGAATACTGTATATTCTGAGTGATATGATGATATTACAATACCTTATGCTGTATGGCATTTAAGATTTTAGTTTTAATGGCCTGCGGCGTCACTATACAGTTCAAATTGAGGTAAGTATAGCTAACTAACAAGGGAAACAACAGTTTTACTTACCAACAAAAATGTTTACCGTTTCTTGGTTGCACCCCCACTCTTTTAATAAATCTGAAACATTGTTTTCCATTTTACTAGCAATTGTTATTATTGTAATATTGCACAACACTATTTACTGGAATACTATGCATGCAAATGGCGTATGACCACATATGGAAGTTAACGACAATCACGTGATATGAAGAATTTTACGCGGAAACCAATAAAATTAGGCATCGTTCAAGAAAATGTGGTAGGGATGCTTTTTACAAGAACACCAGCGTATACCTACGTTAAATGAGAAATTAATTGATATTTGAAATAAAATTTCCAATAATTTCGATTTTAGTATGACACACATTCTTAATTTGAGAATATTTATATTTATTTCAATAATATTAATTTTGTTTTAAGCATACAATTTAAATATATATTTTTCTTTAAACAAATGTACACATATGTTTCACTCAATATTTGTATATTCAATCTGAGAAAAATATATTCAAACGGAGAAAATTTTTTGGAGTATATCTCATTTCTCAAACCAAATATACGTTTCTTTGTGTGTATACTGCAGTGAACATTTGTGTAACAACAACTAGTAAGTTCAACATCGGAGGCAGAGAATCAATTTTGAAGACATTTTACATGCTAGATGTAAATAGTAAGGATACCCTGATTTTTAAGAGTGTCCAAATTCAGCCAGTATTTCCTTATCGATCAGGCAGAAGACATCAAAACAAAACAGATTTAAATATATGGTTACTTATAAGAAACAACTGATATCAGTGTGTAGAGATGCTTTATACTCTGTATATAAATTAGAAAGAAAAAAACTGAAATAACGCAAAAACTGTTAAAAGTTGGCCAGTCTGTTCCGTCTCAAGATAAGCGAGGACGTCACGTAAATCACCCTCACAAGATAGGTGAGGATGTTATCAACTGAACCATTAATCGCATTAACATATTTCCTGCTGAACAATCACATTATTCGCGCAATAAAAACCATAACAAAAAATATCTGTTTCCGTTACTTAATGTGAATCGACTTCCACCAACTTTCTTTAGAACATTGCAAGGACAACAATTTGGGCGATAAATACATGGTCAAACTTTCATTCTATAGGAATATTTTTGAAACGCAGTTTAATTTGTGTGTTGGCAGCCTAAAAAGTGACACTTGTAGCATATGCAATACTGGAGCAAATACATCTGAACACAAACAAAACTGGGAATATGCATTTTATTCCCAAAAGGCAGACAGGCAAATACCGACAGGTAATAGAAGAAAATGTTACAGTACAATGGGGTTTACAACAAACCATGCCACTACCAAAGTTATCGACATCCAAGGCTTTCTACTTAAGGGTCCTCGCTAGTGAATGAGAAATGTAATATTGGTTGCATAGCACATAATTTAATAAGCCAAGGATGTCCGAGTACTTTTACACATAGGGAACATATAATAAATATTTGAAATAATAACTCAATATCTAAGCGAATAAAAATTCATTTTTATTCGCTATTTACACATTTGTAACTGCGGTAAATATTTATAGCAGAACAATTCATTGTAATGTGGGTTGCCTAATTTTAATTTATTTTATGTTCACTTTAAACAAAGTAAAGAGTAGTTGAACGAAAAATAAGTGCACAGCCGGGTAGCTTTCTATTCAATTTATAACGTGAACCCAAGCATACAAATCTCCTCCGAAGGATTTTTGAGAAAACTGGTTTTTTAATATTTTGACATATTAATTAATTTTCTGTAATCCAATAATTTTTTTCTAAATTTGATTCTTCAGCCGGGTAGATTACTAAATTCTTCATAAGTTCACGTTGAAAGGTTTTCTCCATCTTTAAAATCAACAAAAATATCTGGATTTTAAAATCTGCTATTTTGCCATTGTTGACAGATCCACTAGCGAGGACCCTTAATGCAAATGTGGTTTTACAACTTTAGTATTCATTGCATAACTCGTTCTAGCCACAAGTAGTATTTTTTTAATTGGACAGAAGACATTGCCAATAGAGGCAGTAATGAAATCGGTTTATTACGGTCCTGCAAGTTACTGAAAAAAGAGCACCCTGATGTCGATCACTTAATAATTTGGGTCAGATTCATGCGGAAGCCAAAATAAGAACTTCTTCATCCCCTGTCTTTAGCAGTATTTAATACTAAATAAGTATTTTCAAGTTATAGATCTAAATTTCCAGAGGTTGGCCACAGCTACCTCTATTACGATCCAGATTTTGGTCGTATCGGACTGAGGAAGCACCAGAACATTTTCACTCCAGACCAATCGATATTGGTCTGGAGTGAAAATATTCTGGTGCTTCCTCAGTCCGATACGACCAAAATCTCGATCGGAATCGAGGTGGCTGATGCTTTTCCGATGAAAAGCATCAGATCTGCAAGTACTAGCCATAGTGTATGCTTGACTATGGAACATTATTTTTATAATTTCGAAGAACTACCGACCAAACTTCATTTATATAAAAGAAAATGAACAATACTATTAATAAGAAGGTTAATCTACGAGATAGCGTCAAATGGATTAAAGTAGACAGGTTTGGATTATATTTATATAAGACCATATTTCTTTCCAGTTTGTAATAAATTTATGGTTTTTCAATAAATAAAATAATCAGAATTGGAAAATGAAACCTATTGCATTTTATCCTATTGCTTCCTTCTGAATCCTCAAAAAATACTTACAATTAGAAGTTACAAGACACCTTCATTCATGGTGAAACAGATAATACATCGAGCTGACAATTGGTGGATGAAGGTGTTATGTACACTATAACTTCATTTTTTCACAAATGAATGTTTTTATTTAATACGAAAATACATGAAAGAAAAGAAGCCATTTGTACCTATTTTTTGAAATCAAAATCATTTCAATCAAACACTAAATAAAAAAGTTCCAGCTTAAGATGCGTTATACTAATTTACTCAGAACTTTAAAAATGTTACATGACACCTTTATCCACTTATGTCTTCATTGTCAATAGCTGCGTTCGGCATTACGCTCGGCGATTTGAGCAGACCATGAGCAGAGCAAATCAGCTGATGAACGGATCAAAGGAAGTTATCAAACCATTACGGAACGATATCGATTTCTACTACAAATGGAGGCAAAATCTAAAGATGTTCATAACCTTAAAAAGGCCTATAAAAATATGGAAGAACGTTAAATTATTGATAAACCGGGAAGTAGAAAAAGAAATATCAGTGACAGCTGATGTTTTTACAGCTTTATCTAATGGCAAGTTTTTTTTCCTACTATTAAATTATATTCCTATTTTAAAGCAAGTAAAAAGTTAATATTGTAGTGGCTATAATTAATATATGATCTTGAATTAAGGATTGAGTTTCATGTGATTTTTTCCAGATCATTCATTATTATTGGATGTTGTCCAACAACTGCTTCCAGATACAACAATTACTGAAATCGGCATAACTGATGAGAATATTCCCAGAGAGGCTGCAACAAATGCTTCTGAAAATGGACATCCGACAATTTGTCTTCAGTACAAGTTATGAAGTTATGGACATCTGAGAGAACTTGTATGCTTATAAATGCAGTCGAAAAATTACAAAAAGATTTGGTAGAAAGCATAAAGAAAAATGTCTGGCAAAAAATTGCAAACCTCATGAAAGATGAGACAGGGATAACATTTAATCCATCTCAGTGTGACACAAAATGGAAGGGTTTAGTTAAACACTGCAAACTGGTAAAAAAACAATGAAACTAGAGGTAATGAACCAAAACATTGGGAATATTATGATAACGTAGATAATATTTTATTCAAGAAACCCGAAATTAACCCTGTGGCAATATGTAGTAATACCAAAGGAATATGTGTTTCAGCAGTTATCTTCTTCGAAAAACTTTTAATAAGTATAATGCTCATTTATTACTTTTTAGGTAGTTCTAATAGTTCTTCCACCACCTCAATTTCTAAATCAACTAATGAAGAAACACCCGAAAAGAAGGCTAAATTTTTCATCAGTAGAAGAGACAACAGATCAAGAGAGCATGCAGTTGAAAGACGCCATAAGGAAAGATTAGAACGCCAAGATAGATTTTTGGCAATCTTTGAAAACCTTGCAGAGACATTAGGAAATAAACATTGTAGTAACTAGTATCTATGGCTACGAATAGAAACATGAATTAATTTTTATTTTTACCAAAGATTATTTTTATTTTCACCAAAGAAGATTTATTATTTTCGTATCAATAGTGCAAAATACCTATAATATAAGAGCTAACTAATAAAAAGTTTTTGATTAATATTTATAAAAACGACTTTTATTTTCATTGTTATACAGGCAAATTGTGTATTATATTAAGCCTTTTTTGTCTAGCATTTTCATTATTATCTCAGGGCGCCCGCCAATTTTTTTGTTTAAAATAGTAACAAAGTAACCTAATATTATTTTGAAAAGTAACCAATAGTTACTGATAGTAACACATTGAAACTAAATTCAGGAAAATGTAGCATCTATATTGATTCTCAAAGTAGAACACAAGAAACACAACAAATAAAGATCTATACTATATCTATGGTAACAGTACACCAAATCAACAAAAAGCTATTTCAAAAACTAATTATTTTTTCAGTTTTTTGTTTTTAATTGCATCAATGGCAGAAGTTTGTCTCTTACATATTGTCTTAGTCATTTTATCTGCTTCTTTCTGTAATTTATTTTCATCTGCTCTTTGGTTCAATGCCGAAGAAAGCATTGCTTGGGCTACTTTAACTTCAACTATGTCTTTGGATTTTATTGCACGTTCAATTTTATTATAGGTTTCATTCAATAATTTATCCACAGTAATTTGTGACTCCAGTTTTGCTTTACTAACAGTTTGCAATTCTTTTTCCAATTCCTCTATTCTTTTTTGTGTCTGTTGCAATTCCACAAGAGCCTGCTTTTCTCTTTCCTTTTCTTCTTCAATTCTTCGTAATTCATCTTCTTTCAATTTTGTATTAATTTCTTGTTGCTTTAAAAATGCTTTATATGATGCACAAGCCGAACGTGCCATACCGATTAGATCTTTAGTAATTGGAAAATTCTCTGGCCGATTACCGTACAATTCAAGAGCGTTGTGTACGTAAAGTTTGTTATTGAGCATTTTTAATGACATTGATGAACGGTCCTCGGGCATTACTCGACCAGAAAGTGAGAAACCACGCTCTACATCAGCACTTCCGTGTACCAAGCTGAGGCATATTTTAGCCACTTTGGTTAGGGTGGGATATTTACTATTATCCACAGAAGCCCAAAAAATATCTATACGTTCACCATTAGCATTATTGCCATAGTTTTCTTTCAAAAGTTTGAACATCTTTAATTCATCTTTAATCAAGTCTTTGTCAACTGGCGTGGGCAATATATCACATACTCGAGTTAAATAGTATTCAGGTACATCAGCAATTTTGGAGGGATTCAACCAACAAAAGTACTTCAAAACTTTCAAAATCAAAGGCGATTTCTTTAAAATGTGTTTTGAAGACTCAATGAAAAATTTTTGACATTGTTTCAAAAAATGTAACTTGTCAATTTCAGTCAATTTTGAGATTTCAGTTTTTACACTCTCTCCGCAATGTATGTCTTTTATTGGTAACAGATTATCAAACTTAAACAATTCTTCAGCCGATTTTGCAGTGTTTTTAAAATCTATAGTAACAGTAGATTTCAATATCTTGGAAATTAGATTCACTGCAAAATATTTCAGTTCATCGTATAAAATATGAATGAGAGGTTCAGTCTTTTGGAAAAAAGCAGTGTATTTTGAAAACAATTCGGAAGCATTTTTTACAAAAATGAGCTCTGCCTTGAATGACTTTTTAGTTAAGTACTTCGTTACATCTTTATAGTGTTTTGTTGAGATTAAACTTTTTCTGTGAACAGGCACAAATTTTAGAAAATATTCAGTTATTGCTTGATATTGCTCTAATATTCTAGATATAGCAGGGCCCACAGTAAGCCACCTTGAAGACACATGTTTCAGAAAACGATGGTTTGGCAACATAACACCATTTTGAATAGTTTCAAAATCTTGAATTCTTAGGGGCCATCCATCAAAAAAATAATAAACCGAAACAATGAAGTCACTAACACGAGACTCAAATACTTGTAGGCCTTTTAAAAAAGAATTATGTATCAAATGTATACTGCATGTACCAATATCAATAAGTGGTTTTCGATTTAATGCTTTTAGTTCCTCATTAAACAAACTGAACACTTTTTTATTGACATTGGGACCATCACTTCCCAACATCAAAAGATTTTTAATAGGGAGGTTTGCATGATCCAAACTTACTTGTATATGCTGTTTCAAAATTTCTGCAGTTGCACTGCCCAAAAAAAAAGTTTCCAAATGTTTCACTACAACTTGGTTTTGCTCTTTCGACCAGTACCGAATAGCCACCTGCAGTTCTTTCAAACCTTTATTATTTGTTGTTTCATCATACTGGATGCTGTAGAAGTTTTCACCAATATCACTGATGACATATTTCTGCCTACAAAAAGGTCCTAAAGCTTCTGTAATATAGTAACTCAATTTTGTGTATGATAAAGAAAATCCTTCTGGCAGACTTCCAAACATAGCCTTGAATACTTCAGTTATACCCTGAGTTGATGCAGCTGACATGTTGCTTTGAATATTTTTCAGACACCAAATAATTTCCGCACGTATGGCATTATCAGCTTTGCAAATCATCCTTGATGTTAAATTTCCCATACTTTCGTTTGATGTGAAATTGGCTGAAAATAACAAGGTGATGTTATATTAATATTATATGTATATACAAAAAAAGAATAGTTTTTAATCTGGTAAAGACTATGTGATGAAGACGTACCAGTGAAGGTAAGCTGCCGAACATTTAACTTTGTTTTTGCATTTTGTACATGCAAAGCTGTTTTCGCATGTTGATTGATGCTCTGCAGCCCTTTTGTAACAGCAAGAGATCGGTTGCATATAAAACAAACTATATTTCCCTCATTGTCGCCTGCTCTTCCCCAAGATCCAATTTTATGACCAGTTTCGTCCTCTTCTTCTAACCATTTTGCTCGAAACTTGCACTTCCCCATTTTTTAAGCTAAAAAATCTAGATTTTGATTTAATTAAACTCAAATCGCTACACTTTTACTTACGTTTTAATGAAAATTACTTAGCTTAGCACATTTCCAATTTGAGGTTACCATTGCCATTACACACAAACAATAGCATGGTGTAACCATACACATTCGGCAATTTCCGTGTCGTCGCACATAAAGACCCGATCGACAAAATACTAGTGACGTTCTAGTCGTGTTAAAACAGAAAGTTCGCGATTAACAGCCAACAGGCGGACGGGGCACATCACATGACATCCCACATCAGCAAGTGGCGCCACGTTAAAAAAATGTGAAACAGGTGCCACAGCATAATTTGAATTAAATATAATATAAATATCAATTTAATTAATAATTGAATTATTAGTAACTTAAGTAACCTTTTTTTTTAAAAAGTAACCAGTAGTAACCGTATCAGTAAAAAAGTAACTTTTTACTATAAAAGTAACCTGGCGGGAGCCCTGTTATCTGCTTCATGCTCCAATTGAATGGGATTGTTTGCCCTCTCTTCATTTAATTCTTGCTTCAGTCAACAAATTCATCAGCTAAATCATTGTTGAGTATACAAGCATTGTGGAGAATGCCAGTAACAACAACAAATAATGAAATCAAATCCAGCCTCTGAGTTTCCACAAATCAGTAAGATTTTCATTATTCTTAAATCCCACCATTAATAAGTTCTACGCGGATAGACCAAGTCTCCAATCAGATGTCCATTATTCCATAAGGTAATGTCTCTGTTTACAATCCTTTCATGCAAAGCAGATCTATTAAATACATTAGAATCATGCATTGAGCCAGGTTGGCCAGAATAAATATCGATAAACAATTTGTTTTCATTGCATATACCTTGTATTACAATAGAATGAAATTTCTTCCTATTATAATATGAATTTGGCTGCCATCTATACAGCCAATAATTCAAGGATAAAAAAGCACAAGATATAAATTACATGCCAACCAGGAATGTGAGAAGCCTGTTCAAAAATAGCCGTTGATTGCAATGATTCTTGTCTTGTAGGCCACTTTAATATTTGAAATGTCCTATTTACTTCCAAGAGCCTCTGGGAAGTTCTTCGAAGAACATCCCATCATCTTGATTTACTTATTCCAAACCTTGACGCTACAGACCTGCAATTAATAAATTAGTTTAGCTTGCATATCAACTGGATAATATGGCTCAGTAAATACTATTTTCAAATTACTCACCTAAAGCTTTCCAAATTTGCTAAATACCACACCGTGATCATCAACTGTTTATCCAAATCAAGTTCTTGTAGACCTGCTGCGTACCTTATTTCTCTTTGTTTTATATGCGCTAATTTTGTTAGTAACATGTCGAATGTGCCTGGTAATAGTCTAAAATTTTGTCTAAACTGGTTTGTATTGAACGGTAGGCACAATATGTTCTGCAAAATTTTGTACTTTTGGGATTTGATTTTCTGCAAGTTCATCCTCACTGTCATCAAATACAATTTCTCGCCCTAAGTTAACAATATGCAATATGTTAATGTTCAAATCCATGCTATATTCGTATTATGATTATAATAATTGTAGACTATTTTGCTGGCAATAAAATAAATATAACAAGTCAATAGTTTGTTGTAATTTATTTATATACATATATGTATCTTTGTTATTGTACATACATACATTTTTAGTGACAATAAAGTATTATTATTATTATTAATGCCTGACACATAACCATAACCTACAAAAATTTTCATAAATCGCTGAGCTCGATCAAAAAGCACCGAGCTGAGCGAGCTAAATTTTTTCGTTCCCTCTCTTCATTACCGAACGCTTCTGATGTGTCGAAAATAGCTCGATTTGTCATTGCCGAACAGTTTTGACGTAATTGATGAAAAGGAGTGTATTGCCGAACGCAGCTAATGTTCCCTCAGAATCTGGATGCGATTCCTGTAAAAAAGTATGGTTATGACAGTAAAGAAAACGTAATGACTATTTGTTTCAGATTCCATCAAGTGATGAATGGGCTCAAATTGAACGTGGATTTCGTACTAAATGGAACTTTCCTGGTTGTATAGGAGCAATAGACGGGAAGCATGTTAATATAAGAGCACCTGATGACACGTCAGACTATTTTAATTATAAAGGCAACAGTATCGTGCTTATGGCTCTGGTTGACGACGATTATTGTTTTTCTTATGTTGACATCGGGTGTAACGGAAGAGCTTCTGATGGTGGTATATTTGCACAATCACAACTAGACAAGCTTTACAAAGGAATGAATAAGATCTACCAGAAAATTCTGTGATAGTTGGAGACTCTGCTTTTCCGTTAAAAACTTATCTAATGAAGCCATATTCAACAACGCCAACATATAAAGAAAAATTTTTTAACTATCGTTTATCAAGAGCTAGGCGCATTGTTGAAAGTGCCTTTGGAATTATTGTATCTAGATTCCGAAGAAAATTAGATCAAATTATAATGGCATCATGTTCTTTACATAATTGGCTCAGCAAAACTTCAAATACATATTTAACACAAAGATGTGTCCATTTCGAAGATATAATAGAAGGTATTGTATTAAACGAATAAAACACTTGGTTATATTGTTTCACTTAAGGACAGATTTATTGTTCTCTGACACGTGTTTCGACCTCTCGGTCATTAACGAAGAGTTTCCAGACTTAAACTAAACTAAGAAAGTTACCAATACCTATTTATATGTATGGGCTAGTGTCTTAAGTACAGTGTCAATAATGGGGGTGTTTATGAAGTCCAGTTGTGTGTTTGTGACATGTTTATTTGCTGTTGTAGCTTTTTTAATTTCTAGAATTTCTAATACATCTAATTTCCTTCCTTTATAACTATTATGTAATAATTTATAATTATTGGTATCAAATACATGTACAAGGTCTATGCAATGTTCAGCAAAGCCGGTATTTTTATTATTGTTTAAAATTGATTTTTTATGTTCATTAATGCGATCTTGTACGGGTCTGCCTGTTTGGCCAATGTAGATTGCGTCACAATCACTGCAACCTACCTCATAAACACCTGATTTATCACACAATTTTGCTTTTTCTTTGTTATTGACTAAGATTTTTCCTAAATTTACTTTGTTCACTTGGATAATATTTAAACCTAACTTTTTCAATTCGTTAGAAACTCTGCTGCTAAGACCTGGAATATAGTTAAGAGAATGAAACCGCTTGTTGTTTGTATGTTGAGTTTGTTCAATGTAAAAAAAATTTATAAGGATCTTTTTTTGTTTCTTTTCAATCATTCTGTCAATGAGTTGTGTGCTATAACCATTATTTAATGCTATAGTTTTTAAAATATCTTTTTCTTTTTTGTAGTTGTCAGTGTTTAAAGGAAAGTTGAGTAATCTATGGATTAAGCTGTGGAAGGCTGCCATTTTTATATTCCAAGATTGGTTTGAATTAGCGGGATAGTATATGTGGTAGTTGTTTTCCTAAATATATCAAATTCTAATCTTTGTTCAATTCTAGTGATTTTTATGTCTAAAAAGTTTAGAGTTTTTTCCACCTCTTTTTCTATTGTAAATTGAATATTATTGTTGAATGAATTTAAATGACTGAAAAATTGATCTAATTGTCTGTCTGTGCCTGACCAAATACATAATATGTCATCTACATATCTAGCCCAAAAGGAAATGAGTTTTGAGAAAGGGTTGTTACTATTTTTTATGTATCTATCTTCAAAATCTGTCATATATTGTAATGGTTTACCATTAACTATGACTAGGGAACAATATGGTTGATAAATAAATTAGAGGAATTTAATTTAAAGTGTTTTTTTTATATAGCAGAATTTTTATATTAATAAAATATTTAAAGTATACCAAATGTATAAAGAGGTTAATGTCATCAAATGTGTAGTTTATTCTGTTTTCTTCATGCATTTGCATAGATAGTTGTGGCAGGATACTTGGATGCTTAGGTTTCTTCAGCCTGAAAGTAAAGATTTAAATATTACTTGATTTGTTTGTATATGTAATATAATGTTTGTGAAAACTTGTTTAATTAACAAAGTATATGAGAATAGTAATAAGTAATGAAATTTAAAAATATAAATGCAATAAAATAATGAATAGCTAACGCGCCAAAATTCAAATTTTGGAAGTGTCAGATTTTGACATTTATAAAACATACTACTAGAAATGGGTATTAATAGGTAGAAGTGGAGAAAACAAACTAAAATATTCAATTGAGATTTTATATAGTAAGACTAGCTAATACGGCAGGCCTGAAAGGCCCGCTATCGCCTCTTATTCCGCTTACAGTTGAGGTACCGCTCCCCCTTATTCTTCTAAATTTATTGCGGATTTTGTCTTTATTGCGTTTCAGTTTTGAAACACTATATAATTCCGATATATAGCGAATAACTAAATATAATTGTGTTTTAGATGTTCAATATTGCTTAGTTGTTTTTATACACCCCTGTATATAGTTTACAACTATGCAATATTTTATTCAGAATGCTTATAGGATGAAATGATTAATAATAGATTTAGTGATAATAGCAGTTTTTAAATTGAAAATGTTTAACGGCTGTCCATGAAATAAGATGTATTTTATCGTTTAAAGTTATATTGACATTTTTCACATACTTTTCCTGTGCCTCACAGACGGTAGTTTTCACTCTATTTATAATTTTTCTACTATTATTGGTTTTTGTGCCTTGACTTGCCGATGATTTATTTCACGTTTGCCTAATTTATCTATAGTTTGAATTTTGTTTGTGGGTATAAAATTAGAATAATCTCGAAATCTGTGTTTTTTTGCATCAGTTGGAAAATTTGGTTTCATAGTTTTTGTTAATAGTGTTTCAGTCTATATACATATGTCGATTCCATTGGTCTTTTTGGTTTAAATGAAAATTCATTAGAATTTAAAAAAAACATTTTATTTTATATAAACTTGTAGATAGCTTTATTAGAATTATGTTTTGTTGACGCGAATGTATACTTTTAAATAATTCATTTAATCATTGTTCTATAACAAATAATATTTATTTCATTGGCATTTTTTATAATGATTTCCATTCCTATACTTTTATAATTTGCAGTGTTTCTTTGTGGTAAATTGTATTACAACTGTCAGTTATGTATGATGCTTAATAATGTTGGTAAAGCCTTGTTCACACTGTACATAATTATTTTGTTTTGCATTGTACACCTACAATTTCCGGAATATATAGATATAATATATGTATTATGGTAATATTGCTTACTTATTGTTATATTCGAAAATACTGTAAAACATCCTTATAGAATTTCTATTTTCAATGATTGTAATTGAAGTTCATTTTCATCAATGTAATTAAACAATCTTTTTTGAATACGTATGATATTACTTCTCAATTTGCCTGGCACAGTAACAACATGATTAAGTGCTTGTTTAATCTGGTAGGAATATATTTTAGTTTCTTTTTTCTATTTACAATATCTTATAATATTTTGAAGTATTTTTACAACTTAATTCATGGACGAAATGACTCCAGTCATGTAATGATAATTGCTAAAAATGAGTAGAAAGTATTTATAAACAAATAAGGAATCGAATTTATGAATTTCTTACCTATACACTATTATCATTGGGCCAATAATTATATATTGCAATATTTATTGTGCTGAATGTTTGTGAGCTAATGCTTCAATCTTTTCGAGCTTCAATTCGCCTTTTTCGCGTCCGCTTACAGCTGTTTACAGTTTCCTGTAAAACGCGATCACTCTCGTGGTGGTTTTTAGAATGTAAGATTTTATAGACTTGTGGCACACTCTGTATATACATATATTTTGTAAAGCCAATTGTATATTTCATTTAAAATGCCTCTAGAATTTTTTTTTACACAAACTGTTACACAATGAAGAGCGAGAAAGATAATTTAAAGTTAAACATAAGAATGATGTTAAAGTATCCGAAGAAACAATATGCTCAATAAGTGCATCATTTTCATTGAGACAATCGGGATAATACGCTATTGAAATAACAGTGGAAAAATTTAGTATATTAACAAAAAGTATGTCAATTGCTCAGAAACAATTTAAGATAGGCATGCACAATATTAATAAAAAAGAACCTAATAATCAGTTTGACACTGAGATATTTTCACCCAAATTATTTGAAGTGGAACAGCGCTTTCATTATGAAATTTTGGTCAGCATAATTGAAATATTCGTCTGTCACATACTCAAAATTAGTTCGCACGTCAATTAAAAATGAAGGACTTGTATTGAAGAACATTTTAAATTTTCAATGAATTACATATATACTACTCGCCCGCTATCGCGGGCTCGTCATTTTAATTGACATGCTCAAATATACGTAGTATCTCCATAGTGTTTAACATGTTTACAACAAATTTTGTTTGGTAAATGGGCGTCGCTTTCAAACATTCTTATAGAATGCTGATGAACTTCAAATATATAGCTCGCAAACATACGTATGTGAATGGGTAAAGTAAATCTAATTTATAAAGTATATTACTTTCTTATTACCTTTTCGAAGTCCACTATCGTTAATAAAAGAGCAGAGTATATTTTATTTAAAATTATTCTCGATCTGTTTTTGACACAAATCGGTACACACTCAAGAGCGAGAAAGGTAATTTAATGTTAATCATAAGCCATGTTAAAGTATCCAAAGACACAATGAGCTCAAAAAGCGCAACATTTTTATTAAAACAGTTTACAATACTATTTTGATATAAAGTGAGACCCTTTTGAAATCCACTATCATTAATAAAGGAGCACAAAATAATAATGAAAGTAAAAAACCCAAGTTTTAAATTTAAGCCCTTTTGAAGCGCCTTTTCTGTAAACAGCGCTTTCTATAATGTCCATTTTTATAAATTTTTGAAGCGCCCCTGTATATACATATATTTTGTTAAGCCAATAGGATATTTTATTTAAAATTCTTCTCGAACTGTTTTTAACACAAACCGGTACACACTCGAGAGCGAGAAAGGTAATTTAATGTTAAACATATGTCGTGTTAAAGTATGCAAAGACACAATGAGATCAAAAAGCGCAACATTTTTATTAAGGCAGTGTACAATACTATTTTGATGTGAAAGTGTAAAAGCCTGCCAACCTTTTAGAAATCGACTATCGTTAATAAAGGAGCACAAAATAATAAAAGTAAAAAGGCCAAGTTTTAAATTGAAGCGCCTTTCCTGTAAAAAGAGATCACCGGTATGACGCTTTTTAGAATGTCTACATTTATACACCTTTGAAGCACCCCTGTATATACATAATTTTGTTAAACCAATAGGACGTTTTATTTAAAATTCTTCTCGAACTGTTTCTAACACAAAACCGGTACACACTCAAAAGCGAGAAAGGTAATTTAATGTTATACATAAGTCATGTTAAGGTATCCAAAGACACAATGAGATCAAAAAGCCCAACATGTTCATTAAGACTGTTTACAATACTATTTTGATGTGAAAGTGTAAAAGCCTGTCAAACCTTTTCAAAATCGACTATCGTTAATAAAGGTGCACGAAATAATAATAAAAGTAAAAAGCCCAAGTTTTAAATTTAAGCCCTATTGAAGCGCCTTTCCTGTAAAAAAAACGCTTTTTAGAATGTCCACTTTTATAAACTTTTGAAGCACTCCTGTATACACATATATTTTGTTAAGCCAATAGGATATTTTATTTAAAATTCTTCTCGAACTGTTTTTGACATAAACCGGTGCACACTCAAGAGCGAGAAAGGCAATTTAATGTTAAACATGTCATGTTAAAATATCCAAAGAAAGAATGAGCTTTCAAAAAGCGCAACATTTTCATTAAGACAGTTTACAATACTATTTTGATGTGAAAGTGTGCCTGTCAATCTTTTCGAAGTCTACTCTCGTTAATAAAGGAGCACGAAATAATAATAAAAGTAAAAAGCCCAAATTTTAAATTGAAGCCCTATTAAAGCGCCTTTCCTGTAAAAAACGCTTTTTAGAATGTCCACTTTTATAACCGTTGGAAGCACTCCTGTATATACATATATTTTGTTAAGCCAATAGGATATTTTATTTAAAATTCTTCTCGAACTGTTTTTGACATAAACCGGTACACACTCAAGAGCGAGAAAGGTAATTTAATGTTAAACATAAGTCATGTTAAAATATCCAAAGAAACAATGAGCTCTCAAAAAGCGCAACATTTTCATTAAGACAGTTTATAATACTATTTTCATGTGAAAGTGTAAAAGCCTGTCAATCTTTTCGAAGTCTACTCTCGTTAAGAAAAAAGCACAAAATAATAATAAAAGTAAGAAGCACTCCTGTATATACATATATTTTGTTAAGCCAATAGGACGTTTTATTTAAAATTCTTCTCGAAGTGTTTTTAACACAAACCGGTACACACTCAAGAGCGAGAAAGATAATTTAATTTTAAGCATAAGTTATGTTAAGGTATCCAAAGACACAATGAGATCAAAAAGCCCAACTTGTTCAGTAAGGCAGTTTACAATACTATTTTGATGTGAAAGTGTAAAAGCCCGTCAACCTTTTCGAAATCCACTATCGTTAATAAAGGAGCAGGAAATAATAATAAAAGTAAAAAGCCCAAGTTTTAAATTTAAGCCCTATTAAAGCGCCTTTCCTGTAAAAGGCGATCACTGGAATGACGCTTTTTAGAATATCCGCTTTTATAAACTTTTGAAACACCCCTGTATATACATATATTTTGTTAAGCCAATAGGATATTTTATTTAAAATTCTTCTCGAACTGTTTTTGACATAAACCTGTACACACTCAAGAGCGATAAAGGTAATTTAATGTTAAACATAAGTCGTGTTAAAGTATCCAAAGACACAATGAGATCAAAAAGCGCAACATTTTTATTAAGACAGTGTACAATACTATTTTGATGTAAAGTGTGAACTTTTTGAAATCCACTATCGTTAATAAAGGAGCACAAAATAAAAGTAAAAGTAAAAAGCCCAAGCTTTAAATTGAAGCGCCTTTCCTGTAAAAAGCGAGTACTGGCATGATGCTTTTTAGAATGTCCGGTTATATAAACTTTTAAAGCATCCCAGTATATACATGTATTTTGTGAAGCCAATAGTATATTTTATTTAAAAATTTTCTCGAATTGTTTTTTACACAAAGCGGTACACACTCAAGAGTGAGAAAGGTAATTTAATCTTAAACATAGGGCATGTTAAAATATCCAAAGAAACAATGAGCTCTCAAAAAGCGCAACATTTTCATTAAGACAGTTTATAATACTATTTTGATGAGAACGTGTAAAAGCCTGTCAATCTTTTCGAAGTCTACTCTCGTTAAGAAAAAAGCACAAAATAATAATAAAAGTAAGAAGCACTCCTGTATATAGATATATTTTGTTAAGCCAATAGGACGTTTTATTTAAAATTCTTCTCGAAGTGTTTTTAACACAAACCGGTACACACTCAAGAGCGAGAAAGATAATTTAATTTTAAGCATAAGTTATGTTAAGGTATCCAAAGACACAATGAGATCAAAAAGCCCAACTTGTTCATTAAGGCAGTTTACAATACTATTTTGATGTGAAAGTGTAAAAGCCCGTCAACCTTTTCGAAATCCACTATCGTTAATAAAGGAGCAGGAAATAATAATAAAAGTAAAAAGCCCAAGTTTTAAATTTAAGCCCTATTAAAGCGCCTTTCCTGTAAAAGGCGATCACTGGAATGACGCTTTTTAGAATATCCGCTTTTATAAACTTTTGAAACACCCCTGTATATACATATATTTTGTTAAGCCAATAGGATATTTTATTTAAAATTCTTCTCGAACTGTTTTTGACATAAACCTGTACACACTCAAGAGCGATAAAGGTAATTTAATGTTAAACATAAGTCGTGTTAAAGTATCCAAAGACACAATGAGATCAAAAAGCGCAACATTTTTATTAAGACAGTGTACAATACTATTTTGATGTAAAGTGTGAACTTTTTGAAATCCACTATCGTTAATAAAGGAGCACAAAATAAAAGTAAAAGTAAAAAGCCCAAGCTTTAAATTGAAGCGCCTTTCCTGTAAAAAGCGAGTACTGGCATGATGCTTTTTAGAATGTCCGGTTAAATAAACTTTTAAAGCATCCCAGTATATACATATATTTTGTGAAGCCAATAGTATATTTTATTTCAAAATTTTCTCGAATTGTTTTTTACACAAACCGGTACACACTCAAGAGTGAGAAAGGTAATTTAATCTTAAACATAGGGCATGTTAAAATATCCAAAGAAACAATGAGCTCTCAAAAAGCGCAACATTTTCATTAAGACAGTTTATAATACTATTTTAATGTGAAAGTGTAAAAGCCTGTCAATCTTTTCGAAGTCTACTCTCGTTAAGAAAAAAGCACAAAATAATAATAAAAGTAAGAAGCACTCCTGTATATAGATATATTTTGTGAAGCCAATAGGAGGTTTTATTTAAAATTCTTCTCGAAGTGTTTTTAACACAAACCGGTACACACTCAAGAGCGAGAAAGATAATTTAATTTTAACCATAAGCTATGTTAAGGTATCCAAAGACACAATGAGATCAAAAAGCCCAATTTGTTCATTAAGGCAGTTTACAATACTATTTTGATGTGAAAGTGTAAAAGCCCGTCATCCTTTTCGAAATCCACTATCGTTAATAAAGGAGCAGGAAATAATAATAAAAGTAAAAAGCCCAAGTTTTAAATTTAAGCCCTATTAAAGCGCCTTTCCTGTAAAAGGCGATCACTGGAATGACGCTTTTTAGAATATCCACTTTTATAAACTTTTGAAACACCCCTGTATATACATATATTTTGTTAAGCCAATAGGATATTTTATTTAAAATTCTTCTCGAACTGTTTTTGACATAAACCTGTACACACTCAAGAGCGATAAAGGTAATTTAATGTTAAACATAAGTCGTGTTAAAGTATCCAAAGACACAATGAGATCAAAAAGCGCAACATTTTTATTAAGACAGTGTACAATACTATTTTGATGTAAAGTGTAAACTTTTTGAAATCCACTATCGTTAATAAAGGAGCACAAAATAAAAGTAAAAGTAAAAAGCCCAAGCTTTAAATTGAAGCGCCTTTCCTGTAAAAAGCGAGTACTGGCATGATGCTTTTTAGAATGTCCGGTTATATAAACTTTTAAAGCATCCCAGTATATACATATATTTTGTGAAGCCAATAGTATATTTTATTTAAAAATTTTCTCGAATTGTTTTTTACACAAAGCGGTACACACTCAAGAGTGAGAAAGGTAATTTAATCTTAAACATAGGGCATGTTAAAATATCCAAAGAAACAATGAGCTCTCAAAAAGCGCAACATTTTCATTAAGACAGTTTATAATACTATTTTGATGAGAACGTGTAAAAGCCTGTCAATCTTTTCGAAGTCTACTCTCGTTAAGAAAAAAGCACAAAATAATAATAAAAGTAAGAAGCACTCCTGTATATAGATATATTTTGTTAAGCCAATAGGACGTTTTATTTAAAATTCTTCTCGAAGTGTTTTTAACACAAACCGGTACACACTCAAGAGCGAGAAAGATAATTTAATTTTAAGCATAAGTTATGTTAAGGTATCCAAAGACACAATGAGATCAAAAAGCCCAACTTGTTCATTAAGGCAGTTTACAATACTATTTTGATGTGAAAGTGTAAAAGCCCGTCAACCTTTTCGAAATCCACTATCGTTAATAAAGGAGCAGGAAATAATAATAAAAGTAAAAAGCCCAAGTTTTAAATTTAAGCCCTATTAAAGCGCCTTTCCTGTAAAAGGCGATCACTGGAATGACGCTTTTTAGAATATCCGCTTTTATAAACTTTTGAAACACCCCTGTATATACATATATTTTGTTAAGCCAATAGGATATTTTATTTAAAATTCTTCTCGAACTGTTTTTGACATAAACCTGTACACACTCAAGAGCGATAAAGGTAATTTAATGTTAAACATAAGTCGTGTTAAAGTATCCAAAGACACAATGAGATCAAAAAGCGCAACATTTTTATTAAGACAGTGTACAATACTATTTTGATGTAAAGTGTGAACTTTTTGAAATCCACTATCGTTAATAAAGGAGCACAAAATAAAAGTAAAAGTAAAAAGCCCAAGCTTTAAATTGAAGCGCCTTTCCTGTAAAAAGCGAGTACTGGCATGATGCTTTTTAGAATGTCCGGTTAAATAAACTTTTAAAGCATCCCAGTATATACATATATTTTGTGAAGCCAATAGTATATTTTATTTCAAAATTTTCTCGAATTGTTTTTTACACAAACCGGTACACACTCAAGAGTGAGAAAGGTAATTTAATCTTAAACATAGGGCATGTTAAAATATCCAAAGAAACAATGAGCTCTCAAAAAGCGCAACATTTTCATTAAGACAGTTTATAATACTATTTTAATGTGAAAGTGTAAAAGCCTGTCAATCTTTTCGAAGTCTACTCTCGTTAAGAAAAAAGCACAAAATAATAATAAAAGTAAGAAGCACTCCTGTATATAGATATATTTTGTGAAGCCAATAGGAGGTTTTATTTAAAATTCTTCTCGAAGTGTTTTTAACACAAACCGGTACACACTCAAGAGCGAGAAAGATAATTTAATTTTAACCATAAGCTATGTTAAGGTATCCAAAGACACAATGAGATCAAAAAGCCCAATTTGTTCATTAAGGCAGTTTACAATACTATTTTGATGTGAAAGTGTAAAAGCCCGTCATCCTTTTCGAAATCCACTATCGTTAATAAAGGAGCAGGAAATAATAATAAAAGTAAAAAGCCCAAGTTTTAAATTTAAGCCCTATTAAAGCGCCTTTCCTGTAAAAGGCGATCACTGGAATGACGCTTTTTAGAATATCCACTTTTATAAACTTTTGAAACACCCCTGTATATACATATATTTTGTTAAGCCAATAGGATATTTTATTTAAAATTCTTCTCGAACTGTTTTTGACATAAACCTGTACACACTCAAGAGCGATAAAGGTAATTTAATGTTAAACATAAGTCGTGTTAAAGTATCCAAAGACACAATGAGATCAAAAAGCGCAACATTTTTATTAAGACAGTGTACAATACTATTTTGATGTAAACTGTGAACTTTTTGAAATCCACTATCGTTAATAAAGGAGCACAAAATAAAAGTAAAAGTAAAAAGCCCAAGCTTTAAATTGAAGCGCCTTTCCTGTAAAAAGCGAGTACTGGCATGATGCTTTTTAGAATGTCCGGTTATATAAACTTTTAAAGCATCCCAGTATATACATATATTTTGTGAAGCCAATAGTATATTTTATTTAAAAATTTTCTCGAATTGTTTTTTACACAAAGCGGTACACACTCAAGAGTGAGAAAGGTAATTTAATCTTAAACATAGGGCATGTTAAAATATCCAAAGAAACAATGAGCTCTCAAAAAGCGCAACATTTTCATTAAGACAGTTTATAATACTATTTTGATGAGAACGTGTAAAAGCCTGTCAATCTTTTCGAAGTCTACTCTCGTTAAGAAAAAAGCACAAAATAATAATAAAAGTAAGAAGCACTCCTGTATATAGATATATTTTGTTAAGCCAATAGGACGTTTTATTTAAAATTCTTCTCGAAGTGTTTTTAACACAAACCGGTACACACTCAAGAGCGAGAAAGATAATTTAATTTTAACCATAAGCTATGTTAAGGTATCCAAAGACACAATGAGATCAAAAAGCCCAACTTGTTCATTAAGGCAGTTTACAATACTATTTTGATGTGAAAGTGTAAAAGCCCGTCAACCTTTTCGAAATCCACTATCGTTAATAAAGGAGCAGGAAATAATAATAAAAGTAAAAAGCCCAAGTTTTAAAGTGAAGCCCTATTAAAGCGCCTTTCCTGTAAAAGGCGATCACTGGAATGACGCTTTTTAGAATATCCACTTTTATAAACTTTTGAAACACCCCTGTATATACATATATTTTGTTAAGCCAATGGGATATTTTATTTAAAACTCTTCTCGAACTGTTTTTGACACAAACCGGTACACACTCAAGAGCGAAAAAGGTAATTTAATAATAATCATACTTCATGTTAAAGTATCCAAAGAAACAATGAGCTCATTGCGCAACATTTCCATTAAGACAGTTTACAGTATTATTTTGATGTAACAGTGAAAAAATCATGTCAACCTTTTTGAATTCTACTATCATTAATGAAGAAACACAAAGGAATAATAAAAATGAAATTAAAATTCATTTTACTCAAAAATCCAAAAAAAGCCCAAGTTTTAAATTTTAGCCCTATTGAATGGCTTTTTTCGCGCCCGCTTACAGTTTCTTCACAGTTTCCTGCAAAAAGCAATCACTGTCATGGCTTTTTAGAATGTCCGTTTTTATTAACTTTTGAAGCACTCCTGTATATATACATATATCTTGTGAAGCGAATAGTATGTTTTATTTAAAATGCTTCTCGAACTGTTTTTTACACAAATCTGTACACACTCAAGAGCCAGAAAGGTAATGTAATGTTAACCGTAAGTCGTGTTAAAGTATGCAAATACACAATGAGATCAAGAAGCGCAACATTTTTATTAAGACAGTGTACAATACTATTTTGATGTGAAAGTGTAAAAGCCTGTCAACCTTTTCGAAGTCTACTCTCGTTAAGAAAAAAGCATAAAATAATAATAAAAGTAAAAAGCCCAAGTTTTAAATGTAAGTCCTATTGAAGCGCCTGTCCTGTAAAAAGCAATCGCTGTCATGGCTTTTTAGAATGTCCACCTTTATAAACTTTTGAAGCACCCCTACATATATTTTGTTAAGCCAATAGTATATTTTGTTATTATATTTAAAATTCTTCTCGAACTGCTTTTTAGACAAACTGGTACACACTCAAGAGCGAGAAAGGTAATTTAATGTTAAACATAAGTCATATTAAAGTATTGAAAGAAACAATGAGCTCAATGAGCGCAACATTTCCATTGAGACAGTGTACAATAAGATTCTGATGTTTGCGAATCTACTATCGTTAAGAAAAAATGGAGTATTAAATTTAAGCCCTGTTTAATCACGTTTCGAAGAATCACCAAATTGAAGACGTAATAAGCGACCACAAACACCCCCGTATCTAAAATTCCACATTCATACATCAATTTTCAAAAAAATCTTCCGCCATTTTGTTTTTTTTGACATTTTGACTTTGGAATCGTGATCGGTGATCCCCAAAACCCCCGTATCTAAAATTTCACGTTCATATGTCAATTTTCAAAAAATCTTCCGCCATTTTGTTTTTTTTTGACGTTTTAACTTTGGAATCGTGATCGGCGACCCCCAAAGCCCCCGTATCTAAAATTTCACGTTCGTACGTCAATTTTCAAAAAAATCTTCCGCCATTTTGTTTTTTTTGACATTTTAACTTTGGAATCGTGATCGGCGACCCCCAAAACCTCCGTATCTAAAATTTCACGTTCATACCTCAATTTTCAAAAAATCTTCCGCCATTTTGTTTTTTTTTGACATTTTAACTTTGGAATCGTGATCGGCGACCCCCAAAACCCCCGTATCTAAAATTTCACGTTCGTACGTCAATTTTCAAAAAAATCTTCCGCCATTTTGTTTTTTTTGACATTTTGTCTTTGGAATCGTGATCGGCGACCCCCAAAACCCTCGTATCTAAAATTTCACATTCATACGTCAATTTTCAAAAAATCTTCCGCCAATTTGTTTTTTTTTTGACATTTTGAGTATGGATTCGTGATCGGTAACCTAAGACACCCCCGTATATAAAATTTCACATTTATACGTCAAAATTTTCAAAAAATCCTTCGGCCATTTTGTTTTTTTTTGACATTTCGACTTTGGATACGTGATCAATGACACCACAAAAACTCCCAAGTGCCGAATTTTACTTTAATCAGAAGAGAGAAGTTAATTTCAGCTAGCTCCGCCCACCCTGCATGTATGCGTAATCGATTAAATAAAATTATTACATAAGGGCACATCGATGTTAAAAGCAATCCTTTTCCCCATACGCATACGCGTTCTGGAGTTAACGTATTTTAATTCAAATCATTATTAAAATATTAATCTACAGCTCCTGTATAGTTGAAATTATTAAATCAAGCGGGACCGTTATGTATTGTGTGGAGATATGGAGATGCCGAACATTCACCGGACCGTAATACATTCATCGCCACTGCACATGAGAATCTGATTATATTTTTCGCCCGCCCGGAATACATTGATATCACTGCACATTGAATCGGCTATTTTTCTGACCAAATGCTTCTGCAAACGAATTTGAAAGTGCTCGTGCCCTTGGTTGCGTGCGTCTGTCGACTCGAAATAAGCATATATAAGGTCCCGAGAAGCCCATTCTTTAACACCTCGGGTCTTGTTGGACCCTCGCAACCTTCAAAATTTCGTATTTCACGCTTAAAAATGAATCTGTGGACACAACTCAGTTTGATGTCAGTTTGACGTTTCTAGAGATTTTTATCGCTTGTCACGGGAACGGTCAAAACGTATTCCATTTTTCTGTTACAAAATGGAATGCACGCTCCTCTTCAACGGACGATATCTCTGCACACACTCCACTAAAAAGGAAAATCTCTCCGTCCACCGGAAATTCAATGTCACTCCTAGGCCCACCCCAAAACACAGCCTTTAATTCCCCATATCCAGAGAGGAGTTTTCTGCAAAGATTTGTCGACTTTTTTCTATTTTGATAGTTTCGAAAATGCTCGGTTAAGCTCTTTCAACTAAGGCGATTAACAACAGAGGTCTGTGCGCTATTATTATATATAATTTGGAAATTCTAAATAGGTATTTAAAACATTCAAAAATAATGTAGAAACTTTGTTGAATAAATAAACTGTGTGGAACAATATAATTGGTAAATGAAAATTAATTTATAATCGTCAAGGAAATGGGAAATAAAAAAAATAACAATTCTAATTTTTTCGGGAAAACGCGAACGTGTTTCTCGAGAAGAGAAAGAATTTTATCATTAAATACAGTTAATGTTCATAATTTTCGCTTCAAAGAGTAATATAAGTGTTTAATAATTAACGGAGAAGATAGTGAGATTTTATTTCAGGAAAATATTTAATATTTTGAAATTTTCCATTAATATTACTGGTGGATAACATAAAGGAAGGAGGAAAGGATAAATATTTAGAACATATAGTAAAGAGAAGAGTGATTTATTTCGAACTTACCTTATAAGCGGATATTTAAGAAGTATAATCCAATACAGCTATAACCATTCCGTCAGAATCGTTTAGGAGTTCCTGCATATGAATCATTGAACCAGTTGAATTGAAGAATTAATATACAAGTGAGAATTTATGGTGCACAAGTTTGTTAATCCAGGAGTGTAATAATCCGAGGCTAATCGTATAATAAACCGTCAGTTCGAGCATTCCAGGAACGTAGAAGTCCAGAGAACATCAAGATAGTGTGTGTTTATTACAGGTGTACAAGAGTGCCGAGATTTCATCCAGGTACGACAGGAAATCGTATTATAAACCGTCCTAGTTCGAGCATTCCAAAACGTATACGAGAGTGCAGAGATTTCATCCAGGTACTACAGGATAACTGTTCGAGGTCCGAAGAATCCAGTTTGTTATACTAACATCATCACAAGAGTGAGAAGAAAGTACGCTAGAAGGAAACACATTGAAGAATAAGAAAGAAATTCTATAATAATTATATCAGGTCGTATAAACATTGAAATTAATTTCGGAGTTAAAGTAATATTTATTGCATAATTTCTGAAGAGAAATTATAAATCGTTGTAATAATCGTGTGAATTATTGTATTTCATCTTTATTTATAGTAAATCTAATTCTTTACTTTCTGATATAAAATCATAATCAAATAAGAATTTGTTTGGAAAGCAAAAGGCTTTTGTATAATCAAAATACATAATTGAATGACAAAATTTAGTTTTACCCGAAATATTAAGGTTCTGCTTATAAATACTTTATTAAAATTCTATAAAGAATAGAAACAAACAGGATTCAAATATTGAATTAAATAATAGTAAAGGTTAATACTTACGTTATTGCATTTATAACTATTGTAGTCAAGTGACAATCTCGTATTAAATTCTTCTCATATTGTTGATTAGACGTGTTGAGGAAAAATTTCCATATGTATATTTTTGATAATTGTTATAAATTTCTATAATTACTTCTATATAATTTCAACGAATTAAACAAATCTATACTGATATTTTCTTTTATTTGGCATAGTAAAATAAATAATAAGTTTGAGTGGAGTGGGAAAAGATACAGAAACGCTTATAACCTTAACCTAAAAGGAGAAAATATATATGTCAGTAATTGTAAATGGTACAAATTGTTTTTGAAATACATACCTTGTATAGTTGTGTGAAAAATTGATGTAATTAATCTTAATAGGTACTTGTACAATTACACATAGTTTTGGTATTATTTAATAATTGATATAAATTATTAATTTTTAAAGATCGCTAAAAAAGCTATCAAATAAGGTTACTGAACATATTAAGATATAGGAAACTGCTTTAATTATACAAGCCACTGTAGGTCAGCAACCCATATAGCACATTAATAGTTGCTTAAACATACAGATTACTGATAGTCAGCAACTCAATTAGTACAAAATCTTTGCTTATTAATTTGTAAATATTTTGAAAGTTATAATATCTGAGCTAGTTTTTGGGATAAAATTATATAATAAAGATTTAAAGTTAATTTATTTATCTGAATGTCATGATACTCTATATTAATTAAGAGTATTGTCACAATATATTTCGGCAAGTAATGGGCTTAGCGGACTACTCATGGGTAGACCACTAGTTTGTTTATAAAATTTATTGCAAAATTTGAAATAATTTTGGTTGAAGCAAGTGTTAATAGATTTTTGTAATATGTTTTGTTGTTCTGGGATCAGCTGAGACTTCTGTATCTGTTTAAATAAAAAAATTGCTTTTAATTCATCGGTAGGTACTGAAGTAAAAAGGCTATTAATATCGAAGGAGACTTAATTTGATGTTACTGGTTATTACAACATTTTTTAATTTATCTAATAGTTCGAAAGAATTTTTGATTGCGTTGGGGGCTGTGAAATTTATTATTTCTGGTAAATGTGTATTTAATGATTTACATAATTTGTATGCCGGGGCGTTGACGTAAGATACTACTGGACGCATAGGTTTTCCTTCTTTGTGTAATTTAGGTAGTCCGTAAAGTATGGGCGGATGAGGGTTCATTGATTTTAAATGAGTGTTAGGGAACATGCTTTTAAATTCTTTTTCGGTTTGAGTGATTTGTTTTTGAAAGGTTCTTGTGGGGTCGGCTTTGAGTTCTACGAAATTCTGGGTGTTAATTAGGTCATGCATTTTCTTGTTATAACTGTCATTCGACAAAATCGTTATAGTATTACCTTTATCTGCTTTACATAGAATTAAATCGTTATCTGAAATTTTATCTTTTATCTGGTTAACAAGTTTAATTTCTTTTGAATTAGTTTTTTTAATATGGATGTTCTCACTAAAAATTCTGGTATTGTGATTCCGGGATCGTGGAGGCAACATATTCGCAGAACATTAGAAAACTTACCGCCAACACGGTCAAATCGTGCATATAGAGAAGCATTAGAAGTAAGAAACGCCTACGCGGAATTATTCACTTCTTCTGAGGCAGTACCGTGGTAGGACAGCATGATAAACATGTAATTAACGATGTAAGGTGTCTATCTATACTTTACTTAGTAAATGATGTTAACCTCAAAAGTTTTTTTCATCTTACAATACGACCCACATGTGGGTCGTAGGACAGTGAACGTGTTAATATTAAAGCATTTTCTAAACAATGTTGATAATCCTTTTGGTTGCAATGAAAGACATTTATACTTACTATTTCAGTGGTAATTGTTTCACGATATTCTGCGCAGTCTCCAAGAAATGAATGCAATTCATCGAACCACGATAAATGTGGTTTATAAATGGACAATCCATCACTTCCGGAATGTTTTGAATCTTTCAATTTTTCAGTTCACTATGATATTTTGATCTTAAATTTTTGATTTTAGTTTTTATAATTTTAATATTAATATCTACGTCGTTGATGGAGTCACAAATTATTTTATATGCATTTTCGCGCGATATTTTATTTTTGTATAATGGCGAACGTACATTCCACAAACATTCGTTATCGCGATATCTAAAGCCGGCGCCACACATGCGGCATTCGTCAAATACCGAACATTCGACATTTGGCGAACTATTTGCCAAATATCAAATACAGGTTTACACACATTTGTTTAGTTTGCAAATGTGTGTCTTGTATCGAACCACGACGAATATTCGCGCAAGCTTTTTTTGGGTTAATATTGTCTGTGTTGTGAAATTGCAATAGTAGACAGTAGCGAAATAGTAGCTAATAAAGAGTATAGGCAATGGACGATCTTCAAATTTCAGCGGCTGCGTTTGTTGTTATGGCTAGCTCGTATATGTTGCTAAAAAAGAAAAAAAACCAGACAGAGGAGGTGGTGGATGGTATCATTAAATCAAAGTCGATTAAAGTAAGTTATCAATATTTTGGTGCCTAGACACATCTATTTAATGAGTGTATCACTTTGCAGATACGGTGGAACACACCTTATGAATGATTTGTTAAAAGAACCGTCTGGTTTATTTGAAAATTTTTGTAGGATGTCATCTCAAGACTTTGAATGTCTACTACAAAAAACAGGTCCTTATATTTCGAAAAAAGACACAAAATGGAGAAAAGCAATTCCTGCGAAAGAACGTTTAGCATTGACGTTGCGATTTTTAGCAGCGGGTGGGTGACAGTTTTAAAAGTCTGCATTATTTATTTAAAATTTCACCTCAGCTTATCTCGAACATCATTCCAGAAGTATGTCGTGCCTTGATAGAGGAAGTGGGAAATTCAATAAAGGTAATGAAATATGATTTTGCTGTTTTTTGAAAGTGTTTATAGATTTGTTACATAATACCAATTATTAGAAAATGTGTTTACTCAAAGGATTCATAGAAGTGTCTCACATTATCATTGGTACACTCTTCAGTACCATCTTGAGTGTAGTTCTCAGTCTGTTCATAACTAGTAGATTGGGACAGAGGAGATAATTCAGTGTAATAACAAGATTGCGTGTAGGGAGAAGCTTGATGCGGTAATGACCCTTGCAGGGGAGTAGCCACAGACGATGATCTAGAAGAGCAAGGTGTTGAAGAACTTTGGTAACCAGTCAGTGTTTGTGTTTGGTAGTTTTTATCACGGGATCGCATTTTCATGTCGAAAAAAAGATTATCTATGCGATGCATCATTATGTCTCTACTAGGCTCATCTAGTTTGCGAAGTTTCGCTGTCACCAACTCTCCATATAAATCCAGTTCATCTTTCTTGGTGTTTCTGTTTTGCGCGCCTGATGTAAGGATAGAATAGGCCTCATCCATTCTGTTGGTAATAATGTTTCATCTCGACTATTTGTTGTTCTTTTTTTCAAAGATGTGCGCGTAGCCGTAGTAGTTGTTGTATTATTAGTAGCAGCCACGCTGACAGCTGTTATTGGCAATTCTTCAGTTATGGTGTGGTCGTCAGTTTCGTTATCCACATGTATTTCGTCTTGTGTACCCGATTCTGGTTCAATTACCTACAAAATAATTACTTGATAACTCTTTTTGCTATATTGATTTTGTCGTTAGTTTGATATAAGTACTATTTTTTCAGATTCCAACGAATCAAGAAGAGTGGAAAACAATTGCACAAGATTATGATAAATTATGGAATTTTCCGCTTTGTCTTGGCTCTTTAGATGGAAAACATATCGTCATACAATCGCCAATTAATAACGGAACTGAGTTCTTTAATTATAAGAACTTTTTCAGTGTGGTGTTGATGGGTGTTGTTGATGCCAACTACTGTTTTATTTTTGTGGACTGTGGATGTCAAGGTAGACTTAGTGATGGTGCAGTATTCAGAAATACAGAATTATTTAAAAAAATTGAGAAAAATGAACTAAATTTACCTCCGAATGAATTGCTAAGAGGACGCACTAAGCGTCTACCTTATGTCTTCCTAGGTGATGAAGCATTTGCTTTGAGTAATAGACTAATGAAACCTTATGCAGGAGTTTATGAGAAAGGTAGTGTAGAAAGAATATTCAATTATAGACTCTCGCGTGCACGTCGTGTCGTAGAAAATGCATTCGGCATAATGGCATCTGTATTTCGTGTGTTGCGTAAACCACTGTTACTCCAACCAGACAAGGCTTCACTGATTGCAATGACGTGTGCTGTTCTCCATAATTTTTTACGAAAAAGCAAAACATCATCAACAAGTTATACACCACCAGGAACTTTTGATGCTGAAGAAGGAGGAAATATTGTACCTGGAACGTGGCGTCAAAACGAAGACGATATGTCTTCGTTTTTACCTCAGCATAAGGTTGCCAGAAAACCAGGTATCGAAGCAAAAAACATTAGAAACGAATTTGCAAATTATTTTGTAACTCATGGGATACTAGTTTGGGAAAATGTGGTCACTTTAGTGTATAGTTGCAATTTTTGTGTTCAAGAAACAAGTGAATAAAGACAAATTACTTACCTCTGAATTTATTGTTTTTCTAGGCTTGTCTTTTTCTCTTAAAAAACTTGCCATCTTTGCAAAAGCAAACCATTGCGGTCTATATACGTCGTCCACTCCTGTACCACTGTGAGTGGTAGTTCTCATTTTGTGGAGGCAGGTTCTGAACGATGCCATTAGTGAATCTTTTTTCTTTTTTAGTTCTTCGACTGAACAATCAGTTGGGGAGCCTGGGGATGAATCAACCATTTTGCACAATTCTATTTTTATTTCAAAAATAGAGTCAAAGGATTCCAGGATTTTGGCATTTGAATGTGTTTTGGGATATATTACATCTAAAATTCAGGCAAAACTTAGATTTGAAACAAGGGTTTTTGCTTAACATGGTTTGAAAAAAAATGTGACATATGGTTGTTCTACCCCAGTGATGGGGTTGATTAAACCGCTCCATAGGGATGATTCAACCGAAGAAAAAATCATTTTAAATAAGTTTAGTATTTATTTGGAATGTTCAAAATACATCACTCTAATCGTTTAAAACACAAAAGAAATCATAAACTTAACTTATTGTTCTTATATAGTAACTTAGAACGAACATTAACTAATGCAAACTAATGCAAATATATAAACTAACATTTTTTTATTAATAAACTAAAAAGGTTAACGCACATCCCAGCCCTTAACCCTGCAGTAGTCGCACCGTTCAGTGTGACGCGACTGGTCGCGCCTAGTCTGTTAGACCCATATCTTATTTAATAAGAAAAAGTAACAAATTTTTTGGAAATTTATTTCAAACAAATATAGGCAATGGTATACAAACAATTTTAGCAGTATATATACTATTATTGACAGTTTACGCATCTAAAATGGCAATGCTTTAGGCACAGAAATTTTTTGCAAATTTCACAAAAATATCTTGTTTTACTTTGTTTCACACAAAAGTAACACCTTTTTCTAACGTCGGTATTGCAAGGATCTCCTCTCGGATATTCAGACGTGGTACCTGCTACTTCAGCTCTTCTCTCCCGGATTGCTGGTGGAAGATTTTTCAGATTTGATCTGCGTTGCAGGTGATTTTCGGTTAGAGAAAAACTCAGTCGCTTCAGATATTCGCGTCGAAATATTTCTTCAGTAGAATTATTTTGTAAATATATTATACAGCTTGAGCGCGCGGGGTATGATCACCCGTGCCAGTCGATATTCTTCGGACGTATATTCGGAAAATTGATCTCCGCCAGCTGTGTTCGCCAGATTTGATACATATTTACATCAGTTCCAGTTGCATACTGGCTGCAAAGAGGAATGCACGTAGGTTTTTGTGTTATTTTATGGTATTTCTGTTATACTTATTTATAGTTTTTTTTTACCATGAAATTTCTATTTATTTATTTTTCTCTAGACATCTTAGTTTATTCTGCAGATGTTTCAGGCGGGTTGTTTTTATTTCATTCTAAAACCCAGTTGTACTGCTATAACTTTTTACACAACTACATTATTATTTAATTTCATACGGATAATCATAATTACGTTATAAGTATTACAATCTTCGCGTTATTATCGACTTAGTTATCTAAGCAATCGTCATCACTTAAAGAGAAAATTTAATTTGTTCTTTTTGTCAGTCTGCGAAGAAATAATCAGATCACTATGAGTTCGATATGAGCAGGCAATGCTAGTATGTTGTGCCGTAACTCTAATATGTATTATCGGACCACGTTTAGATGCGAGTTTACGTATACCATCGGGTGATCATACCTTGCGCGCTCTTGCTGTATAAGAATTTATAGCACCAATGTTCAATAAACTGTAAAATATGACCATAGGCCATCGCCTCGTATTCCTTGCAACGTCATAATTTGAGCAATATTGATCCACAGTGTCCACGCCGCCTTTAGTGGAATTATAAAATGTAAAAATATCTGGTTTACATTTATCGCCACTTTCGATGTCTATTTTATCATCATGGTGCATAGAAGAAGCTAAGATGACATTCTTTCCTTGTTTCGGTATATAAGATACGATAGTTACATCTTTTGAAAACCCAAACATACTTGAGAATACTGGTCGGTTCTTAGTGTTTACAAACTCTGTTGGTAATTCTCTTTTGTTCTTCCTTACCGTCCCAACAAACGTGAGTTCGTGGTTTCTCAAAAGTGATACTATCAATCCAAAGGAAGTAAACCAATTGTCGCACGTTACATTACGAGATGTTTTAGATATTGGGCGAATTAATCTTTCTACGACATCTTGAGCACCATTTTGGACCCTGTACGGACCATCAGGTTGTTGTCCTATATAAACTTCTAAATTTTTTGTGTAATGCATTTTTGCGTCAACTAAAGAGAAAATTTTGATTCCATACTTATTTGGCTTTGATGGGATATACTGTTTGCCGCGGGAATTAATGAGTCCAACAAATGTTACCAACTCTCCTCTTTCTCCCGAGGCAATTTGACCGACTTGTTTCTTGCCTTTTTGAGCAACAATGCGTGGAGGCCTGATAACAGTGGTAACACCACTTTCATCCAAGTTGAAGATTTGACCTCCTGTGAATTTGTATTTTTCTAACAAAGAACAATAGTTGTCGAAAAATTCATTGACCCTGTCTCTATTAAATCCAGTGGATCGGAGGATGCTTGTGCTCTCTGGTTTCCTAAGAGATAAATCGGAACGTCTTGCCATAAACCCATACAACCAGTCGACACCTAAAACAAATCCGATGTCAAAAATACTTTTTAATGTCTAAATTAATTTTCTTAAAAGAAATAGTTATTTTCCTAAGGTATAATTTTTCCGCACGCGATTGCAGTTATACGAACAGTTAAGAATTGTTGATATTTTATTTGTCCCACCCACCTGCCGTTTTATTCTCTCTCCATTTAGCCGGCATTCTACAAGATGGTATTTTGGATGCATATTCAAATGCTAGACTTCGAATTTGTCTAAATGACAAGCCATAATGTAGAGTTGATGATCTTTTTATATATTTTGCTAAATTTTCCTCTTCAGTGATAGAAAACACTTGGTTTACTGAATATTTACTTTGGAACTTTCTCTCTTCCTTGTTATCATCGTCTGAGAGTCCTGAATCCGATGATTTGGAATACATATCTTCCTTTCCCTCTTTCTTTACTTTTTTAATTCTGGACATCAAGGTATCCCTGTATACATCATATTGCCTTGCAGTACCTCGAATAGATTCTTTTTTTCGAAAATAGTCCTTAAGTGCCTGTGTCATCGCATTTTCATTGACCTCTCGGTTGGTTTTTCGCAAATACACACGTGGCATCTACAACATATTTTTGTATTGCAAGAGATAAAATAAAATGGGGTAGTTTCAACCATGGTTGAATCTACCCTACAACATCTGGTTGAATCTACCCCATGGTACCATTTTTTATTTAAATCAAGAGATACAAATCACGTATTTTTTTAAGGTTATGTTATATACTGGAATGTGTGGCGAAAACAATGCTAATGTTGATGGCTTTACCAAAAAATATTATTTAGAAGCATCAAGGCATAGCACAATATTAAATATTTTCAAAATGTTACCTTAAAAAATGCCGATTTCCACGTTGTATTGTAAAAAATCCGGTTTTTGCGAGCCGACCACTATTCGCTATGCACACCAACAATGCACTAAAACTTCGCGTTTAAATAGCCAAATCGCCCGCGAAATTCAAACTGGTTAGGAAAAAAAGCTGGTGGTTGAATCTTCCCCAT
Source organism: Amphimallon solstitiale (assembly GCA_963170755.1). NCBI lineage: Eukaryota > Metazoa > Arthropoda > Insecta > Coleoptera > Scarabaeidae > Amphimallon > Amphimallon solstitiale. The sequence goes on along the minus strand of OY720677.1, from coordinate 95,575,326 downwards.
GGTTTAATCATCCCTAGGCTCCCCTACTCATTTGCTCGCGGATGCGTCTCCATGCATCGTAAACGGCATTTCGATTTTTATGCATCTTGTGACATGCATTCCAGATTACATCTTCTTGTTGAAACAAGTCCAAAAATTCCAACACAAGGTCATTCGACCACTCCATGGTTTCAAAAAATCAAAAGCGACAGATCACACTCACTTTGCTTTCACACCTAAACCCTCTCACAAACAAAGGCGAATGTCTGGATCTGACTATGTTTGCAATATGACGAATATTCGTTTCCTTTGACTCGTTTCAATTTACCGACATTCTATGGGAAACATTCGGTGTTATTCGAATATTCGCCGAACACCAAACATTCGCCGAAATCCCTCGATCCACACTAGTAGGCCCTTGCCGAATACCGAATGTTCGTTATTCGGGATTCGCCGAATACCGCATGTGTGGCGCCGGCTTAATACAGTGTGACCAGTGAAGTTCGCATCGTATGGAATTTTTTTTTATTAATAGATTTATTCTAAATTTGAGTTTGGCATCAATTTCTGCTTCGATCAAGATGAAAATTAACCAAAAAAATAATAGTCACGTGATTCGCATTATCTGTCAAATTTAAATTTTTTTCCAAAAAAAATTCAAAAGTGGCGTTATTTCTCAAAATATCGAAAAAAGTTATTAGAAAAAGCTTTTCTAAAAACAATTTTTAGCCCATATGCAAAATTTCAGCTGCATAAGATAATTTAGATTTTTTGCCAATTTTTTTGTTAATTGCACCACTGTTGCGAAATAAGACAACGCAACCTACATAAAACTTATTAGTTTTAACAATGCTTTATTCCAGACACATTTTCTTTAAGGCAGCGCCATATTCAATGTGTGTTTTTCTACAAAATCCAAATAGGGCTATTAAAATTTGGTCACATGTGATGCAGAGTTTATTTGTTTTTGACCCTGTATAAGGTAACTTCATAAAATAACTATTTTTGAAAATGTAGTTTGTGTCTAAAAGTAATACACATTAATATTAAGAAAATAGTTTAATTGAAAAGTCAAATTTTCTAATAAAATAATCATAATACATTCAATATTTCAATTAATAACAATATGTATTTTTGGTATTTGAATATTAAATTAAACATAATTGAAAAACCTAAAAATTAAAATTACATTTGTGTGCCTCCCATTGCGTTCAATACAAACAATTGTTCTTCTTGATACATCTTTAATGGAGTTTCTGATACTAAGGCGCTTTATTTCTAAAATACAGTTTCGAATCACCGTTTCCAAATGATCAACATTACGGGAAAGGTTTTTCTTTGTAAACTTTTTGTTTTAGCTAACCCCACAAGAAAAAATCAAGTGGGGTTAAATCCGGAGACCTAGCCGGCCAGTATTGCTCCATATTACGCCCAATTACTTTGCCCCTAAATATTTCCTAGAGGCGTTCTTGAACCCGTCTTGTAGTATGGATGGGAGCACCGTCACACTGGTACCACAAATTATGCCTTATTTCAGTAGGCATATTGTCCAAAACTTCAATGACCTCGGTGTTAAGGAAGCGTAGGTATTCTTCAGAATTTAAATTGCCTCTAAAAAAATAAGGCCCAACAACTTGATCGGTTAAATACCGCACCACACATTAGTTTTAAAGGAATACTGGTCCTTGCATTCTATTATAAAATTTGGATTTTCTTGAGCCCACCATCTACAATTTTGAGAGCTAACAACGCCGTTTGAAGTGAAAGTGCCTGGATGCCTTTCATTAAAAATGTTGGCCGCTACACGATGACTTGTGTTTTCACCACATATTAATACAATTTCAATTCTTTCCTGTACAGTTAACATTTTTTTAATTAATACGCAATATTAATTAAAAGCCACTATGACAAACAGAAAGCGATTTGACTGTCATTAATAAAGCAAGGGCTTGTTGATCTTTTTTATCATTTGTTTTGCGGCCAACTGAAACTGAACTTAAATAATAAAAGACTATTTTTACTTTTTATAACATAACTCCATAACAAATTTTAATAAAGGGGTTTTAAATTAAATCATTGAAACTAGTTAAACTTACGTAAAGTTAAACGAAAATTTATTTTCCGCTTAATGCAGAGCAGACCTTACTTGTGACGCTGTGTACTTGCCTGTATTAATATTAATGTGTATTACTTTTAGACACAAACTACATTTTCAAAAATAGTTATTTTATGAAGTTACCTTATACAGGGTCAAAAACAAATAAACTTTGCATCACATGTGACCAAATTTTAATAGCCCTATTTCGATTTTGTAGAAAACACACATTGAATATGGCGCTGCCTTAAAGAAAATGTGTCTGGAATAAAGCATTGTTAAAACTAAGTTTTATGTAGGCTGCGTTATCTTATTTCGCAACAGTGGTGCAATTTACAAAAAAATTGGCAAAAAATCAAAATTATCTTATGCTGCTGAAATTTTGCATATGGGCTAAAAATTGTTTTTAGAAAAACTTTATTTAATAGCTTTTTTCGATATTTTGAGAAATAACCCCACTTTTCAATTTTTTTGGAAAAAAATTTAATTTGACAGATAATGCGAATCACGTGACTATTATTTTTTTGGTTAATTCTGATCTTGATCGAAGCAGAAATTGATGCCAAACTCAAATTTAGAATAAATCTATTAATAAAAAAAATCCCATATGATGCGGACTTCACTGGTCACACTGTATATAAAATTCTCGTGTCACAGTGTTTGTCCCAAAACTCCTCCGAAACGGCTTGACTGATTCTTATGAAATTTTGTGTGTATATTCAGCACGTCTGAGAATAGGACGTAAACTATTTTTCATACCCCTAAGTGATAAGAATGGTCCACCCCAAAATTTTTTTTTGTTTTTTGGACAATTTTTTATGATTCGGCATTAAAAAATATATACAACCCTAAATTTTCACCCTTCTACCATCAACCCCTATTTTTTAATAGCGATATTAGTACTTTAATAATGTTCGACTCTGGGCGGTCGATAATTGATCAGTTACCACTCGATCAGTTATTCCCGCCAGGCGTCTACCGGTGTCACTTCTCACCCCGTAAACAGCACAGAGTAGGGATTAGAACGAAGCCGGTCTCCTGTATTTCTCACACAATAAGCTTTCTCTCACTCACTAAAGTGTAGGGCCTAAACCGTTTTCGGCCATTATTATTGATTGTGCGTCGACCGTACCAGTGACGCTTATACCTATCATTTTACTTTCTCAGTGCAACTTTGACATTAAGTATATTCTCATCAAGACCAAACGATGTCTGTTTGTGGCATAGATTTGGGCACACCGTGTTTTTCACACGGACAATTATACGTGGCATGTATTCGCGTGGGTAAACCATCCAGTTTGTTGGCTAAAGATGGACTCACTAAAAATATCGTACACTCCATTGCACTAAGAGCCTGATATATTTTTTTTAATTGTCATTATTTGTGATAGAGATGTAATTAGAAATTTATTAGTTAAAATAATAAAAGTACAATGGATTCAAAAAATAAATGTTTGGTGTTTTGTTATTTTTATAGGCCGTCATTGTTCACAGCGCTCCATTCCTCTTTCAGTCATATACCACATCCCCACACACTTACAATAAGTTACTTATTCTTTATTAGACTATCAAAATATCACAAGAAATAATTTATATGGCAAAACAACGTTTGCCGGGTCAGCTAGAAACATTATAAAATTTAATGTTTTTTCATCGCCCCATTTAGCCATTGCTACGATTGAGGGATAGACACAAGACTGGCAGTAGCATGCTCGTGTTCGGTAAACACGTTCAGACTTGCTCGTGAGCATGCTATCCTTCAGACGTAGTATGCTTACTAGCACAAAATAGACCGTCGTGCGATCTAGTAGCGCGCTACTTAACTAGCATACTCTTTTGGTATACATTTGCTAGTTGCTTGCTACTAGGTAGCATTTGCTCGAAAATAGCGTGCTATCGTGCTACTAAGTAGCATGTGTATCCCGGGCCTAATACCTAGTCTTATAGCAGGGTTGATAGGTTTTCTACGTGCATCGACTTTACTGATTTGTGGTGTAATTAAACCAAGTAGTTCTTCAAAGGCTATTGGACCCATGCGAAAAAAGTTCTTGTATTTTAATTTATCATTCATCCTCATCTCGGATATTAAATTGGTTCCGGCTCCAAATTTATTACGTGTACTTCTTGTGAAAATAGGTCGGACCCAAATACTAAATGCAAGATACGTTTCATAATAAGTCAATTTAATTTTCGTAAATCATAAAAATCATGCAACAAACCGTTTTTTCTTTTCTTTACGTGTTTTCTTTTTCTCCACCACAAATAAGTTAGAGTGTATAACAAAATTCGTTTATTTATCATTTTTAAATATAAACCTCTTTGAATTTTAGGTTATATGGTAAACTGTCGCAAGCGACATTAGACTACTGCAGCGCTACCAAATTTCGTTGGCGGGGGAAGTGTCGCCTGCGACCGTCGAAGTTCTGTGAACTAAGCTTAAGAGATAGATCACCAGTTCTTTCAACCCACTGATTAATATCTGCACAATGTTGATTTTGTAAATACATACTGAACAATTCTTTATATTTGTGTACTATTTACACTTCGTATTCATCCAAATAAGGAAAGAAACCTGACTTTCGGTGAAGTGCTATCAGTACACTGATACCAGAATACTTGACTACGACCATAGTTCCTCAAAACTTACAACAAGTCTAAATAATGAATGAAACACAATGCAAAACAACAGAACGTGTAACAATTTGATTATGAATCAATGAATGCGTATAATTTTAGGTTAGGATTTTTACAAATAACCCGCTTTTATGTTTCGTTATGACGACTCGTATTCGGTAAAATTCGCAATCATTTGCTAGCGCTTAATGTTTGTAACAGGAACTAAAATAAGATTCAAAATTGGTAAAGCTCGTGACCAGGCCCTGCGGCAGTTGCAACAGCCTGAATATATTTGAGACATAGGTTGGAGAATAATAAAAATTTATAATTAATTTCACTAACATACCCTAGTGTTATCTGTTATAGCTCTAAACTACGGCTACACGAATTACAAAGAACTGCTACTAATACGAATTTACTTAAATAGTTAGTCCACTATCGTATTCAATGTTAATATCATCAGCTCTGATTCCTCCTCTTATTTTATCATTGTGATTCTGTCACACACGTGGACTCTTGATATTTGTTCTATCGCAAGCTTGTAATTCAGCATTGTCTACAGCAATAGCCGTTTCAGAGAAACACAAATTAACAATAGAAGGTTCTCTTACATAAAATATTAATAATAATAATAATAATCTTTAATAATAATAATCTTTATCACCCAACAGGCCAGTGGCCAATAACAGGATAATTATAATCATTCGTGTATACAATTCAATACAATGTAATATAAATTTAACCAAAATTCTCAATATGAATTTAAAAAAAAAGAAAAAAGAAAAATATATGTATATATAATATTCAGCAACGCAGTAATGTTCATCCATATTTAGGCAAAAACATCCTCAAACAGTCCATTGCCCAGACGGGATAACGTATAAATTGGTGCACGTTTCATTATGTTTGTCCGTGCAAATGGTACCAAGAAAGTGCATCCATATCTTGTGTTAAATCGCGGGACAAGGAAGGACAGCCGCTCAAGTAGGGGAAGAGAGAGCAAAGTGGAAAGAGCGGGCAAACTGGAAAGTCCAAGTTTCAACTCTTTCTAGGGAACTGCAAATAAATTGAATGCATAATTCAAAAGTGCCTTTTCTTACCGCTAGATGTCGTATGAAATCAGTGTCTAGATAGCCACTCTTCCCACAGTACAACGCGGTTTGTGTTTTTGGTAGTAGTGTCAACGATATTTAAGGTGAGTTAAAAACTAATATTTTACCTTTTATAAGAATATTTTTCTGAGTATTGCTTTAGCAAAATTTGCCTTGAGATGTACTCAACAGTATAACATGTTCACAATCAGGTTTTGTTAAAGTTTTTATTAGCTTAACCACAAAATATGAAACGTTGCTAGAACGGGCAAAATGGAAACCTGAAAGAGAGGGTAAAGTGGAAAGGTTTCCGCTTTGCCCTGAGTAGTAAATTTCTCATTAAAAATAAGTTGTAAGTAATAATAGTGATGATAATATTAATATAAAACTTATAAATTGATGTTAATACATTGAACAGATAATTGTGTCGGTAAGGATTTGTTTATTAAACCATATATTTTTACAGATGGTGAACAAATATCGAAGAAAAACTAATCAGGGTTCATGGACAGAAGAAAATATGCGTTTAGCGATAGAAGAAGCAAAAAAAACCTCTTTAGCGCGTGCTTCTAGAATCTATGGAATTCCATTAGGAACTCTGCATCGTCATGTAAAAAGTGGTACACATGAGAAGAAACTTGGAAGATTTAGAAGTGTGTTTAGCCAAGATGAGGAGAAAGAATTGAGTGATCATGCTAGAGATCTTGATGACAGATTCTATGGCCTAACAAAAGAGGCCCTGAAAGAGCTTGCATTTAAGGTTGCTAACCAAAATGGCATAAAACATCCATTTAAAAATAATAATGCGGGTGAAGCATGGTTGAAAGGATTTATGGCACGAAATCCTGACTTGTCGTTTCGCACACCAGAACCAACCAGCATTGCACGATGTTCTGCATTCAACAAAAGACAGGTTGACCATTTTTACGATAACTTATGGACAGTTATAGAAAAATACCACCTACAAGAACGTCCAGATGACATATTTAACATGGACGAAACCGGTGTCAAAACATCCGCACAGAAACCTCCAAAAGTTCTTTCCGGAAAAGGAAAACGTCAAGTGGGAGTTATAAGTTCAGCCGAAAAGGGTCAGCTCACAACTGTTATATGTTGCTGTAGCGCTGCTGGGAGATTCATTCCGCCATGCTTGATATTTGGAAATAGAAAGAAAATTAATGAAAGGCTGCTTGATGGTGGGCCAACAGGTTCTAAAGCATGGTGTTCTGATTCTGGATGGATTAACAGCGATCTTTTTGTGAAATGGTTGCAATTTTTCATTGATTGTGTACGTCCAAGTAAAGAATCACCTGTATTACTAATTTTGGATAACCACATTTCACATCAAAATTTAGATGCTCTTAATTTAGCAAGATCATCTGGAGTGATACTCCTTTCTGTTCCACCTCATACAACACACAAGCTACAGCCACTTGACGTAGCTGTGTACAAACCCTTTAAGACTGCGTTTGAAAGAGCTGTGGATAACTACCAAAAAAAATCATCCTGGTAGACGGATAACTCAGTTTGAAGTTGCACAACTTGTTAAAGTTGCATTTGAAAAAAGGGCTACTATTGAAACAGCATCAAATGGGTTTAGAGAAGCTGGTATTTTCCCTTACAACAGAGATATTTTTACAAGTCTTGATTTTGCTCCTGCAGATGTTCATCATATTCCTTCAGAGGATGAAGCACACCAGCAGAGGAACACAGACTCTTCGGATGAGGATATCCCACTGTCATCTGTTAAAGAAAGGCACAAAATTTCTACTTCTACCGTAACCTGCAATGTTAAGTCTTATCATCAATCACCAAATGCAACTTCAACCACGCAAGCACTGGTGCACTTTGAGCCTGAAGCTGGTCCTTCAGGTGTTTCTTCAAAAATATTAGCTTCGGATCCAAAGGTGACACCAATCAAGTTAGGTTCATTAAATGTAGACAAAAGTCCAGAAACATCTTACAGCAATTTACAGCCTACGTTTACAGCTGATTCAACTCCACCACCATTGAAAAATAAGAAGGTGGTGCGAATATCTCCAAAAGACATCTTGCCTCTACCTAAAGCAGCGCATGCTGCCAATGCAACTAGGAAAGCAAAATGCCAGAAATCAGAAATTCTTACGAGCTCGCCTTACAAGTTAATGGTTGAAGAGAAAGAAAAAAGGAAAAGGCCAAAATCATGCAATCTTTTATCGAAGATAGAAGGGGAAAATCATTCTAAGCCATGTAGGACTAATAAGGGGACCGCTATTAAGGGCACAGGAAAAGAACAAGACACGTTTTGCCTGGTTTGTGGTGAAGAATATATATTGCCTCCAACTGAAACTTGGATTCAGTGTGATAAATGTGGAGATTGGGCACATGAAATGTGTGCGGACCTTACTGGTATGGACGAACATTACTTTTGCGATAATTGTAAATGATCATTATTGTATTTGCAGTTAATAAAAGATTTTACTATCTTTCCTCTTTGCCTTTAATGTAGTTCCACTTTGCCCTTGTATAGAGGGTAAAGTGGAAAAATTCAAGCTTGTAGATTTTTATTTTTTTTACAAACACCTCGTAAAATATCATTAAAAAAATGAACTCAGTAAGTAGCTAAGCCTATAGAAAACACAATCGGGATTTTTTTAATTTTTGAAAGGCCGACATAAAGGTCCTAGAGGGAAAATGGCTAAACCTTTCCACTTTGCCCCCTCTTCCCCTAGTAATGGACAATCAATTTTATTAGAAAGGAGCTTATATAAAAACTTTCCACACAGAGTATCTTTCCGGCCGGACAAAGAAGTCATGTCATGACGCGTTAGTAGCTCTTCCTGTGATGTGCCCCTCTCCGGATAAATTCCATCATGTTTAAAAGACAGAAACTTCAAGAAATTTCTGTGTATCCGATCCAAAGGTAAGGTATCACAGGCATATATGGGATACCAAATTAAGGCGGCATATTCTATTTTACTCACAACATATACAGAGTATAATGACTTAAGCAGTGACATATCTCTGAAGTACTTAGAAATCCGCATGATGAAACCAAGGAGTTTGAAGGCTTCTGAGCATATGCTTGAAATGTGTGATTTGAAAGTAAGGCTTGAGTCATATAAGACTCCCAAATCTTTAACTTCTGGTACCATTTTTATGTTAGTGCCATTAATGAAGTACGCAGATGAACTATTAAGGAAACCACGAGTATACGAAACTACGCAACATTTGTTTACATTTAGCTTGAGTTTATTAGAGTCACACCATTCAACTAGCACATCTAAGTTGTGTTGGAGTTTATTTATATCATCCAATGTTGAGACCTCTGAGTATAGTTTAATGTCATCCGCGTATCCAAGAACAGGGCAATCCATCTTGAGAAGCAAATCATTGATGAATAAAATGAACAATAATGGACCCAGATTTGATCCCTGTGGCACTCCTGAGGTGAGAACGAAGTCATTTGATGAGTAGCCGTTGTAAGTTACATAGCATCTCCTCTGATGCAGATAAGATGTAAGTAGAGAAACACAGGAGGGAGAGAAACCCAGAGAACTGATTTTGGACATTAAAATTTTATGATCAATCATGTCAAATGCTTTCGACAAGTCCGTATAAATAACATCAACCTGTCCACGTTTGTCTAGAGTTTCGCAGATAAACTGAGATATCGTAGCCAGGTTCGTAACCGTAGAACGACCCGACATAAATCCATGCTGGTTGGGTGCAATAAAAGAAACTGTATGATTATAGATGCAAATATACAGTACTCGCTCATATATCTTTGCAAAATTTGATAATATGGAAATGGGTCTGTAATTAGACAGAGATGTGCGATCTCCTTTCTGATGTACGGGAACGATTCTAGTATTCTTCCAAACTTGAGGGAAAACAGATGTTGTAATGGACATATTGATAATTATTCTCAAAGGCACTGCTAAAATGTATCTACAATCACGAATCAAGAAACTGGGTAACAAGTCATGTCCTGCTGTTTGTTTATTAGGAATATTAGCCATTAATTTAAGTAACTCATCCTCAGTTACCGGTAGGAAGCGATAAGGTAGGGAATTATAGACCATTCCAGTATATGTAGTGTCACTGACAACAGCGTACACTGATGAAAAATAATGTGCAAAAGCATTAACAATTTCATTCGGGTCAGAAAAATCGTTACCATCATCATCATGAAGGCAACCTGGTATTCTAGTAGAGCGAAGTTTAGCACGCAAAAAACTCCACAGATCAAAGGGAGATGTTTTAACGGAATTTTCCATATCAATAAGATAACGGTGATAGTTAATGTTTATCTGTGTTTTGATTAATCCTCTCAGACGCTTAAATTCATTATAGAATGTTATATTTTTGGTCCTTATCCATTTCTTATGGTAATGATCTTTGACTTTAAGATTAGTTATTATTTCCGAAGAAAACCAGGGCGGATAAGTGGAGTTACATTGTCTTGTATATGGAACATAGAGATCTAGTATTGAATATAAAGTATTATAGAAGGCGTCCAATGCCTCATTGACATCCAGAAAGTCCATCAAGAAAGACCAGTCAATTTCCTGCAGATGAGAGTATAATGACAAGTAATCAGCTTTTTTGAAATTATATCGCAGATTGTTGGCAGATGGAAAACGCCGCACCTGAGTGGGTTGTGAGAGATTGAGCAAAGCTTCAATACTAGGATGATAAGGATCCTCCGATACTACCGGATTCTCCGACTGGAATATGTCAATACTGATATCAAGATTAGATATTATTAGATCCAGAATCTTTCCATCACTATTTCTAAGATCATTATATTGCTTAGCACCAAGGGTATTTAAGAAGTTTTTAAAAATATTAGTTTTGTTGCAATGCTGCTGAGATGACAAGCAAAGCCTAGGAAGGTTAAAATCACCAAATAATACAAATGAATTGTTAATTTAAAGTGGCTCCAGGGACGACGAAAAAACTTCAAGATCCTCACACGACAGATCAGGAGGAAGAATAAGCCAGTCCAACAAGAAATATTGTGTTGTTAACAACACATTTACAAATTAGCAAATCCACCAATGGCACCAATGAACTAACCCGGCTGGTATCAACAACATCAAACAAAATATCACGTCTAAACGCCACTAGAATTCCTCCACCCCTGGAGCGATTCACCGCACGAAAGTTGCGATCTTTACGAACCATGTTTCAGTAATTAGTATTATATTAGCAGAAAGGGTAATTACATTATTGAAGAAAGTATGAGTTTTTGTACTTAAACCTCTAACATTTTGATAATACACATTGTATGAAATGGTATGCCTGTTGGATGAAGCTAGTTTTCCGAATTTTGTCTGATAATTGTTGGAATACCATTCCGATACTTTATCTTTATATTAGTTTCGTCACCCGCAAGACGCTTGTCTAACTCAGATTTTACATATTTGAATACAGCTATTTGTTTAGGTGTGCGATCCGGTGGAATCGACAAATGTGAAAACGTTGAACCATTTCTGATATCTTTAAACTTGCGCAACGTTTTGAGAACGTCATCAGAAGAGTGAAGCCGAATACGAATTGCCCGAACACGGTATTGATTGGTGGAATCATACTTTCCAAGTCTGACTGGTTCAATTTTTTCTACATGAATTCCAATTTTCGTAACTATGCTCTGAACCAAAACAGTATCGCGCTGTATCTGGTCCTGTTTTGTTGATCCATCCTCAGTGTCACCATAAATAATAATATTTCTTGCCCGTTTATTCCTTTCATATACTTCACTAATAATTTCCTCAGTAGCGAGCAAGTCAGAGGAATGCAATGAAGTGGGAACATTGCCACTGGTTAAAGCTGTATACTTTTCCTTCATATCACTAATTTCATCCTTTAAATCATTTATTAATGCTACAAGTTTTGGAATTTGATGAACACCCTGCTCACACTCAATGCAAATGTATTTCACTCTACGTCTAGAACTAGGACGCAAAACAAGACATTTAATTTCGGTGTCGGATAATTCAGAACAAAGTATGTGTACGAGTTTGTTACACCCATCACATTTAACAAACTTATCGGCTTCCTCATCTATTGAGACTTTACATTTTATGCATAACATATTGAAATAAAATATGTATTCCGTGTATTGATGTAGGGAAATAAAAGACGTGGACACACTTCACAAACGGCCGGGCTGATAACCGCTGACTTTCATACAAACAAGAGAGCCGCGGGAAGGAAGGAAGCGGGTGTAAGAAAAAAAACAGTAGGAAATATCAATACACTGTTCATACAATATAAATATTCGCAAAATAATTCAAATAAAGTGAATAGATTGAAACTTCTAATACTTTAGTATTCACAACAACAACAAACAAGTTATAATAATAAACAGAAAGGAAAAAAGGCAAATCGTATGTGCAAGCACACACGACCACGTAGAAAAAGAATAACAAGGAAAAACAAACATAAATAAAAAAGTCTTACCGGGCAAATTTTAGGTCATTAAAAAACAACAAATTTGTAATAATAACACTCAACTACAACTTTGATTCACTTACATTTAAAACCCAATAAATTTATTGTATTAAAGAGAATTTAGACCGCTATGATGTATACACTTTGCAAACTCAACTCGGACTCGAAATATTAAACTATTATAGTCATTGCGTAACACCTTGTCAGCCGCAACAAATGTTTTTGAGTTACCTATCTAATATATAAAATTCTCGTGTCATAGAGTGTTTGTCACGAAACTCCTCCGAAACGGCTTGACCGATTCTTATAAAATATTGTGTGTGTATTCAGCAGGTCTGAAAATAGGCCGTAAACTATTTTTCATACCCCTAAGTGATAAGGCTGGTCCACCGCAAATATTTTTTGTTTGTTTTTTGGACAAAATTTTGTATTTAATTTTTTTTTATGATTCGGCATTAAAAAATACATACAACCCTAAATTTTTACCCTTCCACCACCAACCCCTATACACCCTGTAAACAGCTCAGAGTAGGGATGAGAACGAAGACGGTCTCCTGTCTTTCTCACACAATAAGCTTTCTCTCACTCACTAAAGTTTAGGGTCTAAACCGTTTTCTGCCATTATTATTGATTGTGCGTCGATCGTAGCAGTGACGCTTATACTTATCATTTTACTTTCTCAGTGCAACTCTCATAATAAGTATATTCTCATCAAGGCCAAACGATGTCTGTTTGTGGCTTAGATTTGGGCATACCGTGTTTCTCACAGGGACAATTATACGTGGCATGTTCTCGTGTGGGTAAACCATCCAGTTTGTTTGTGTTGGCTAAAGATGGACTCACTAAAAATATCGTATACTCCATTGCACTAAGAGACTGATAAAGTTTTTTTTCTTAATTGTCATTATTTGTGATAGAGATGTAATTAGAAATTTATTAGTTAAGATAATAAAAGTACAATGAATTCAAAAAATGAATGTTTGGTGTTTTGTTATTTTTATAGGCCGTCATCGTTCACAGCGCTCCATTCCTCTTTCAGTCATATACCACATCCCCCCACACACTTACAATAAGTTACTTATTTTTTATTAGACTACCAAAATATTCACTAGAAATAATTTATATGGCAAAACAACGTTTGCCGGGTCAGCTAGTCTGAATATAATTTTGCGTGTAGGGCTACAAATCTCTTCAAGCAGTTTAGAAAATTTGAGCAGGATAAATCTGAGTCTAGCTCCAAGTGTACAGCTTTTGAAGCGAAACAGACGAAAACGCAAACGTATGATTTCACAATCTTTTTATATCGAAATTTAGACTCAACATAAAACGGACCCGCAAAGACAAGTACCGTATATAAAAAAACGGTCGCAAAGGCGTAGTGCGACTTCTTGGCAAATTCGCCATTTAGAGCTCAACATGGTTAGGTGAATACTTAAAACATGGGATACACGATCGTAAAATATTTTTAACTGTGGCCAGAAACGTTGTCTCACGGCAGACGGTGTTGCTTGTAGCCCGGCATGAAAATGCATATTATGTTCGTATAATAGTATATTACATACCGAGGTGGATAGAGTTTCATTACTGTCGAAAGATTAAGCAGTTTACTTTATCTCGAGACAGGAATGAAACTCTAAATATAATAATTATTTACAACCATAATTATTATATTTATTTGTGATAAAAATTCCGGTAAAAGTTTTGACGTATTGAGTTGTCAGGTTTGTGATGCTCTAGCGTAAACGTCAAATAAATATACGTCAGTTTTTTTCGGTGAGTAGATTATAAAAGAAATGTTGAGTAGTAAAGCCTTCAAGGACTGCACTTCACTTGAACTGAGGGATACTGTGCTCCCGTAGCAATCCAGATATCTTGGTTCGATTGGAGGACAAGAAATCACTATTTCATAATATCAGCAATAGCAGGGCGGCCTATCTACATAGATTCAAGCTTCCAATAATTCTAATGTAACAATTAATTTTATTTTCAACCATACAATTATTAATTATTTGTGATAAAAATTCCGATAAGGTTTTGACATATCGAGTTGACAGTCTTGTGATTGACATTGAGGTTGGAAAATGAGGGCAGTAATAGAGGGCGGGAAGTAAACGTGAACAAAGTCACACTTCCAAACTTTTAAAAAGTCAGAAATACCAACATTACGCTTATGGTTGTAAATAAAATATTTAATCGCGTTAAAGGCTGACGTATAGGTAATATTATTCGATGCTTCGGGTCATATGACATCTGTATTTATCGGTCTACCACCAACTCTAAGCAGCCCAAGCTCATCAACAAAAGGTGATAGACATTTCAAATTGCTGGTATTGGGAGCCTTATTGTAACGTTCTAAATGTTTAATTTCTGACTGAAATGTTTGCTGTTCGGCAACTATTAAGAGTCTTGTCATGGCTGCACGTGTTTCCTCAGCCGAAAGGGTATTGAAATTTCTTTGTTCCGGTAAAACCAATATATTTTTTCTGAAGCGCAAAATATGGTAACTGAAGGTAATACGGCCATGCTAAGACTTATATATATACATTTTTCAAGAATAAGCAACGTTTACAAATTTCATCAGTGGTTTAGCACATATGACATGTTTGAACATATTTAAAAAAAATTATAGTTTAGTTGAAGGCACTGTTACTGTTTTTCTAATTAGCTTTTGGCCATATTGTCAACACAATGTTGGTAATATGGCCATACCTGTAAATAGTGCAATCCTCATAAAAGTAATATAACCGTACTAATATCTTTCATAATTCAATTTGCAAATAACATTTTAATACTAATGGCTTTATTTTATGAACACAAAATATAATTAATCATAAAAGGAACAAAAAAAACAATAAAAAAATCCTATTTTTAAACTTTGAGTAATTAATCGTCACAGTCGGGAGAAAGATAAACTTTTGGTTTGTCATTCGCAGTAAGTCCCATACACTCTTCATGCACATACTCCTGACATGAACTGCATAGTCTCATATCTACTTGCCTATCTTCATTGCACAACTTGCAGAACCATGATTCTACGGTTTTTTCTTTTTTACTTCAAGTTTTCCTACTACTGGCGCATTATCTTTACTTTTGCCACCTTCTTTTTCATCAAAAAGATCCTTTCTTATCACTTGAGCATGGCTATTTAAAGCGGGTTTTATTGATTTTCTATCATTGTCTGGAGTTGCGAGCATTTCACTAAAAGATAGTTTCATTGCCGAAAAAATCATTGTTTGATGTATTTTCGTTGGTACTGGAATGTGACTTTCGGTTATAATCAATACGAGAACCGCCATTTTCATAATCGCTGCTATCTTCAGGTGGCGGACAAGCGTTTTCTAGAGCTGTCTGCTTTTTTGTTACACCAGAAGTTGAGGCGAGTGGGACAAGGTATCTTTGTTCTTTATTCTGCATTAAAATAACTTCTGTCTCTTCAGATTGTTGCCGATGATCTTGATTTGTAGTGGTACTGTCTTTGCTAAAACCTTCTGTTGGTGATGGAGGCACAACCTACAGCCTTTCTCGTCTATATTATAAATTGCTTCTGGTTTATCTTGAATTTTCGTTTGTTTCATTATTGCTTCTAGCTTTGTGAAATGGTCCTGCACAATGAATCTGTTCATTTTTTGTTTTGAGCTTTTCTTGTGCGAATTTGAGGATTTTATCGCATAAATCCCTTGAGCCAATAACGTTCTGCCATCGCTTTCTCGTCGTTGAAAGGATTTAGTCTATTGTTGTTTCTTGTATATTGAAAAACACAACGACGAAGTACTTTAGCTGTAATTGGGTACCCAATTTCAGAAAGACGAATAATTCAATGTGCTAATTCTGTTTCTTATTCTTTGGTTAAAATTGTTTTACGCCCTAAGGAAGACTCTTGTTTATTCTGTTTAGTTAGGTATCGCCTCAAAGTTATTCTGGGAATCGCATATGTAATACTAGCTCGATTTACAGACATTCGATTACCCACAGCAGTTATGGCACTTGCCAGATTTTCATTTTCCCAGTTGCCTCGTACAGCTCTGGAACGATAACGTGGCATCCTTTATGCTTAAGCGTATTTATGCGTGGTCCGCGCACTATAAAAGAAACAAAGAAATAATCACTAAATTTGTACAGCAGTCGGTGTAATGTAGACCAATATGGCCATGGCCATATTACCAACATAATATTTGACCATGTTGCTCTCAACGGCATGCCAAATATAACATCGCATTGAGCTTAAATCAATGTAATTGCAGTGTGATACAAACTAGACAGTTTTGAAGCACATACCGTATGCTTTAATTTTGCATGTGTAGATGCAAAAATACTGACCTGAATAATCCTCTTGTTGAATTATTTGTTAAGCGTTGTTTTATAGTGTTGAACGCGTCAACTCCGACCGGACAGTTGACTCGGTATGATATCGTAAAATATCGTAATTTCAGACTTTCAACGGTTGTCCGGTCAAGTATACGGTCCACATATTAAAGTCCCTAGATAGGTTTGTTGATTTGAGTGTTCTCTTTTCGTAATTTTATTATATATGACGGTTTGAAATTCGTCATCATTTTGATCATTGACTTGCTTTTCTCTGTGATTAGAGTTTTTATTTAAATTTGGATTTGTGATTACATTTTCATCTGCTTCCATATTATTGAATTCTGTTTCTTCCGGGAGCGGAGAAAATTGTGGTTTGGTTATATGTTCATCATTATAATTCCGTTGGACTAGTATTTCATGAATGAAATGAATAATATCCATTAATTCTGAGTTTTCTTTTGAATGCAATATATTCGCATCAAGGAACACACCTGCAGTGGAATTCAGAACTTTCGATATGTCGATTGTCGAACCGAAGAGAGATTCACGGTGATTAGCGATAGTCGAACAATCACGCGATTCAGAAGTACTGTCGAATCAGCATCTTCCAATATATTTGTCAAAATCGCAAATAGATTCCGTGTGAAGTTGTTTGATAAAATATTGTTGAACTTTTTGTTTTGTTTTTTTCAACATTTGGTATTATTTTGAGGTACATTTTTCAAGTCTGTTATTAGAATTGTTTTAATTGCAAAACTAGAATAATTTTCACTGTTTATCCTACATGGTAAAGTATTTAATTTTAATAATCATTGTGAGAAGAACCTACCGTATTATAATTTATTTGTAGATGCTTCCAATTGTTCATTATGGCGTACAGAATATTGCAGCATGCGAAAGGGTACATGCAAATCGTGAATTCCTTTTGCATAGACGTCAGATACGCGATGACAGTAACACTTTCAATATGCCAGAAGCTAGATTTAATGAGCTGTTCCGTTTATCTAGAAAATTGGCACAAACATCTTATTCATGTGTTAAGGCCGCATTTACACAAACATCATCATAGAATTGCCATATCAATTGAATATAAAGTCCTTGCAGCTTTAAGATTTTATGCTACTGGATCAGCGGTGTGTAGGACAAGAATTTTGTTTTAATGTTAGCCAGACATCAATTGAAGAGTGGAAGTACCAAAGGCACTAAGTGCCATATTCATAATTCAGAGATAATTAAGAGAACAACTTTAGAAAGCAACATTTTTTTATTTTTTTGTATTATAAACATTTTAAAACGATTCCTAGCATCTAGAAATAGTAACTGGTAGAACACAAACTTAATGTTTCTATCAAAAAAATAAAATATTGAAGTTTGTTTAGAACTAAAACTGAAAGAGCATAAGTGCCAAACTATGATTCCTACAAAGGTTATAAGCAAAAACCAAAATTTTGTCTTAAGTACCTCACAACCTAAAGGTTATAAGTACTAATTAAAGGTGAGTTGAGCTGCTGCTTGGCACCAATCTATCTTCATCTAAATTAAGAAGTTCTCTATAAAATATTTTGTGTTCAGGATTGTCCAGGTAAGGAATCATGGACGATAGAGATTTTTTTTTATTAGCGGTAATCTTATTCTCAGGTGGTAAAAGTTTTATTTCTGCCGATCTTAGATCTTCAGTGGTTTTTCCTTTCTTCAATACATTGATTTTTTTCCAGGCTTCTAACTCGGAGAAAGCTTGTTTTATATGAAGTAGTGTTGAATTTTTATATTCAATATTTATTCTTACTGCCTTACTGATATTTAAGGATTTAGTGTTGAGAAATGTGTCAGCAGCTTCTTTTATATCCCAAAATCCGTTTACAGACATGTCAATAACTTCGAATGGCGGATCATATTTTGCGGAAGTTATTACATTCTGCAAATCATTTGGCACCATTGCCTTCATAACACGCTTTCTTTTTTCGATGAGAGCGAAGTCACGGTCACAAGCCATAAAACTGTGACCACTTATTAGAAAGTTATACTCTATTGTCTCAAAAACTTTATGTAGAGCAAGGAACACTAAAACAAATATTACCATTCTGTTCTTGTTCTGCCGCGCACAGTTGTCACTCCATAGTAGCAAATGTTTTTTTTTGTGTGACACCGGAATTTAAAAGTTTGAGGAGGGTAAATGCTACCTCATTGCATCCACGTCCACTAACACCTTCATGCCACATACACATAAAAGCATGGTTAGAGTTCGACAAATGTACTCCCAGGTTGTAACAAGATAGTTGAGACAGATAAAACATATCTGAATGTGTCAACGTAGGAACAAATAAAACTTGTTGGAGATCAAACGAAATGCAGCATTTGTCACTACCAGGAAGTTGTGAATTTGCGGTTTGGTTCTTCATATATTCCAGACTTTGTTGTACTTTTCGGTGGTGAAGGTTGTGTTGTTGTTTCGCACTGCAGCCAGCACTAGAAGTTTGCTTTGCCTCACAATTTAACCTATCGCAGGTATGACATGTATCGACTCTAGGACGATGAAAGCTTAGATTCGGGAAATCCTTCTTAAACACACCTCTATAAAACTTATAACTTACAGAAGATTCTTTGTTTTTCGCTAAAAATGCTTTATAAAGTCGATGAATATTTAAATCAGGACTGAGATATTGCTTTTCTGATTTTGCACGTGAATAGTGTGAAACATCTCTAGGGATGGAGTTTATATGTTGATGGATCAGTTGGCGGTCGTTTTCCGTGAACTTGTTTGGCTTATTGTTAGAACACCTGTCAGTAAATGTGGTATCTCCCATTTTTTTCTTATTTATTAAACCAACCAAACGCTTCCGAGTACAATCAAAAACATTCATAAATGTTTTTCTGCATACATGCACAAAATTTCCATCTTGATCTGGAAGTGTGTAGGATATGGAAATTTGCCTTTTGCTATCTGCGGCAGATTCATAATTTCCATGGCGACGTCTTTTTATTCACACTAAATTTATTAGGCCCATCAGATTACGTCCCTTGCGTTTTGTAGTTTAAGCATAAAATCTCTCAAAAAGTTGAAGCTTTCGTTCGTACGTTATTTTTTTGCAGTCAAAATAACACTTACACGACTCCTGAAAGAGATACGCAAATATTTAGGTGCAGGTCTATAAAATATTTTTACATTTACGTTTATCACTCACCGTCCGTTTAACTTTACAGCAAACCTAAATACGCCGCCAGTTCAACGGACGAGGAGTCACTATCTATTTGCATAATAATCTTAAACTACCGCCATAACCTTAAATTTCTTACCTCTTGATTAGGTGGATTTTTCGGACGAATTTCTCTCTTCTTCCTATTAACATATGCCTTCCCAGCATTCTTTTTCATTCTCTGCTGTTCTATAAACCTTCCTTTAGTCTTTTCTTGCACAACTTCCATGTTTACACTGCAATTTCTTGTCCAATAAACGTTTAAAAACAAATAAGCACGCTTACACTTTCAACCCGACTTTGGCACTTATACCCTTTCAAAATAAAAACTTCCAGGACATAGTGCTGAGCACCATCTAGTTTTACTTTACTAAAGCTTATAAATAAAATTACACTTATAACCCTTGCTCGTACATTGGCGATAGGACTTACAACCTTTTTAAGTAAATATCTACAAAACTTAGATTTTGGCACATAATGCCTTTGGCACTTCCACTCTTCAATTCATCAAATTGTACATGAAGTTACTGGGCAATAGATAATCGCATGTCAGGCGCAAATATACATTTTCCTGCTATACCTTGTCTCAGAATAAGAAGGAGTGATTCAAATATCGCGCCAAAATGGCGTATATTTTTAAAGTATTTCCTTGGTTCTTGCGCAGGCAAGTTTAACATGGGAAAGAAAAGTTTGACAAAACGTCATTTTATGTTTATACCCAAACCTAGTCTCTTACATTTTTACTTTGGTTTATTATACTTTATTGTGTTATTAAATAAAATCCGTACTTTTATGTACAACATGAGCATGCGTTGATCAGACGGCTTAAGACCTAAGGAACAAGTGATCATGCATTTGAAACTTTGAATTTGATGAATCTGTCAAAAATACTGTACGTCAGTGCAAAAATCAAACATTCAACAATTAATATCATTGCAATAATAACTATAGGTGAGTTCATACCATAAATGAACTGGACAACTCACATATATTCGAGAATTGACTAATTAATTTCAAGTAAGTGTTAATTAAATACTAATTATATTACCACATGTTCATATACATGTTATATTTCAGATATGTCGAACGTAAAGAAATCGGTACTAATAGAAGAAGGTGAAAATATCTGGTGGAGAATATGGGAAAAAGTTTGGATTGCCACAAGTGTAAAGGTGCCAATCTACAATGAGAATATCTCATGAGATTTTTGTCTCATGCAATAAAAATCGCTTCAATTTCATTGTGGAAACGGTCGAAAGGCCAATGAAATTGGAGTTATCCTGCGATTTTTATTGCATGAGACAAAAATCTCATGAGATATTCTCATTGTGGATTGGCACCTTAATGCGTGCACGACAAGCTTTGTTGAAAACCTGTAGGATTAAATAGCCATAGCGCTAAAGATAGGCAATTAAGAATATTTCATATAGGATCTGAATTGATAGATAAGATGAAGTTGCTTCAAAAAATCCCCTTTCAGAATATCACTTATATGAGAACTTTTGACAGAAGCAATTACAAATGTTACAATAAGTATTTGGAAAAATTGTGCCGATCATGTAAATTTTTAATCTTTTTAACACTAAATTATTGTTAATGTCCAATATATAGTAGAAATAAATATTTGTTATACTTTATATATTTTCATAATAAACAAAGTTTAATAGGAAATAATAATTAGTAATGTGTAGGTATATGTAATTACTTTGCAGTTCGTGTAAACAACTTCAGCCGATGTAAATTTTTCTATTTATTACTGTTGTATGCAAGATACAAATATTTAATAATAAATAGACTTGATTCACAATTTTCATGTTGATATAGCACATTCACTAAAATCTGCAGTAATTATATACCTATTTATAACGGCAATCCTCCTCAAAACGTTCAGAACAAAGTCTATGTTTTCATTTGTAAATTGGGCCTATATCTTTATCCATGGATTCTTCTAATTTTTTTGTAAAACTAGAATAAACCGATTTGAATGTTAAGAGATTTGTATTCACAAAATTATAGATATATGCAATTACTTGTGCTTATAACTTTACTCTTCTGTTTCCAATTGCCGTGCACTCGTATTGCTGCTTCGACTGGTAGAATAAAAAGCGGCACATTCATCTATTTTAACGAAAGTAGTAAATGAAACACAAAACAGCTAAATCCTTAGTTAGAATTAATACAGTTCTTCTAACCTCAATTGTCATGATGTCATATCAAATTGTCTACTAAATTATAAGCTATGTATTCCATGTTTTGGCGGGATATTTGAATCACTCCTTCTTATTTTGAGACAGGGTATAGAATACTAGAAAGACAGCAGAAAAAGGAGGTATTTTTAAACATATGGGGTATAGGTGGTGTAATAGACTGTACACATGTAGCAATATTATGCCCAAAAGATGAAGGTCATAATTACATAAACCGAAAGGGGTTTTATTCAAAAAATTTGCAAATTATATGTAGCTCTGAACTAAAAATTATGAATGTGAATGCCCGGAATGCTGGGGGTACACATGATGCATTTATATGGAGGCATTCTGCCATTCAAGCATTTTTAAGGGAGAGATATTTAATGGGTGAAACAAATTCTTGGTTGTTTGGTGACTCTGGATATCCTCTACAACCGTATTTGTTAACACCTGTGCCAGATGCTTTACCAAATTCTCCGGAAAAACGGTATAGTAGAGCTCACAGTTCAGCTAGAAATTGTATTGAACGCTGCATTGGTTTGTTGAAAACCCGATTTCGATGCTCATTAAAGGAGAGGAGCTCCAGGTATAACCCCGAATTTATGGGCACTATTGTAAATGCATGTTCTGTATCACATAACATGTGTTTATCTGCAGATATTCCATTAAATGAAGATGTGCCAGTAAGATATATTATGGCAGATCATAATTTGTTGAATGAATGAAGGATGACAAGAAACCGTGTTGGAAATCTTTACTTTAATAATGAATAACAAATACTTAAACTTATTAATATATATTTTTTGTCTTTTCTATTGTACATTTATTCTATACTTGGATTTTCTGTTGAGTAATAAATAATAAAAATCATGAAAATTTTAGTATTATTTATTAAAAGATTGCTTAAATATTAGTAAAAATTCTTTAAAATTGTTATTAAATGTTTGTAGTTCTTTTTTTATATCACTCAAAATGCCAATGGTCTCAATACACACAGGCCTCACTAAGATTTTCTTCCTTAAACCTCTTTGATGAGGAGGATGTACCTTCCAAAAATTTCCGTTTTGTGTTCTTGGGAGTAGACATTGTATTTTGGGGGTCAGCTGGTGCTGACGTACTTGGACCACTTTCCTTTGCAGATATAGGAGTGGGTATAATATTTGGCAGCTACAATTTAAAAATAAGGAATTTTCTAATATTAAAAATAAAGTATGAGTTTACTTACACCTCTTTCTGGATTATTTGTGCCTTCAAAACACGTTGCACCAAAAATACCTACTACCCGCAGCTCCAGATCTGTAATGGGCTTAATATTCTCCTCACCTCCCCCTGTCGCCTGTTGTTCAAATTTCAATATGGCTGCCTTCTGTTTCACTTTTGGCTTGAAATCGGTCCATGCCTTTAGAAAAACATTAATGAAGGTACTATGATTGTATGAATATATTTAGTTTACTTACTTTCATCATCCCACAGATCGCGGTTCTTCTTCTTTCTATCCAAGCCTGTTAACTTGCCCCTAGCAAACTCTAAATTATTATAATATATAAAAGCGAATTGTCTCGCTCTTTTTAACACGAACGATTAACACGCCACAGCTATACCCCAAAATTGACGAATTGGGGCGACACTTTTCTGAGAACCTGGCCCATCTACGGTCCGAACGAAAATGTCACGTGACGGGGACCACGGTCCCACGTCCCTAAAGCTGTTTTTCACGTCTCCGAAGAGAGAACGAGGGTCCGAAAGGAATTTTTGAAAATTTTAGTACGTGCAGAAAAAGACTGTGCATTATAGCATTTGCCATAAGGCCTACGTGTAAAATATAAAATATGGAATAGGTTCGATTTTAAAATGGCGGTGGATCGACACAGATGACCGTGACACCTCAAAGTTCGGATAAGGTTAAGTTAAACGCACGAAAAATTCAATTTCAGGTTATAAATTATCAAAACCGTCAAATCAGTTTGAGTTCGCGATATGGCATTTGCCGGGAAACGTCAAAATTGGCGGAAAGCATTTAGCACCAGTCGTGCAATACAGTGCAATACACACATAATGACTATATATTCACGTTCATCGATCAGTTGTCAAGTTTAAATGTCAGAAGGCCGACAAATAAAGAGATTACGAAGGAAAAGTGCATTTTTAATTGAAATGTGGTACCTTTTAGATACGTATTAGTGTTATTATTATCAATCGTTACTATTTCTTTTCTATATGAATATATGAACAATGCCGACGGATATGATAAAATAAACTTAAAGTGTATTATCGCACGTAAGTACAGTAATAAATATAACGATTTTTCTATCTTTTATTAAAATATATTAAATACAAATTCATTATATATGTCATCGAAATGTAGTCACTTATCGCGAAAGAAGTACGGGCTATTTTTTGCTTAAAACTGGACACAAAAAGGTCAGGCCAATTTCATACAACGAAGAACTTGAAGCAAGACTAAATAAAGAATCATCTGAGTTTTGCCTTTGGGCCTGCGAAATTACGTTAGATGCACACGAATTATACAAAACCTAAATGTCAACAAAATGTTGGAAATATATCAGTGCTCAAGATGTAGTTATATAAATTTAAGCCATTTTTCGAATGGGATCATTTAATAACATTTCTCATCCATCCTTCTACATACAAATAATAGAGTGTTTTCTTTATTTGTCAGATGTGTCCGAAACACTTCGAAATAAAATAAATACATCAAATAAAATTCCCATAAGCATTTATGTAATTTCGTTTATCAATTGAGTTTTAAAAGCTAGCATTTAAAGTATGCGACTACGCGGGTTGGCACCAACTAATCAGAAGTACATTTTCGGTTAAATTGCATTAGGAGCAACAAGATTTTCGATTGGGTTTTACAAAGTATACTATTAAAGCGTAATATGAAAATTAATTAATTCTCTCAAAGACCTGTAAGTTTAAAACATGTTTTGTTAAAGTTCATCATGTTATGTTGTTAATTTCATTTGACAATTGGAAAGACAATTTTGTTAAGCACTGTCAGTCTGACATTTCGTTCTCACAAGTTTATGTGTGAACGAATACACTACAACGAAGTATTGTCACGATGACAGGTGGAACGACAATTTGGTTAAACATCAACTTTTCATTGTCGTATAAGTGTCACGATGACAGTCTGTCAAAAAAATTGAAGTATGCACTATTTTTATCGTAAACTTGACACAAAGCTAGGCATAGTACTACCAATTTTATAGAACGAATAACTTGAAACAACATTTAATTGCCGAACCGTCTTGGTTTTTTTTTTTTTTTTTTTGGTCTGTCGACATTCACCTTCGGCTAGATACACACAATTGATACAAAACTTGAATGTCAACAAAATTTTTATAAATATCAGCGTTCAGTAAATTGTATAGAAATGTTCTTCGCTTTGTGGGCAAAGTCTTAATAAATAAATTCATTTGCCACTAATTATAAATGTCACAATAATATTTAATTTATTTCTAAGAGACATTTTGTTTAATATGCGTCTTCATTCATAAACAAGAACAAACTGAACTGCGGTTGTAATTACTCTACATTGTCGGTCATTCAGGTACAGTTTCCAATATCGTAATTGCAATGATTAATAACATTTAACGTCCACTGAAAGAAATATTATAACCGTTAATATTTACAATTTATTGCATTATCAATTATTATTATTATTACTATTGTATCGGTCATTTATCGTATCTTTAATGGCTTGGACACATCTCTGTCATCTTTCTATATACAAATATACATACTGCGTCTTTAATTTACATTTAGAGTAGCTTATGATATCAATATTAATTTGTACTACAGTAATGTTTTTCATTTTGACTACTGTCATAGTTAAGTCAATTTATTGAAAAGTTCCAGTGTTCTCAAATTAATATTGAAATCGTAGATTATTCTAATGGTAATTGATGACTTATATCGACATTTTATGACAAACATTATGGAGCACTGATGATCTTGATTATTTGCAAAGAACGTCACATAAATTTATTTCTATTGAATATTGCCCCGGAAGCCTTACGTTAATTGTAATTCAAAGAAACGAATACATCATGTATACAAATCACCTTTAATTTAACGATTTAAAGGGTAATGAAATCACTATTTTAAAAATGGAACTACTACTACATATAAAGACAATGCGATTTAAAAATTTATCATACATGGTATTTCACTAATTATCAGTTACTTTAAGATCGCGATCTACTTTATTACACAAAAGCATCCCTTCCTTAGAAAAAATAACTTAAGCATTACGCCCCAGATGCTGACCAAAATTGGTGAACATACTAGTAACAGTTAAAGGGTGTAGCCATCTTTACTCATCTATTATCATTTTAACACCGATATATTTAACTAGAGCATACGCGAAATGTTGGTCAACTCAACATTCACGTTAGGTGGCTTAAATGTTACAGGAAACGTCAGAATTGTCAGAAAAAATCCATCTGGATTTTGATTAATGTTGGCGATTTCACAAAAATTTAATTGCAGGTTATAAAACGTCAAAACGATCAATCGATTTCAGTTCGTGATGAAATCTGAACTGCTTTCATGATGACAATTATTTCAAAAAAAAAGGTTAAACACCCTGACCATAGATAATATATTTATACTCTTAGATAGATGGCTAAGTTCACTAATAACACGAGACTTGAAATAGTAGTAATTGTTTTTGTCGCCAACAGCGTTATGTGCACGAGCGGCAATTTTGAAATATGTACATTTAATTCTTTAGTTTTAAAATTGATAAAAGCAAAGTTACCGCAGGTTAACAATACTCTAATATATTTTTTCGTAATAAATTTATTTTATTTATATCAGTATTTAAATAAAATAAAATGTATGTTATATAGTGTGTGCTTTATTAAGTTCATTTACAATTTCGATAAACATCTACATTTTAATAAAAACATTTTTAGTTATTGCTAGTTCTATCAAACCATTTGCTACTTTTCTGGCAGAAAATGTATATTACTATTAAATGGAAAAATTTTGATTATATTTTAAATTTATTTATGTGGTACTGAGATGTGTTTAAATGAAATATGACAACTAAAAGTAGTACTTAAACTAAACCTTTCTGACTACGTAAATGCACTAATCTTTGCTTATTTCTTCTAAAATAGTCAAGTTCATGTACTTTTATCGGGTCAGTTATACCTTTCGATAAATTACCTTTTAAAATTTTGTTATATTGTTAGTCCACTGAAAAATTAACATTAACGTGAAATAATCTGTAAATATATCTAGCGAATTATGTTTTTTGCAGGTAAAAGAAAATTCAACCAAATTTAAAATTTTATCTACCAATTTCGCACGTACTTTATTTTTAACGCATAATTTAGGCAAATAGAAATTTGTAACGTCTAAACATTTCGAAAATGTACGAATAAAGTTTGTTTTTGGCCTGACTAATTTTTGTACACTATAGGCTCGTACATCAATTAAATGGTGTATAGATTCTGAGCCATGAGATACTAAATCAGACCGACAAGTTTCACACATGCCAATCCGTTTTAAAATTCTTTTTGTGATAAACCCGGCAATATAGGCATGCTTTTGTAAAATTATGTCGTGACTCTCATTTTTAAAGGTGAACAATTCATTATCTTCTACATCATTGCCTTCATCTTGTGGTATTTCTGTTGTGATCTTTGTCGTTACAAAGTTTTTTAGCGTATCAAGAGCACCATTCATGCTGATCTTCTTCACCATTTGCACCCGGAGAATGTGAGGCGAAAAAATTGTTTATCAGAAGGCTTTTAAAAGATGTTGTAAATGAGGAGCAAGATGGATTTATATTTCGCACTCCGTGGCTTCTAATACAGCCAAAGAAATTTTCAACAGGGTCTTGATTAAGGTTGCGGCTGCATAGATATTTAAAGACTTTAGTTGTTAATTTCTGCCAAATATATATGAAGCCACGAAGTGTTAACTGCCAATTTTTTATAGTTGGAGGGACAAACTCGCGATCGGTATTTGATATGAATCGCACTGTATCCAATACCTGAATGCATTCATACCAAAATGTGACATGATTTGTGTCATTAGATACTGCACTATGTAGTGTCTTTCCATGTTTGTTAATCTTGGCCAGAGCATTGACACTGTCAAACATTTTGTCGAATAACATCAAAAAGTCTGCTGTATCCAGAGCTTCCTTTGAAAGACAATTCCCTACAACAATAAGTATGAGTATTATATATAAAAGGCAAATAAAGGAAAATATACCATATTGTACCAGTCCACGCATTGTTGACGATACACGATGTGAAAAACCTGTGCTGCAAGTTTTACTTTCATTTTCTTAACTTTGTCCTTGTACATGTGTGCATACGTTAATTTATTTAACATGCGTGTATCATCATCCCCACTATCTAATTCGTATAGATCCACAATATCACTCCATCGTGCTGTCTGTTCCCTGTTTTTCCATATAAATTTGGCATTATTTGCCAACAAATTATTTCTTACTCCTTTAAGTAGATGTGGTGGATCAAATATAGGAATAATTTCTTCCTCAAATACTTCGAATCCAAAAACATTCTTTTTTGTTCCAGACAATTTATGGCGTCGCTTAATGTCCTCCTTTAATCTGTGAATGGCAGCGGTATTCACTGCAGACTGATCGCAAACAGTTGCTTTCACATTGAGACCTATACTTTGCAGCTTTTGAATAATGTTCTTTATGGCTACTACCAAATTGTTTGTGCTCATTCCACCTTGTGAGAAGTAATAGCATATAGGCTGCTTCCACTTTCTTTTCAAGCCGCGAGCCATAAATACCATAGCATGGTCAACTATTTTTTTTGTCGCCCATTACCACAATCTTCAAAACCATAAATTATGTCCTCTTTTTTATTATAAGTTAATGATGCTGCCAAAGACATTTCATCAAACATAAGACTACAGTAACGGTCTATATCATCCATTTTATCTACTGTTAACTTTAAATTATCCAGAATTGCTTGGTTCATTCCACAAGAAAGTGGGATTTTATATAGCAGAGAAGTCAAGGTTTGACGGGTAGGTAGGGCAAATGTCTGTTGCAAAGTCCTATACCCCCTTGGTGATTGCTTAAGCAAGCTCAAAGCAAAAATTTTATCGTCAATAGAATAACGACGGCCTTTACGTATTCTATGCTGCAATCGAATTTGACTTGCAATAAATTTTTGCGTTGTTTTATTATCTGCTTTGAACAATTCTGCATTATGTCCATGTTCCATTGCGACTTTGATTAGCTTCTTATTCGAAGCATTTTCGTTAAATAATTTCCTAGCACAGTATAAAAGACCCTTAGAAGCACGATACAGTCTTTTTGCATGAGCAGAAAGATCACTTCGACGAGAAATACCACAATCTCTCAAAATGTTCATTCGTTTTTTCATACCTATAATCAAAGAACAAGGTTAAAGATATTTAAAACACAAAGGCTAATTACTGATAAAATCAGATGTCCTAACATTCTACTGAATTTAAATCAAAATGATAATATAAACTCCGATAAAAACTTACCAAGACTATAATAAGTGCGCTTTTTAAATAACTGAATATCCTTCCGTTCTTCATCTAAGTTCTGTTAATTTGAAGACTCTAAAATAAATATAAGAAGAAAATGGATTATATGATAATACACATCACATAATTTTGTGACAAGATTTGTTTTTACCTGGTTTCCTATAATCGCTTGTTGAAGAACTAGCCTCTGCTGATGTGCTGGCCTCATAAATTGAACTATTCCCAGATTCAAATGGTTGCGAACCTATAATATTCAATATGGTTATTTAAATATCAAATTATATATTTGAACCTCATCAGCAATTGAGAAGTATTGTTTAAATGTTAATATTGCAATAAACATAATAATTCATATGTGTCAAATTTGTATCTATTTATACACTTAAAATTCATATATATATATATATATATATATATATAACATGCACTTAAAGTGATAACTGTTTGTAGATGTTGTATGACAATAAATGAAGCAGGTGGACATTATGCAGTAACATGAGTATGTTCAGATATCTACAAAGCAGCTAATTATTTATGTAGTGAAGTGTTCTTTTATAGAACTTTATTTCTCATTATTACTAATGCATCTTCAAACTGAACTAATGACTAACCGAACCCTATTCAATAAACCAAACAGAAACGCATTGTTTACATATCTTTCTAAAAATCAGCAACTTGTACGTATCTGAACCTGCACTTTGTTTTTTATTTAATGTTTTAATTAATACCTGATAAATGTAATGTAGGAACAGAATCTGCCTTCAAATTTGATCTGTTATGATATGTTGTAAATTTCATTTGTGGAGAAAAATGATAGTCACACACCCGATAATTTCTTCGCTTTTCAATTTTAAGGTCTTCTCGTCCCACAAGTTATCTTCCACTGTTCAAAAAGCGAAGAATAAAAATATAGTTAGCACATATTTTATCGAATATGGTCGAAATTTCATTGCGTGACTATTTTTTATGTATTGAAAAGCTAAAAAGATAATTTAGTAAAAAATCAAAATAATATGCTTACCTCGGGTTTCCTAGGAAAAATATGCAGAATTGCATTTTCCTGGTAACTTTTACACCCAGTTATAATGCACTTGACCATTTTCCCAAATTAAAAACAGTTCAAATAACCTAAGATATTTCAAAAACAAAACTTATAAACAGAAAAACTAAACTAACTTTGAAAACGAATATAAATGATTATAATACAATGGAGAAACACGTAACTAGTAATAAGAAAGGAAATTAATATAATACCGAATCACAAATAATTACAAACTGAAAATATTATCATAAACCTCAAAACAACTCTAAATACGCTCGCACGCTCGAAAGCAAAATGAATCGGCTCTATGAATACAGTTCCGCGTGCTCCGGCAGAAATACCAGCATAACTCGCTTTTAGAAACTGTAAAATATTAAAATTCGTAAATAAATTACTAAAGTGCTACAGACCTGCCGCAGGTGACAAACACTTTTATTAATGGTTTGTAACCGAGCTAAGTTTATATTGGTAGATAGGAAGTTTACAGGGCATGACCCTGACATCTGTCTGATATTTCATGGTTCATGTATTTAAGCTCCATCGATATTTATTATAGACATTGACACAAAAAGATATGAAATTTCAAATTTTATACAGCGAAATGACTAAAATATTAATGAGAAAAGTGCTATCAGATCCATTTTTGTTTTACCTATACTAGACAATTACCTTAAACTATGATTTATATTATTATTACTAGGTGACAGACGAATCAAATTCCAATGTAATGACAATTTGTTTTGTAACTATTCAATTTATTAAACTAAGTATTCCAGCCTAATTCAACAATTACTACTACTAAATAATTTGATTGTCAATAGGAAGTTTTAAGTACGGTCAGCGTTCAATCATTTGATGGGATATGTTTGAAAATACACCATTAAATCAAATTGTTAATCAAACATTCTGATGATGGTTCATGATGATCGTGTTCCAGGCTGGTGGCTCTTATTTCGATCGATTGGTTGTAATCATGAACTACCTTTTTGTGTTCTTTTTCCTTAAATACTTAATAAGAATCACAAAATGATCCAACAATTACGAATTATATTCTTTTTACAGTGTGTGTAAGCAAAATGTTTACACAGATATTCCCAGGTCGGTCTGTATTATTTTTGATTATTGTTTTTAGTTCAACTATCAGCGTCACTACTAAATATTTAAATTATAATAGGATCGTCTCAGCAACCGACATAGCCAGAGCACGATCTACAGGCGACGACTCAATGCCACTGCAAACTCACTTTGACAGGAACAACTTCAGAGCAGACAAATGAAACTAATTTATTAATATGGAAGCCAGTTATAAATTCGCTATATGTCATACTATTCTATACAAACATTTTATTTAAAACTTGATTCATTTGTGTAATGGGCATGCATTGTTCACAAATTTGCATTATAACAAAACTCAAAAGTTATGTCAAAAGATGTATGACTATTATCAAATATTACAGCCCAGAAATGACGTTTGTGGGCCATGATAATTGACAGATCAATTTATGCAAAGCTAAAATAAATCTGATATTACTTTTTTAATAATGATTTAGTCCTTTCATTGTGTAAAACTAATAACACTATGAATCTTTTAGTGTCAAGTCTTTGTGTTACGCTAAATAGCATCTAAATTTCAAACTTCAACAACAAAAAGTCAGACTGACGTTAAGATGCTTTAAATTGTCGTTCCACCTGTCACCGTGACAGTAGTTCGCGTATAAAAATATACGTCTATACAAGGTGTGCCAAAAGTTTAGAAAATCAAAAATGATTTTTTTGGCGTTTTACAGGGGACTGTAATAAGACTGTAAGCGGATGCTAAAAGGCGACTCAAGCTCGAAGAGATTGATGGACAGCTAGTTTTCTTCCATAAACTCTAACATTATCAACCAGTGGGTGTCATGTATATGAATTTTTTTATCCATTTCGAGGAATGAACGATCTGGCAGCGCCAAGGGAAACAGACTGTTAAAGGTTTTAACATTAAGGTACCTCGTTTTAGAACCATTCAACATCTGCTTCACAGATGTAATATCTTTATTGCATTTGTGTGAATTATATTATTGAAAACGTCCAGTGTTAACACCCCACTTACATACCTACTATGTATTTGTTTACCCATTTTTATGGAGGCAATTTTAAATAAGGTTAGACAAGTGTAAGAGGTGCACATATATTGAAGTAAGTCAGACATACAATCGACATCGTACCGCATGTCGAACTAAACAAGCATTTTGTTCGATGTCACGTGACCTCATTTTCTATTCGACAAGACTTCTGAATACCGTGAATCGCGGTCATTCGAGATGTCGTTGAATATGGTGGGGATTCGACGCGAATGTACAAGTTCTGAATCCCTATGCTGATGTTGATTGATTTTCCTCCGCCATGGTGGCGGAGTCAGTCTTTCTACCGTTTTTATCTGATATATTTGAGATGTTATGCTGAATATTTAATATCCGATAGGAAGCCGATGGATTCGGCTTAGTTTATCCAGTGGAACGCCCCCGCAAGATTTTTTGTGTTACCAACAGCCTCCTCCGATGGAAACAAATAAGACGTTTTCCCACAGAACAAGTCCAGGCCCAATATAGGTGTACATGTTTTATCCCTATCTTCTCCCGTTCCTCCAGAATAAATTAAAATCCCAATATGAAACATTCGTAAAGTTAGAAAAATTTCGCGTAATAACTTTTTTTAATACAATTTTGATACGAATCATAGGCTCCGCCTACAACCAATTAAAACGTTCAAATACAAAATTTGTTCTACAAATTTCTTTTTGGATACGAATCATAGGCTCCGCCTACGACCAATTAAAACGCTCAAATTTCTAATACACGCAGAAGACGTAACCCTATTTGGGCCCCAAGGGAAATTACCGTGACATGAATACTTCTTTGTTCGTCACCTGCGTCACTGGGATTCCCAATGAAAAACGTAAACACGTTTGAAAAACTATATAAGATGGGACAAATGCCTATACGATATCGAGTTCTAGCTCGGTCACCAGCCTGCCAGCATCAACCTCCTGGACCAGCAGAAAACAGGCCACCGATACAGAGCGGAATTTCCAGAAAGCCATCCAGCCGAATTGTATTACTGCTTACGTAATACAAGGGACCCAAAAGGCACTTTCCAGGTCATTGGAAGTACACGGCGAAACGTGTTCAGGAGAACACGCGGACCAAGAATCCACTAAGAATTCTGGAGGAATTCTTTATTCCGGACGGCTTCTTCATCGGAATCCAAGCTCGTC
Organism: Amphimallon solstitiale; assembly: GCA_963170755.1. Classification (NCBI taxonomy): domain Eukaryota; kingdom Metazoa; phylum Arthropoda; class Insecta; order Coleoptera; family Scarabaeidae; genus Amphimallon; species Amphimallon solstitiale. The sequence goes on along the minus strand of OY720677.1, from coordinate 95,541,579 downwards.
GACGTCCGAGAATATATCTACGTGGTGGAATACATCCGAGGCATCGCCTAGTATCGACCGAAGAAGTTGTAGGGGAATCCTATCACTGCTTACGTGGTAGCGGCCGTTTTAGTTATTTACAGTGCGCTTATTTCGCGTAAAGATACCGAACTTAAGGTCCCTCTTTAGTGTTCGCCAATAGTATTAACTTCAGTGCACCAGGACAAGCTACAGCTGTTTACGCTGTAGCAATTAACCGTAAGTGCAGTGAAAAACCTATTAAGCCCGCGTTTTTATTTGACATTGTTGGTTGAATGCCAGCACCTCCACCAAAATATTTAAACTCAGTGTGCGCCTTTGTTAATGAATTATCATATTAACTTCACGTGAATTCATTAACGACATTGTTATTTCTAAAGTGTTAATATTAAATTCCACGCGTTAGTGAAACATAACCTCCAAATATCCAACCGATATCTACCCTTATACATAATATTTGTTTATAACAATATTATTATCCAAGTTCGTTATTACTGGTACCCATATGCAGCGTGTGTTTAACTTTTATTCCAGTAACAACCATTTTATTTGACATTGTTGGTTGAATGCCAGCACCTCCACCAAAATATTTAAACTCAGTGCGCGCCGTTGTTAATTTATAATATTAATAAATTCACTGTGGTTCATTAACTGTATTGTTGTATTCGGAGAATTAATATTAAATTCACGCGCTAGTGAAACCCTAACCTCCAAATACCTAACCTATATTTATCCCTATGTACATTATTTGTTTATAACATTATTAGTATTCAAATGTATCGTTATTAGTACCTATATTCAGTGTGTGTTTGACTTTTTAGCGGATAACTTTTATTTTATTGTTGGTTAATGCCAACTCCTCCATCATTGTTAAGCAGTGTGTGTATTGTTGCTATTTCATAATATTTATGTTGTTTCAAAGTGTACAACAACTATTACTCAGTATGCCCGTTTGTATTTAAACCTCGACTGTCAACATTTATTCGCGATACGACTTGTTTTTGGTTATAGTGTCGTTTATTAACCCAGGTCGTTATTAAGATCGGGTATCCTTAAGTACTCATTAAGCTTTGAATTATTAAAATATTATAACGTTGTGGAACATTATGGTTTTAATTAATAACATAACCCAACTTTAACCCCAAATTCAATTAATACTTCCTGGAGGAGTCTTTTGCCGCGGCCCCTTTGTTTGTTTGTGTGTTTTACAAATCCCCAGGATTAAGAGGAGGTATTATTTGCGGGGTTTTGTATTTGGTACGTGTGCTTCCTTTATAAATTAAAATGTTTGACGGAGTGGACGGTTAGTATGTCAGGAAATTCTCCACTGCACACACATATACACTAGCTTGCTGCTTTTCGATTGGTCCTCTTTAGCTAACGACACGATCACAATCACAATTATGTTTTTCTAAATTTTAATTAGAAAACTTTCGTATTTTGTCAAGAAATCAATAAGCTATTTTACAATTTGAATATATTTTTGTCATATTGTTTGACAACTATTGTATTTTTCTAAAGTTAAAAAAAATTGACAGATATTTAAATTTTTCGCTTCTTTGGCGCGAAAATGGAGGTAATTGCGGTACTTTATATATCTAGGGACTTTACACATATACACTTGTAGTGCCATCTATCGCTAAATAACAATAATTGTTGAAATACACGCAGCTAGCCATATTACCTTCAGATACCTTATATTATGCTGTTATTCGTTTTAGTTTTTCTAAAGATGAATAATTACTGAATAAATCGTTTTGTAGCGCTGAAGTTAGTACTACTTTAGAAGCCTTTACTTCTGGAATATCATATATTTTTACTTTCTTGTACGTAGTTATAAGGAAGTATTGTGATGATGAAAATTTTCGACCTCGAGATTTTTGCATATGTCCACGTTTTGAAGTCCCCTGATACCGAAAAAGTGGTTTTTAAAAAATTCCTCTCTCTCTCTTTCTCTCTAATTTTGTATTTACGAATATAATCTTCCTCTTGAGATCTGATTAGATTTTCAGTAAAATCGGCAGACCGGAAGTAGTAGTTTACTTCAGTGAAAAAATACAATTTTGTCAATTATTTGGCAACTACTAAGTTTAAACAAAATTATAAAGAATTCATATGTACTCAAAATTAAATTTGAGAAAAAGTTTTTCGAAATTTCTACCGGAAATAGGTCTTTTACTCTTATCGAAAATCAGTTTTTTGCGAATATTTCGCTAATCATGCTTTTTAGGAATGTGCATTACGAGTATAAAAGCATGTAAAACGTAATTTTCAATACCTTTTGTATAAAAAAAAATTCAAAATACGGACCGGAAGTAACATTTTTAGTCTTAGCGAGTAGCATTTTTTTTCGAATATCTTGCAAAGTATGCATTCTATAAAGATTTATTAACTGTATAAAAGTACTTAGAATGTGATTTTGAATAATTTTTGTATAAAAAATTCTTAAAATTCTATAATTTGAAGCGCCATACGTATAAGAAAGTCGTGTGGTGGCCACACCTCATTTTTTGTTTTAGGATCCTTGCAGCGCATAAGTTCTTGAACACAATTTAATTTAATATAAGTCTCGGTTTGAAAATTGTTTAAAATATTAATAAATACAAATAACGATGGATGCGTCTTACAAAGACATTCATTAAATTTTCAATGAAATGATTCACAAGAGTTAGTTGTTCTAGTGATAGAACTATTGCAACTGGCCCAAACTTTAGGAGGAAAGATAGCTTTTTCTTCTATGTAATTTTCAACTAAGTAATCTGTAAACTCGGTCACTCTGCTATCATTAGGCTGGATGCTCATTAGATCTATAGTAAAACAGTCTGACACTTCATTAGGCTCTAAATATGGCAAACCAAAAACATAATTCAGCCATTTTCCTACTTCATTATATTCACAATATTCTGGAGCCAGTCCTAGTTTTTGAAGTTTTCTGTACCAGCTTTGGGCCAGATGAAATCGACATCCTATTATTGACATACTGGGCCAAATAAATTTTGCAGCATTATGTATACTTTTCTCAAAGTCTGCTACAATAAACTTTGGATTAAAAACTAAATGTATATCTACATGTAAAAAATTGAAATAAATTCAAATTGAGTTCAAAACAGTTTATTTATTCACTACAATTGTTTCGCTCTACTAGAGCTTCAACCGGTGATGAATATTATAATACAAAATATATGTAAGTGTTCATATTTATGTCTTTTCCTAAATGAAGAGGGGGAGTTTGTGACATTACGTTAAGAGCGGGAGTAACTTATATATTTAATGTAATACTTAATATATAACAATATGATTAAGAATATTAAAATAATTGATTGTTTACTGATATTATAAAATTAAACAATTTATAAATATATTGTTGCAGTATCGCAACACTGCTTACAATACCTATCTATATGATCTAGTATTAACAAATGTACCCCTGTTAGTGTGCTAAAATGTACTAGTATTTGTAAATGAATAAATAAATGATACAGAACAGTGAATTAAATACATAAACATGAGACTCTTGATCTTTAAGTGATAAATTATATTCAAAAGTTTCTTACCTTCTTTTGACTTCCTAATTTCTTAATAAGTTAATTTTCAATAACTCTGTATATTAGTAATTCAAATTGAATATTAAATTAGGTAAAGTCGGTAATATAGAAAATTACTATTATCTCTTGTTGCTGTCAGAAATCTACACACACACACTTACACTGTATGTGTGTGTTATTCTCTACTTATGTTATTATGAATTTATATTCCTTAATCTCTTTGCGTGTAGATTGGTCCGTTTATAATACAAATAAAAATGTCTTGGAGTATTACGATTGAGTCAAACGTCCTAAGTAAGCGATAAAATGTAATCATACATTACCATTTAATTTCATGTTTTTAATTCTTTATTTCAGGTTAGAATATGTTTTATATCTAATATGAAAATAAAAATACCTACATGCATGTTAAAACTTTTTAATAATGGTCAAAAGTTTACTTCTCAACAAATATTAGGAATATTAGTATGATGTCGAACATATGATATGCATAAACCCAACAAGATAAAAAAAAAATTAATTCATCAATGTTATGTTGTGACAGATAATTCTGGTTAATAACGTTCGTTATGATAAATACTGATTTTATGCTAAATAAAATAATAATTTATACTACACTCTTGAATATCTTCCTTTAAATAATATCTTAGAAAATGAATTTAGATTGTAACAATCATACATATGGATATACAATATTAGTTGAGGTTAGATAGAGTTCGTTACGGTAATAATAATAATTCTAGTAATAAATTTGCTGCTATCCAAAATATAAGACCACATAAATACCTTGATTTACGGAATTGTATTTTATAGATTTCGATTACGGATTTCAATCAGGTCTCGTCTGGATAACTACAGGAATTGGTACGCCACTTGTGAAATGAAATCCTATATCAGTTCTCGTCTGGATATTCCTTTTATTTCTACCGTCTGGTCTGCTGCTATTCTTGTACAGCAACTACTCAGCAACACAGGAACCTTTTAATGGAAAACTACAGGAGTTGGTACGCCACTTGTGAAATGAAATCCTATATCAGTTCTCGTCTGGATATTCCTTTTATTTCTACCGTTTGGTCTGCTGCTATTCTTGTACAGCAACCACTCAGCAACACAGGAACCTTTTAATGGAAAACTACAGAAATTGGTACGCCACTTGTAAAATGTTGTTTTTAAAATTCTTCAAATTTCCAATATTCTTCTATTATATTATTAGAAGAACTTTTATCACTAAGATTACACCTTTCTAGGCAAATAAATATAAGAGAAATATTAATTATTCTCTTCTAAAAGAAAAACACGTTTACCCTCTAAAATTGTAATTTTTGAAGTCCTTATTTATTTATTTATTTCCTTAGAAATATCTTAAATAATTTCTATGCTCCAATAACCATCCTTCGATCTTGTTGTATAATAAATTTAAAAATTAATTTTATAATAAGAAAGCACTTAGAGTATATTTAAGAGGTTTAGAAATGATAGGTGAAATAGGTCTACACGTACGTGTTAAAAGCCTTGCAAGTTTAGAGGACGCAATGACAAAAGTAATTGAACAAGAAAATCTAAATTATTATGCGAAACACCCGTATAATTTAAATCACCATGAGGTTAAACCTATAATGTATCATACACCTATTAAAACGCAAATGTGACCAATAATGTCTCACATGCCTATGCAACAAAAACAAAATTTTGGTACTAATTTTAAACAACCGCAAGCCTCGAGTTCAACGAGACCGCCTATGCAGCAATTTAATTTTCGACCAGCATTTCAACAACAATATTATTGTCCACCTGCCTATCACCAAAATATGAAACCCGCATCGAAGATGATCCAACCATCATTCAAATTTTCCAAATCTCCCGGACAATTACAAGAAAAACGACAACCTAAACAAGTTCCAATGGACCTAGGAAGTTCAACGATTGCCAGACCTGGACCGTCACGTCCATCCTCGTATTTTAAATCCACTGGACCACCACAATGGATTTCCGAAAAATTACACCACCAGGACGAAGAAGACGAATTGCAATATACACATTACCAGGACGAAGAGAAAGAACTGCAAAATACACAGAATGAAGTATATTATTCGGTTGAATACCTGGAAAACGACTATGACTACCAAGAACATGCCTACGAAAAAACAGATGAAGAAGATATACAAGAAGATGTGCCAGAAATAGAAGAAATTAAATTAAATACAAACAGTACGGCGAAATTACCATATATTATTGTACTTGAAATCAATGCTAAATTTTTAATAGATACCGGAGCTTCTAGATCAATGATAAGCACGCAAAAGGTGAATGAATATTTTCTAGATTATGTAATTCACGAACCTTTTACGGTACAAACGGCTCATGCAAAAACGTTTCATGACTATGTAATTGACATTCCGTCAATGAAAACCTTTAGAGCAAACCCACAGAAACACAAATTTCACATATTCGATTTTCCGATAAATAAGATGGCCTTATTGGCATTAATTTACTAGAACAACTAGGCGCAAATATTGATATCACGAATAAAGTTTTACAGACAAAATTCGGCAAGATTCAAATACATTTTGAAGATAATAAGATTATATTAGGCCCTAGGGAGCGTAAAATAGTAAAAATACCGGTCACAAGTAATTATTGTGATGTTATTATAAATCATAAAGTTATTGCACCAGGTATAGAAATGCCATCTATAATATCAACCGCCAAAGACTTTGAAGCGATTACAGAAGTTGTAAATTTTAACGACCATCCAGTAGAATTAAACATACAAAATCCAATTCCCGTAGAAACGTACCAGGAAAAACCAATCATAGAAAAATCAGTTCATTTAACATCCACACAAATAGAACAAATGCAATTTGAAAATGTAATGAACAAATTAAGATTAGAACACTTAAACGACGAAGAAAGACAATACAAAATTTATGTATTAAATTTAAGGATATATGTTACGATGACCGATTGTCTCTAACCTTTACCAATGAAGTGAAACATAAACTGTATATGAAAGATGAAACACCTGTGTATATCAAACCTTACAGAAAATCTCCTTGGCAAAGTGAAGAAATTAAACGACAGGTAAATAAATTATTAGAGCAAAATATACAGGAAAGTCACAGCCCTTGGTCCGCGCCCGTGAGTACTCTTACACAATGCAAAACGTTTGGTTCGGGCTTTGTATACTGAAAACACGTCTTGTGCTCCTCGTTTCTATAAATATAGAATACATGAATTTATTTTTGTGTTTATTTCCATACCTTTTATCATATAAATTTATTTCAATCTCAAATTATTATATACCTATCATCATAATGTTGCGCCTTAGAGGTTATGCAACTCATAATTCGTTTTTAGCAATTATGTTTACAACTAAAAATTATTTTCTTATTCTAATACTTAATTGTCTAACTATTTTAAAATGCTTAAACAATAAGGATCACGGCAATATGTAGGGGACACCGGGGTTGGTTGTAACAATTCTTACGTATAATTTTTTATAGATCTAGGATAATAAGACAATTACGTTTGTTTCAATATATTTATTTTATTTGAATATTTATCTGTAAAAAATATAAAAACGAACAAATTTCACGCGATACAAACATAGTTATTAACAATAAAAAAAAGTGATTCCAAATGTCACAACTTGCCCCGACCTGGGGTTCGTTGTGTCACTTACGGGGCTGATTGTGACAAACCCTTCTCCTTTATATATCGTCGTCGGAATTGCAGTGAATGCAGACGAAATATGGATTTTTATCTGTACATTCTTCATGAGCCCATTTGAAGCAACTGGTGCACTGCAACCATTTTTCTTTTGAACGAGAGTTTGAAAAAGGTTCGCTACAAATCAAACAGAAAGTTTCATCTTCATCATCAGAACTACTACTAGCATCAATGGTTTTAGCTTTAGCCTTAATTTTAGCTCTACATATATTTCTCTTGGCACCGGATTGTTTACCTTTTTTCTTTTGTTCTTTCAATTCTTTTCTCCTTTTGTCATTTTCTAATTCCTCCTTATTTGGAGTATCCGTCCAAATTGCTGGGCCCTTTCGTGTAACTACTCGTTTTTTTAGCTTTGGGTGTTGGTCTTAAATCTTCTGGAGAAAAATATGCCGTGATACCGGAAGGTCCAGGTAAATTTACAGGAACTAAATCTGTACTGCGTGCTACTGGAAGTGAATTTCCTTTAGACGGTGAATTGTTAGGGGTAATTTGGGTTTCAATATGGTTGGTTTGACTACCAATCTGTATTTCTGGAATAACTTCGTTCAGAGATACGTTTGCTTTCAAATCATTTTCCGGATTTGGACGGTCGGTAACAGCTGCAGGAAGAAACTCATCATCGGAAAAGATATTTTTATTAAAGGGAAAAATTCCAGCGGCTGCAAACCCAGCTTGAATATTTTTTGGCGTTGCTGCCAAAGGAAGAGCGTCTTTCGCAATGGGGGGTATATCATAAATTGACATAGTTTTTCCTGGGTGATTTCGCATCCGGAGAGATAATGTTTGATGTCGCTTAAAGAAACCCGTAAGCCAGTCAGCAGAGGCTATTTCATCTCTGATCCAGTTGTTACGGACAGTTACATTATTCTTAACAGCAAATTCGTAAGCTAATCTACGAACTTCTTTTGTGGATAATCCAAAGTATAATTTGGATTGATGAATCAGGTATTCAACTAATTCATTTTCCATTTCATCTGGTAACACTTGGCGGTTTCGTCTATATCCTACATGCAAGGGTTGCTCCAAACCTAGAAATTAAGGTTTTTTTTATGGACATCCCTAAATTAAAAAGAATAGAAATCTTACCATCATTATTTCGCTTTTGTAGCTTTTTACAAAATCTCTGTAGCGTCATGTAGTTAATATCGAAATCGGTGGCAATTACTCGCAAAGATTTCTTGTTTTCCAAAACTTCTTTTGCTGCGCATTCAAAAACATCCAAGGGTTGGTTTTACGTTTATATGTCCTCATTAATTCTAAAATAAATTAATATGATAGGCACTATTTATGTACTTAGTATGGGGTAGGTTGTGACAGTCACAACCTACCCCGCTGCTAATGTCACAACCAACCCCAAAGCACATTTTTATTTTGTCCTCTTAGTTCTGCCCACATTTTAATAAATAGCTGAATAACCTTATTTGAGTGAGAAAGAGCATACCTGAATTAGTATTTTAACACCACAATACCAGTTCTAACTGTTACTATAGTCACTTTATAAAACAATATTTCAAGTCGCTAATATTTACTAGGACACCTCGAAAATACAGAAATCAGTCAAACACACGCGGTACGTTAGCGATCGTGCCCACAACCATACTGAACACACAAGAACTAACGCTCGTTCTATTGAGATGATCGTGACGCGGTTGACATGTATTGAGCAAGAGCAAAAGCCTCTGTCACAACCAACCCCTGTAACAACCAACCCCGGTGTCCCCTACTTGTATTCATATTTGATTTTATAATTCGTAAGGTATATTGCAACTGGTTTTCTTCTTACGGTCAATTTTGCTTCGTTTACCATATACCTCCCTCCACTAATCCGGCGATTTCGGTAATCCAACACTAGTAATCCCCATATAGGGCCGGATTAGCGAGATCCTACTATATCTTTTTACTTCAGTACTTAGAACAAGAAAAGATGGTACAATATTGCCTGGCTTATGGATGCAAAACTTTATATGACAAGAGAAATAATATCCAGTTTCACTATTCGTGAAGCAGGCAAGGCAGTAGAACGGTAGAATTTCATATTGTAAGGGGTTGTATATTATAATTTTATTAACCCTTAACCACCGTAGCGGCGTCTCTGAGACGCATCAGGTTCTTCATTGGTTAATGCTTCTGGATCTACAAAAACAGTTCGCTATGGCGATCCTGACTTTGAAAATGTGTAGAATCACATATTCAAAGTGGATTGATGAAATTGATGGCGGTGAAAGTGACAATGATGATGTTTCTGCAGATCACCACGAAGTAAGTGATTATGATTCCGATTCGGAACTTGAAGCAGTGAGTGAAGAAGAGGCTGTAATTAACGATAACGATGAAAGTCTAAGTGGTGATGGTGAAAATAATAATAACATTACAAAAAAGGTGTATTATGGAAAAAATCGCTTCAAGTGGGTGTCAACAAACTTTGTCAAGCGCAGTAGAACACAAAAGCACAATATAATTGTCCAATTACCGGGCCTGCGTCCTTCTGCTAAATTGGGTGCTAGAGCAGAAGTTGCTGCGGTATGGAGTTTACTGTTTTCGGAAGAAATGCTGCGTGTGGTTTTGAACTGGACTAATGCAAAAATACAAAAAGAAAAGGTCAAGTACAAAAATCCGAAGAGATCAGAGCTGGGGGATTTGGATATGGAGGAATTAGGAGCTTTCATAGGATTGTTATATTATTCAGCAGTTTTTAATTCTAACCATGAGAAGATTGAACGTATTTTTACTATTGATGGTACGGGACGTGAAATCTTTCGTTGTGTTCTAAGTAAAAACAGATTCGCATTTTTACTTAGCTGTTTACGATATGACAATCCTGATGACAGAAATCTCAGACGAGGGGAAGACCCAATGGCTCCCTTTTCCGAACTTTTCAATGCGTTAATTGCTAATTCCCAGGCTATGTATTCCCCAGGTGCAAATATGACCGTGGATGAAATGCTAGTTGCCTTCCGAGGACGATGTAAATATAAAATGTACATGCCAAACAAGCCATATAAGAACGGGCTAAAGATAATGTGTATGACAGATGCTAGAAATCATTATTTGTATAATGCGTACGTGTACAGTGGGAAAAATTCCGATGGTATTGGTTTAAATGAAGACGAAAAAAAGTTCAGTAAACCCACTCAAGCTGTTGTGAGACTAACTAAGCCTATTGTTAATTCTAATAGAAACGTGACAGCGGATAATTGGTTCACGTCGATAGAATTGGTGGAAGTACTCAAGAAAGCAGGGCTAACGTATGTAGGTACCATGAAGAAGAATAAAAGGGAAATCCTCCAGCAATTTTTACCTAACAGAGCTAGAAAATGTGAAACTTCTTTATTTGGTTTAACTCAAAATATGACTCTCGTATCCTACGCGCCAAAGAAGTATAAGGCAGTTGTTTTAGTGTCATCGATGCACCACACCGAAACATACGATCCTGAAACTAAAAAGCCGGAAATTATTTCCTTTTATAATTTCACTAAATCGGGGGTCGATGCATTAGACGAAAAATGTGCTACACACACTACTAGTCGCCGTACTCAACGTTGGCCCATGGCAATATTTTTCAGACTGTTAGATATAAGTGGTGTTAATGCTCATGTGCTTCATCAAGCATACAAAGATCATGAAAAACTTGAAAAAGCAGACTTTATAAAGGTACTTGCCGACCAGTTGGTCCAACCACAGTTAGCTAGAAGGGCGCTCAAAACTTACAACTAAAACGAGATTTACGATTAACAATAAATCGAATTCTGGGAATCCCCGGTGAACCACTTGTTTCAAACAATGTCGAAAAATTAGAAAAACGTAAAAATTGCCTCACCTGTCCCTCTAAACTGAGAAGACGGACAAGCTATATGTGTTTTGCTTGTCGTAAACCAATATGTTTAGAATGTTCATCTAAAATGTGTATAGACTGTAAGAAAAATTTCCAATAAATCAGGCCTTGTAATTTTTATCATATTTTCATTTTTCTTTAAATTTTGTTTTTTTATTATAAAGAGGTATTCTTTTAGTTTCCAAACACCGATATTATTTTATATTATAGTGTTGTTTAAATCCTGTAAAATTATTAAGTTAAAGCGTATGTAAAAAATGTTCAAAATTACACTTCTGCAAAGAAAATACAACTTTTTTTAAATAAATTTCTTCAAGATATTGAAAATTATGTTTTAAATACCTTTATACCCGTAACGTACTTGTCTAAAAAGCATGACTTGCAAAATATTCGCAAAAAAACTGATTTTCGATAAGAGTAAAAGACCTACTTCCGGTAGGAATTTTGAAAAACTTTTTAAATAAAATTATTCTCAATTTTAATTTTAAGTATATATGAATTCTTTATAAATTTGTTTAAACTTAGTAGTTGACGAAATATTGGCAAAATTCGATTTTTGCGCTGAAGTAAACTGCTACTTCCGGTCTACCGATTTTATTGAAAAACCAATCAGATCTCAAGAGGGAGATTATACACGTAAATACAAAATTTGAAATTGATATCTACAGCGGCTTGACCACTATCGTGGTCACACACACACGGACACACAGACATTTTTTAAAAACCACTTTTTCGGTATCAGGGGACCTCAAAACGTGGACATCTGCAAGAATCTCGAGGTCGAAAATTTTCATCATCACAATACTTCCTTATACTACGTATAAGAAAGTAAAAAATGAGGTGTGGCCACCACACGACTTTCTTATACGTATGAGCGTTTCAAACTATACAATCTTAAGAATTTTTTTATTCAAAACTTATTCAATATCCTATTCTAAGTACTTTCATTTTCTTTATAAATCGCTATAGAATGCATACTTTGCAAGATATTCGAAAAAAAGTGCTACTCGCTAAAGTAAAAGTGCTACTTCCGGTCCGAATTTTGAAATTTCATGTATACAAAAAATATTGCAAATCCAACTCGAAATACTTTTGTACTCTTAATAAATATATATAGAATGCATAATTTACGACATATTTGCAAAAAATCGCTATTCGATAAGAGTAAAAGTGGTACTTCGGGTCTGAATTTTGAAATTTTTTTTATACAAAAGATATTGAAAATTATGTTTTAAATACTTTTATACCCGTAACGTACTTGTCTAAAAAGCATGACTTGCGAAATATTCGCAAAAAACTGATTTTCGATAAGAGTAAAAGACCTACTTCCGGTAGGAATTTCGAAAAACTGTTTAAATAAAATTATTCTCAATTTTAATTTTAAGTATATATGAATTCTTTATAAATTTGTTTAAACTTAGTAGTTGACGAAATATTGGCAAAATTCGATTTTTTCGCTGAAGTAAACTGCTACTTCCGGTCTACCGATTTTACTGGAAAACTAATCAGATCTCAAGAGGGAGATTATACACGTAAATACAAAATTTGGAATTGATATCTACAGCGGTTTGGCCGCTATCGTGGTCACACACACACACACACACACAGCCAGACAGACACACAGACATTTTTTAAAAACCACTTTTTCGGTATCAGGGGACTTCAGAACGTGGACATCTGTAAAAATCTCGAGGTCGAAAATTTTCAACATCACAATACTTCCTTATACTACGTATAAGAAAGTAAAAGGATTCCTTGGAGTATGTATTTGGTTTAGGTAATGTAACATACTTGTTCCTTTCGTGTACGTATGAGCCGGTGTTATGAATGCACGTCTTACGATGAATTCCGCGACTTCGAATAACCTTAACCTCGAATAGGATGCTTGGGCGTTGTTTATTACCTGTAAATGCAATTATAGGTCGGAATGCTTCCGCCGTTGTTTTGAAGCATTGTACTCTCGTTATCAAACTAATTACCTGATAACTGGTCCGTTAATCATACATATTTTCTCTCATAATGTTTGACGGGATCATGCATTCTGTTTACATGTTTGGTTATCTGTCAACACGAACATCGTGCTATCAGTTGGATAGGTGCCAACCGATGGGACGTGAGGTTCCTTATCCGGACTATTTAACGGGTTGAAATGTGTGTATTACCGGTTTATTTTAAATTCATTCTGACATTATTTGGAATTTTAAGGGACGTTTGTGTTTTATTATTGAGTTCATGCTACTGTTGATTTACTTACGGGATAGTTTAGTGTTCGTGAGGTTTTGAATTCTTCCCGCCTGTCTTAGGTCTGTTTCCGGGTTTGAGAACTGCGTGTAAGTCTAGGACGCATGGTCGGAGGAAGTATGCTATCGGACTTTCACTTTCAAGTCATTCTTGATATAAAGGTGCACAGGTGCAAAGCTACCTATCTTTTCAAATTTTATTGTATGTCTAAGTTGACAATATCGCGTCTGCGGTTTTAAGGAGTTAGGTCGATATTACCGTACCGTACCGTATCGTATCTATTAATGGGGCGTCTATGTGTATTTCGTCACCCGAGTTTTGCTGACCACGTGTCAGTTTTTTTTGTACAATTGTGCCCTTTTGAAGTAAAGATACCGTGTTCTCCGAAATAGAAAAAATCGGGGTAAGTTTGAGAGAAATTCTTTAAAGTTAATTTCCAGTTTTAATATCTGTTTTTTTTTTTTTTTGGGAGTACCAAGGAACTAGTAGTACGTTACCGATTTTATGGTATTTGCCGACATACTCACTATCGAATAACATTATTGTGTGGAACACAGATCCTGCTTAGTCGAATTGACCGTTATACCTTCCGTAGTGGCTTGTACTTAATCAGAGGTGTGAAGCTATCGACTCAGGGACTTCTGCGAGGAGCGCCTCTTGAAGGGCTTCGTTACTACATCACCACGCAGTGTGCCATTCTTCTCACCTGTATCACAAGATAATAGTCCGGGAGCTAGCAACGTTTGGAAAACAAGAATTTTAGGTCAGTAAATTTTTCGATATGTTGTCTCTCTTGCTCTTTCAGTTAGAGTCTGGGCTACCTGGCTGGCGGTAGCGGTTGCGTTTGTTAGTGCGCATCCTACCTGTACAGGTGATAATTTTGAATTTTAAAAGATTTTTTTAAAGCTTAATTTTCAATTTTCCACCTATAAATAGGTCTCCTAAATATACATTTGTTATTGCCAGACATTTTTATGATTGTTTATTATGTGCCATACGCGAAGTTTTTATTTTTTTAAATAAAAAATTCAAAGTATTTTTTAATGTTTGTAACTTTTATATTATATTCTTTAAAGATAAAAAAGTATAAAATTAATTTGCCAGACGTTAATTCGATTGTTAAATCTTGAATAAAAATTAAAAACTCTTGAAAAGTATTGCCGTATGATGCTAGTAGTTAGAGAGAAACAATTTCAGAATATCATTGTGAATCAGACAGAAAATAAATCCGAAAGTCAATTACTTATTCTCGACGCAGTAAGTACAAATTTAAGTGAAAAAAGTTTAATATAAAAAATAAAATAAAATTGGAGTAAGAGTAAATAAGAAAGAAGGGAATTAAAAATGCATTATTGAAGTTTTAAAAATTGAATTTTTTATTTAAAATTCCCAAATCACTCCATGCAAATTACAAACATTTAAAATAAAATTTAGAATTTGTTTTATAAAATTTGAAAAATCTTTTCAATCTATAATAGTGTCACAAAAAAGGAGGCATCTTCGTATTCATCATCGTCATCGCTCTCATTGTCGGAACTACGTATGTCATCGTCTTGGGAATTCTCGTTGTCTTCTAATATTTTATCATCTGGAACAAAAAAAAATTGACATTTGTGTTATTCTTCTTGTTCGTTGCATAATATTTTAGTTTTTATTGTTAAGTTTTCTACTTTATACTTACTTTGAATAATTATATCAGCAACTGAAGACGGTAATTGCTCTCCCACAAACCAGACAAAATCATATTTATCATCATTGATGGTCCAACCGGAAGCAACTGGAGATAAAGATGTTGGATGTTTTAAGTGAGCGTTTCTCCATAGCTTTGTCACGTAGCGAACCCTCAATAAATGCTGATGCAATTCTGCTTTACAGGGAGGTAAACTGGATGAGTCAAAGTTTCGAAATTTTTTGTCAAAGTTCTCCTCGGATGTTTTCGATTGATAAGTACTTGAGAATAAATGAAATCGAACGTCATTAACATCCGAAGAATTTTTAACTCCATACATTTGACAAATGAATTTTTCAAGGGTTACAAATGTAGCTTCAAGAATTTCTTCATCATCTGTGATAATATTTTCAAAAGCTAGCTGGTATTCGTTAGATTTCTCTAACATTTTAAAAGGCCTAACTTTACCTTTTCTAAAAAATGCTGGCGTGTAATCACACCCGGTGATTGCGTGGAAGCACGGTAAAGCTTTTGATAAAGAAACACCAAGTATTCGGTATAACTCATTAACGTTTATGTATCGCTGATGATTTCCTACACCCATATCCACCCAGATTTTTAAAGATGATTTTAAGTGATCCATGTTTCCCAGAAGTATAATTAAAATATCAGAGTAGAACAGCGTATAACAACTTCTGCGTCAAAATCGACTTGACAAACATGATAAATGATCCGAGAATCGGCTTCTTCGTGTTCTTCACATGATAATGATTCTTTAGTCGTTTTAATTACTTTGTTATGTAACACTTTGTATGAATAACATTTATTGAAACTTAAGTAAATGTGTTTATTACCAATAAAAGGTAACATATCTTCACTATCCCAGTGATCAATAAAAAAGTTAACTAGAGCTTCTTTAAATGGTATATTTTTAAGTTCTGCTGCGAAATTATGTGGCCGAATTTGATTTGGCCCAATTGACACTGGGCTGATCACTTCTTCTCGACGAGAACGTTCACAGTCTTTGATAGAAGGTGAAAAATATTGGTCAAAGACAATATCAATCCGAGTGGATTTCATCTGGGTGATAGTACTTAGAAACTTTTTAGAAATACCTTCATATGTTTGTGGCACATCTTTCATGAGATGCAACAAAAAAAAACCATCAACAAGACAAACATCAAAAGATGATGGTTGTTGATCTGTAGTGTTGCCCAGTTTCTTTTCTAAGAGTTTTGCTAATTGTGATTTGTCGGTTTTACAGATTGAACCATCTGGATGACACATTGACGTTGGCATCGGGGTAAGTGGGAATGTCAAAACTTTCTCGATGTGAACCTTGTGGGTGAGGGAAATCCCTAGCATTCTACCAAATAGATCTCTTTGCATTCGCAACTCAACAACTTTATTTCCTAAAGTCAACTTCTTTTTCTTCGGCGCCTCAGCAAAATTAATTTTTTTTTTTTTATTGGCTTATCAAATCTACTCTCGTCTTCAGCACATTCATTGATAAATTGGTTCTTTAACTCTTCACCATTCTCTTCAATATTTAGTAAGAAATCAACCACGTCTGGAGAAGCAGGCTTTGAAGTGGCAATATTGTACAGATTTTCTTTATCGAGTTGTGAATCAAAAGGATTACAACTTTTTTCGAGAATTTCAATGAAATCATTAATTTGTTTTCCATAGATTTTAATCCTGTTAGGTTGTAATTCTGCTGTAACATCTTGTAAGTACCTTAAACCACAAACGTCCAAAACATGTGATATTAACGCTGCTCTTATGCTGTGGCTTTTTGTCCAGCGTTGACGTGCAGCTAGAGAATTAGTAAAGTGAGCAATTCCACTCAGTCGCTTGGCTGCATCGGCATTTATTGTTTGTTCCAGAGTGAGATCTATTGGTATTCGTGAGAATAGCTTATCGGTTCTTTTGACTCCGAAACATCCTTTATTAAAATCATCTTCTAGTCCAGGGTGGGTTTCATTGACATTATTCAAATTATCAGAATATTTTACACAGTATCGAGCGTAGTTAGGCTGATTAACGATAAAAAATAAGTTGGCCATTTTTGGAATCACGTGCTTAAACATTTGAAAGTCACCCATACGTATGCTTCTCGAAAGGTTTATGTAGTAACTAATTAACTCGATGTAGATCATATAGAACTGTGCTGTTTTTCCATGTTTACCTTGTCTGGTCTTTGCTACATATCTTTGATAAGAACCCAGCAGATGCGATAACATTTCATTTGATAATAAATCACTGTTAACCAGCAGTGATTTATTATCAAATGCTGTTTTCGTTTATTCATTATAACTCAAGTATTTTTAATCCCAGTAAAAAAATTCTTATAAGATTTTTTGTTTAAAAATTAAAGTTCTAGCAGAAAATGATATAATATACAGGGGTTTCCATTTGAAAAAAAAATATTTTTCGGCAAAACTCGAAAACGCGTTGCTCATTTGTTTTTTTTATTCCTCCATCTTAAAGAGCGTTAAAAGTACTACAAGTTTGCTAATTTAAACAATCTTGTATCTTTAATAATAACAAAGTTACCAATGGTGAACACTTAATTTGGATTGCCCTGTATAGCATACCATCCATCTTTCTCTTTCTTTTCTTTCTAACCTTAATATCTTACTACGTGACTAGCACTTGGATAAGGTTGGTGTATCTGACCCATACAGGGTGATCCGTAGGTGTATCCACTGGAGGAACACAGCCAGTGGCAGTTCATAGAGAACGCAGGTAGGTTACCTCCTAGGTAGCGTAGTGTCCTGGTGCCCAGAGACAACGTCGCTCTTTTCATAAAGTTTAATTTCTTGAACCCTCACGCCATCTGCGACTTGAGTTAGCTCGGCCCTGCGATTTTCAAATACTTCCACCTCACTACAGTGATCTCCCGATACCGTAACTTACCTAAAATTTATAATTTAGTTGCGACGTTGTTAAGGGTGTAACAACTTATTTTATCAGGCAGATTTAGAGAAGCAAAAGAAAGCCCAATTAATTTGTGCTCATCAACAAGTAAATCTTTGACAAGGCCAATATATTAAGCTTGTATGAGCCGAAATAGATTTTGCGATATTTTACGCTTCCTACGTTTTGACGATATTTGCACAAGAATAGAAAGAAAAATTCTAGATAAACTTGCACCTATTCGCGATGTAATTGATATTTTCACAAAAAATTGCAGAGAATCTTATTGCCCATCAGCTTATGGAACAATAGACGAACAGCTGGGAAGTTTTAGAGGCCGATGTCCATTTAAGGTTTATATAGCAAGCAAGCCCGGCAAATATGGGATTAAAATTTGGGCATTATGTGATGCAACAACATTTTACTGCTGTAATTTTGAAGTACATCTAGGAAAAGAAGGAGAAACAGCTAGAAAAATCAAGGACCTCGCGTAGTTAAAACTTTATCAAACCATTGGTTCGGAAGTGGCCGTAATATAACGACTGAAATTTTTTTACCGATTTAACTCTTGCGGAAGATCTTCTAAAAAAAACTAACATTAATTGGAACTGTGCACAAAAATCGGAAGGACTTACCCAAGAAGCTTTTGGATATAAAATCACGTGCAGTATATTCTTCTCATTTTCTCTTTACTAGAGACTTGACATTAGTGTCCTACACTGTAAAAAATGTAGGTAAATTTACTAGTGTAAATGGTGAATATTACTTTATCAAAACGTGTATTTTTAACGAAATTTAATGGTATACCATTTTTTTATAAAAATTTCTGTAAATTTATAGGTAATATTCCCGATATTGTTTAAGTTAACACATTTGGGGGAATATTCAACACATACGGGTAATAATAATTTTTTAGGATATTTCACCTTAATAAATAGGAGGAAATAAACATGACTAGGAAAGTTATACCTAGCGTAGTTAAAAAAACTTCCATTACAGGAAAATTACATTATTTGGAAGCGGTTGGAGATACTTCATATTTGATCTGTCTTTTGCTATTTACATATACCTAAAGTTTCAAATGTTAGTTTTACCATGCACGTTGAATTTAGAATAAATTCACATTACTGACGTAAATATCATATACTACAAATTTTGCCACAAAATGGAATATTGTAATAAAAATAAAATTCAACAATTCTGTTACAGAATAAAAGCATATTAGCTGTTGAAGTATCCTAAAAGAAATATTATTAGTTGCAATGGAAAGGGTTTACTGCACGTTTTCTGTACATATGAATACTAACAGAGATTTCTAAATTAAAGAATAGGAAAATATAGAAAATATGGTTGAATATAAAATTATGAAATTCAGAAACTAATAGTTAATAAGAAATAAATCTAAAACGCAGTCAAGTTCACAGTGACTCTTTGTTTGTTTTTTTCATGTCTATATTAGTGACCTTGCTCCTAATCTTTCCTACTACTGGTAAGGGGTTAGGGGAGGATACTGCGGGACGTTACAGTAGCCATTCGTTCTTGAACGTTAGTGTATGGTGTTTATATAAATAATAAAATTAGGTGAATGAATTTAATATACTTCCATAATATTTAAAAATAGCTTAATGTGTGTACCTATGAATTCAAATATAGTATATTATTAGTTGCTTTCCATTTACACACAAGTGATATTGAGTCGCTCAGTTATGTAAGTAGTTATACTCAGATAATAACGTCACTGTTCGAACGGTAAAAGGAACGGCAGGATAGGTAGATACAACTGAGCAATTATATTCAAAATAAATAGTTGATATAACCTTAAATTACCTTTGCATTATACCTACTGTTTTTTTAGTTAAAGTTATCAATTGAAAAGGCTTTAACTAAAATTATGAGTTCGTGTGATACCTTAAGTGTTATTATGAAGGTAAGTTGATGATGAGGCATATGCTAATTATTACGTTAATATACGAATATTACCATTAGATTTCAGCCGACAATTCTGAATTGGATTGGACCAGTTCAGACTCAAATGAATCTGAATTTTTTTCCAGCTCAGAATCAACGTCCTCGAATGATTCCGATTTATTAAAACCGCCCAAAAGGAAATTACATAGAGTTACAACTTTTATGGACACTATAAGAGAATACGATGAACAAGAATTCAAGGAACATTTCCGATTAAATCGGTTAACTGTAGAGATAATAATAAGTATGTATGATATTGAAAAATGACATCAATTGTAATATTTAACTTATATAAATTACAGATATGGTTGAATTAGAGCACATTTTACCTCAACATAAATTTGGTAGGAAAAAAATCAGTGCACAGAAAGCAGTTTTAATGACGTTATGGTATCTATGTAATACAGAGACATTTCGTCAATGCTCCGATAGATTTAATGTAATCAAAAGCTCTTGTCATCGTATTATTAAAAAAATAACAAGTTTTTTGGTTAAGAAAAGTGGACAATATATTGCATGGCCCACTGGTGAACAATTGAATAGAATGAAACTTGAATTTTTCAAATTACATGGAATTAATGGGGTAGTTGGTGCTGTTGATGGGAGTCATGTGAAAATTAAAAGACCAGTCTCCAAACATCATTATGTATATTTTAACAGAAAAGGAGACTATAGTCTTCTTATACAAGGTGTTTGCGATAGTAATAAAAAATTCATTAGTTTTTTCTGTGGAGAACGAGGATCTATACACGACAGTCGTCTTTTAAAGAAATCGTCTTTGTACAGAAGAGGAATGAATGGATTTTTTGATAAAAATTTCTTATTAATCACTCCGTTTAAAGATAATGGCAATCTCACACAAAATGAAAAAATATTTAATTATCGCCATTCTGCAACTAGGATTGTGATAGAAAATGCTTTCGGACTTTTGAAAGGAAGGTTTAGAAGATTAAAGTACTTTGAAAACGATGATCTTGGGTTTGTAGTGCAGTGCATAGTGGCTGCTGCTGTACTGCACAACATTTGTTTGGACAATAAAGATGATGTTGAGTTTGATATTGACGATAATAATGCCGAGGACAACGAAAATATAAATACTGTGGTAGTTAGTGGTGTAAATGAGAAATATTCCAAACGAGATGAAATATTTAGACAAATGTTTATTTAAATAATTTATATTTATATCTACAAATATATTAACATTAATATAATAATATGCAATTTTATTAAAGAGCAAAAACAACAACAAAAACGCAAACATTTTACATGTAAAACTAAAATATATTCTGTAATGGTTTCCAACCTAACACAAATTAACACAAAAATTTTTGAATTCATTCTATCTGTTTTCTTTCTTTTAAAATATTTTGTAAATCTTCTAATATTTTAAATTTTTTCTTTTCCAGTTCAACTTTTTCTTTATATAAATCTAGTCTTTCTTTTTTATATTTTAAGCTCTTTTCAACATACAGTTTTCTGGTAACTTCTTTTTCTTTTTGGTGCACAAGATGAACCATTAGAGCAAGAAGATGTTACTGATCCAATAGGATCACCATTGACATTTGATGATTGGAATTGAGAATCTTGTGATTCGAGGTTATCAATGTCTAATGAGTGTGGGCTTGCATTTGATGGTGAATCAGCCAATATATCATCCAATCGACTATAGAAAGAAAATTTTACAGGTCCTCTTCCCGTTCTAGATTGTATATCTTTAGTACTTTTGTAGGTACGAACCAAGTTTTGCCATTTCTTTTTGCAGGTCATTTCAGATCGCTAAAAATAAAAATTATCTGATATGACATATAGATATTTCTTCAGATATTCATGAATTAGTAAAGAAAGTAAAAATAATAAAACTAATTGCATTGCAATTCTATTATGCAAGTATAAAATTTTACTTACTTCAATATTTTGACTATTAAGTTCTTCGCTAATAACTGACCAAAATGTTTTTCTTTTATGAACATGATGCATGTCATCATAACGACTTTCTACAGCTCCTATTAAAGCTGAAGTTTCATTTACTGACCAGGTGTTTCTTTTACTTTCTTATACGTAGTATAAGGAAGTATTGTGATGATGAAAATTTTCGACCTCGAGATTTTTGCAGATGTCCACGTTTTGAAGTCCCCTGATACCAAAAAAGTGGTTTTTAAAAAATGTCTCTCTCTCTCTCTCTCTCTCTCTCTCTCTCTCTCTCTCTCTCTCTCTCTCTCTCTCTCTCTCTCTCTCTCTCTCTCTCTCTCTCTCTCTCTCTCTCTCTCTCTCTCTCTCTCTCTCTCTCTCTCTCTCTCTCTCTCTCTCTCTCTCTCTGTGTGTGTGTGTGTGACCACGATAGCGGTCAAACCGCTGTAGATATCAATTTCAAATTTTGTATTTACGTGTATAATCTCCCTCTTGAGATCTGATTAGTTTTTCAGTAAAATCGGTAGACCGGAAGTAGCAGTTTACTTCAGCGAAAAAATCGAATTTTGACAATATTTCGTCAACTACTAAGTTTAAACAAATTTATAAAGAATTCATATATACTTAAAATTGAAATTGATAATAAATTTATTTAAAAAGTTTTCCGAAATTCCTACCGGAAGTAGGTCTTTTACTCTTATCGAAAATCAGTTTTTTGCGAATATTTTCGCAAGTCATACTTTTTAGACAAGTACGTTACGGGTATAAAAGTATTTAAAACATAATTTTCAATATCTTTTGTATAAAAGAAATTTCAAAATTCAGACCGGAAGTACCACTTTTACTCTTATCGAATAACGATTTTTTGCAAATATGTCGTAAGTTATGCATTCTATACATATTTATCAAGAGTACAAAAGTATTTAGAATTGGATTTGCAATATTTTTTGTATACATGAAATTTCAAAATTGATAATATCTTGCAAAGTATGCATTCTATAGAGATTTATTAAGAGAATAGAAGTACTTAGAATAGGATTTTGAATAATTTTTGTATAAAAAAATTCTTAAAATTCTATAATTTGATACGCTCATACGTATAAGAAAGTCGTGTGGTGGCCACACCTCATTTTTTTACTTTCTTATACGTAGTATAAGGAAGTATTGTGATGATGAAAATTTTCGACCTCGAGATTTTTGCAGATGTCCACGTTTTGAGGTCCCCTGATACCAAAAAAGTGGTTTTTAAAAAATGTCTGTGTGTCTGTCTCTCTCTCTCTCTCTCTCTGTGTGTGTGACCACGATAGCGGTCAAACCGCTGTAGATATCAATTCCAAATTTTGTATTTACGAATATAATCTCCCTCTTGAGAACTGATTAGATTTTGAGCAAAATCGGCAGACCGGAAGTAGTAGTTTACTTCAGTGAAAAAATCGAATTTTGCAAATATTTCGTCAATTACTAAGTTTAAACAAATTTATAAAGAATTCAAATGTACTCAAAATTAAATTTGAGAAAAATTGTTTTAATAAAGTTTTTCGAAATTCCTACCGGAAGTAGGTCTTTTACTCTTATCGAAAATCAGTTTTTTGCGAATATCTCGCAAGTCATGCTTTCTAGGCAGGTACATTACGAGTATAAAAGTATTTAGAACATACTTTTAAATATCTTTTGTATAAAAAAAATTTCAAAATTCAGACCGGAAGTACCACCTTTACTCTTATCGAATAGCGATTTTTTGCAAATATGTCGTAATTTGGAATATTTTTTGTATAAATGAAATTTCAAAATTCGGACCGGAAGTAACACTTTCATAAGTATAAGAAAGTCGTGTGGTGGCCACACCTCATTTTTTCTTTTATTTTGTTAACCTCTAAATTTCCATTTTCAGTCACATTAGTTATTTCTTCAGATTGTACAGAATTTTCATCACAATTTTCAATGTCGCTTATATCTCTTTCTGTATATTCATGGCTAATGTCAACAATATTTATAGTTTTCTTAACACTGCTGCTTTCATTTCCTTGATTTTTAAAGTATGCTTCATTATTTTCCTTAAATGCTATTAAATTATTTGGGACCCACATTCTGCATTTTTGCTCTAAAATATATTCAGAGAATAGTATTTTACATATTTTATTTATTTTATAATACTTACCAGTGTCTTCCACATAGAAATCACCATTAGCATTCATGATCCCCAACCCTCTGCTACTCGTAATAAAAGATACGACATAACTATTCTATTAATAAATTTTATTATTTTATATAACCTCACTTCTTAGAATGCATGTAGAGCTGAACGTCAAAAATGCTAGTGAGTCTATTCCACTCATTAAAGCACATGGTCTTAAACATGTGCAGATTATGGTGAGCCACTCAGATTAATCTCACTTACTAATGTCAAAAGGAACGCGCATTAAAGTGAATTATGACGTCATTGATGACAATTATCTGAGTTTTCGTGCAAATGGAAAGCAACTATTAAGCTCTTTCTTTTTCTCCATGTAATCCCAATATATGTATATGCGTGTATTTAACTGTGTTATGTTCAGTCCAGCATGTGTAAACGAGTTCTGTGTATATATCTAGTGGGTACAAACCCTCATAGGTTATAATTAACTAGGCATTGCTCTTTTGCTAGCGTTTACAAGCATTAGGGCGGGCGCCCCTCGAACTTACTTTCAGTAACATCGAACAAAAGATACCGGTTGTTTGAAAAAAAATTTTGTTTATTAATACTCTATGCATTAGTATTTTAGAAATTAATTATGTCTGATAAAAGTTGTATTATTTCGTACTTCAAAAAATAAACGTGAAAGTTTAAAAATTGTAGATTTTTTGGTGTATGAGGCCCATAGTCGGGAAGAACCAATAGTATGTACAATACAAATAATAAATTAAATACGCCGGAATATTGTAATTTTTTATTTTGGGGTAGCATAGTAGAACTAATATCAAAACAAATCTTCTTTCTAAATATTTGGAAATAATACTTTAAAATATCAGATCGAACAAAGCTTAACGACTCGCCTGCTGTTGTCGAGTTCCGAGTTCCAACTCTGAGTCCACTCTCAAGGTGAAGTTTTCATTGTTATCCTCACTTCTCAGCGAATGTTACAAGCCAAAAACCTTAACTCAGTCCTTGGGCACATGCGTAATGATAACTCACAGCACCATGACCCCTGTAATTGACTTACGCTGTTGGAGTGTGGCAATGGCTTATTAATAATATTGTAAAAGCTATTGTGTGAAAGTCGCTTGCAAAAAATGGGTGGCCAGTATATAAATTAACAGATTATCTTCCGCAATCATAATTTCGAACTATTTTACAATTTAAATACCATGAATTTAATTGACGATATACTTACGTACAGTCATGTTGATAATTAATCCCCCCCCCCCACACCAAAATTCTACACATAGCACCAAAGGACAAACCGCAAACCGTACTAGAGATACTAAAGTCTTGATATACACTTTTGCGTAGAGGAGACATAAATTATGAACTGGACTGTACGATAGGTTAAAGTATTTGTTTCTTTTATAGAGTATGCTATCTATATGGAGAATAAAGAAATTAATGTTAAGTACATCTTTAAAGGAAGCGTTACAACAATTGTTTGCGTTGTACTACGTTTTTAATTTGGCGTACCCAAGAAAGCTGCCAACACATTAGAGATGCTGCAGCGATACATTCTACAATTACACCCGGACCGGGACGCATATTCACTCGCGTCTAGCGACACGGATTCCACTTTGACTTTGGGACTTCCGCATGCGCAAAACACCCGCAAAACGTCGGACGCTGGTGGCGGTTGTTTAGACGTTTACGTTACCTAACCTAACCTAAAATACTTAATACTTGTGGCTTGTGGTGGTGGTGAATAGGTAACAGCATACCAGGTACGTCTATGTTTTCTGTTTTCCGTAAGTGAGTCCACTGTGGAATGACAAAAAATTGTACGGAAATGGATACAACAACCACTCTTTGTAATATTTGTAAAAGAGATTTTACTAAACGTTGCAATTTAAGGGCACATATCAAGAAGTTTCATCCAGGTAAAAACTCGACATGCCTATCATTAATACACTGCTAATAAAGGGAATGTTTTAGACAAATTGGAAGAACTAGCACCAAAAAAAAAATTTAAGTGTGCTGCAATATGCAATGCATGCAGCAAAACATTTGTTAAATATTCCAACCTAGTGCAACATGTAAAAACATTTCATAAAAGTAAGATATTTCCGGCTTACTTTAAAACTTCTATGTATCTACATATGTGTTGTAGATAAACAGGATGACCTTATCAAACCTAAGGAATACACTTATAAATGTGATAAATGCCAAAAACAATTTACACATTTACGGCATTTTAAAAGCCATATGAAGTGTCATCAAGAACATAACTCCAGTGGTCTGAAATGCATATTGTGCAAGAATACTTCTGAATCAGATTGTTTTCAAAAGTCTGATTTATTTGAACACTTTTATAGAAGACATGACATAAGAGTCGTAACAGAAATTTTCCAATTTACTACTTTAGAAGAATTTGAGAAATGGAAAAAACACGAGGAAAATAAGACAAGTGAATTATTTGTAAATGCACATGGAACTGATAAAACTGAAAAACATACCAAGACAAAATATGTTTGTCATAGATCTGGTAATTACAAAAGTAAAGGGAGTGGTTTGAGGCACTTGAAAACTCAAGGTTCCAAGAAGATTTCTGGATATTGCCCTGCAGAAATGTGTGTTACGGTAACAAATGATAGAAAATGTGAAGTGAAATATGTGAAAACCTATGTAGGACACAGTAATGACCTAGGACATCTGAATTTAACTGAAACAGAACGGCAGGCATTGGCTGTGCAAATTGCTTCAAAAATTCCATTTGAAACTATTTTGGATCAAGTCAGAGAATCAGTTTGCAATGGCATTTTAGAAAGATCGCACCTACTAACAAAAAAGGATCTGTTCAATATTGAACGTAGTTTTAATATTAACAGTGAGGCATTAAAGCACAGAAATGATGCAATCAGTGGAGATGCATGGGTGAAAGAGGTCGAGGACTCGGGATGTGTCTTGTTTTACAAACCTCAAGGGGAACATTGTGATTACTCACAACTAACAACAGACGACTTTGCCTTAATTATTATGAATCAGGGTCAAGCGGAGATATTAGAAAAATATGGCATGGGTTAAATGCTTATCAGTTCAATTCCGTTGTAAGAAATGATACAGAGTGGATAGTACCATCATCATCTTCACAAGAATTTTACAAAATAGAAGAAAGGAAAATAGAATGTAACTGTAAACTGACTTGTACTTACTGTGGGACATGTATACACCGTTACACATGTTCTTGCTTAGATTCTTCCATAAAATGGAACATGTGTAAACACATCCATTTAGTTTGCAGATTTTTGAAAGCACATGAAAATGCTGATGTTGGTAATAACATGCAACTTTCTCAGCATTCAGGTAAATAAAATTTGTACATATTGAAATTTTACTTTCAAATATATCTATGTATACACCAAAATATTGATATTGATATTGATATGTTTTAATGCAAGGAAAGAATCATGTTATGACAAGAGATGAAAAGGTAAATATTTTATGTCTCATGGGGTGGTATGTTTTGTTATTTGGGCTTGGTTGGTTTGTGTTGCCTCTGATTAATAGTAAATTCTTACCATAGTTGTAATAATGCGGGGTTATACCGGGTTAGTCAAGTTTTATGGCCACCTCAAAAATAACGATTTCTAGTGAGAATAAAATTTTCCAACTTCTCATTTAGAGCACCTAAGAGAGCAATTAATTTTTTTAAATTATTTTTATAAAAGTCATAAAAATTAAAAAAACTGTTTTGAGCAAAAATTTGGTATTTATTTTTTTACGGCAATAGATTGTAAGTTAGAGACTACAACAGTTTATTTCACAGATGAGTACCCTGACTTAACTGTTGATGAAGTGGATAACGAAGAAGGATTACGGATCGTTGAGGTGTTATCAAAGACGAAAACAAATGAATCTCAATTTTCTTTCAACAAAGACAAATTTAAGCTTGAAATGTTGCAAATTATAGACAGCCTTAGGAACTCGCAAGAATTGGATATAGCAAAAAAAAAGTTGCTCCTCTTCAGCCTACTTTAACTGCTCTCAGAAGTTCCAAAACAACGTTGTGTGAAAAGCTAGATGAAAAGGTACCGCACAATAAAAACATCAACCATAGCATAGTCTACCAAAAGCAGAATTTTCGACTAACAAACATATTTTTAACAATAAGATAGAATTTCTGTCGATTACTACCACCATTTACAAAATCTTGTATTACATAAATGATGAACATAAAATAAGGTGACATAAATAAAAATATGGATATATAAGATACGTAACAAATTTAGTAGACGTCTTTTCATCAATATATAATTAAAAGAGTGACAATTAGGGCTTAAAAATTAAATAATGTTAATTACATGGCTATAGAAGAAAACAAAAAAATTAAACCTGCAATAACTAACACCAAATTGATTAATTTATTGTGGTCGTAAAACAAATGAGACTTCCAATGATATGGCTGCCTTAGCCTCCGTGGGTGGCCTCATGGGATGGAGTGTCCACACTGCATTTCTGTTTAAGCGTACTGATTGAAGGTGTGCATAGCAGTTTGTGTCAAAATGTAGGCTGCAAAGTTTCTTATTACATGTTTTACTGGCATCTAGCACAGCTTTCATGCCCATTTGCTGTTGTTTCACTCCTGAATAATAAAATATAATAATTACAACTGTATACTAACAAATATCAACGATAGTATAAAGGCACGTTTTCATTATAGGAAACTGCCTAGGAAAATCATTAGGAAAAACCATAAATGCTTCTGTACCAAGAAACCTGAAGTTTCTATTAACACTGCTAAATATCGATTGACTGCTTGTGAAAAAACATAATATAGAAACTTAAAAACAAGTAGTAAGTTTTTCGTGTACTTTAAAGGCTTTATTATACACCTAAAGGGTTAAACTGCAGTTGAGGTGTCAGGCAACTAGTGTACCTTTTATAGAGCATCTCTAATTGAACAACTTTTTCTTATAAAATTATCAATGCAAACATAGACAAATGGAGATAAAAAATAAATTAGATACTGACCGAGTAAATTTTGCAGGTGACATCTCATGTAAGGTATTCCATATAGATCATTGAAATGATGAAAATCACGATAATTGATGTTTATTTCACATAATCACACAATTTAGGTCAATTTGTATGTTTTCTTATGACTTTTCTGCGATTTTAAAAGTACCATCAAATGTCAACAAAAACAGCTGATATCATGTGATCTCGTATTTACAATTTTGCTAACATTCAATCTAAAAACGTGGAAAGTAAAGGTAATTGTTGTGTTGTGAGCTTAAATAGACATTATTTATTGTGATTTTCATTATTTCAATGCTCTATATGGGATATATCACATGGGATGTAACCTGCAAGGTTGACTCGGTGAGTACTTAATTTATTTTTTATCTCCATTTCCCTACATTAGCATTGATAATTTTATAAGAAAAAGTTGTTCAATTAGAGGTCCTTTATAATGTACACTAATCATTTTGTCAAAAATCACCTGACACCTCAACTACAATTATTCCCACTTATATTATACTCCTAATAATTGCCAATTACTTACTTAATTTTCATTTAAACTTTAATTGGTGTAATCGGAAACCAACAAAATCCTTGCTACAACCAGGTGGTCCTTGTTGCACTTGGAATCAGAACTACAAACAAAAAATCTCCAGCTCAACTTCGGGTTATATGTCAACTATTAGTGCCGTTTGTTACTTGTTCGCATTCTCGGAAAATATGCATCGCTCTTGCTTCCTGCTTGTACGCCCCACACACAATGCACCAGGTTCTATCCATCCTTTAAGTCTAAAAAGGCATTATGTCAACTTAATAAAATTATCATATTACTCTTTACAGAACTTACGGTATGATTATAACACCACTAACTAAGTAGTAATAAGAAAAATAATGTTTAGCAAAACACACAAAATTTGTTGATTAACGTTTCTACGCGTTTCCATAAAGTGACAGCGCTATTGGCGATTGACTTTACCGTTGGGGGCGCTTCAGTCGTTTGACAGTTCCCGGCTGAGAGCAGTATTCATATTTCATTGCTTTCATTCAGCAGACACAACAGTTGCGCAACTGTTCAGTGATCATGTCCAGTAGACGAGCGCTCACTCTGAACATGTTCAGGAGCGGCCGCCATTTTTGTGAGCGGAAAAATTCTATGCTCACTTAGTGAGCGTATTCTGGACGCATGCGCCATTGATGCATTCCAAGACCAACTTAATACATAATTTTGAAGAAAGTTACTAGAAAAGTAAGATACAGCAAATTAAAGGTATTGTGCAGAAATAAATGTATTAAAATATTGGAGTTCACCCAGTATTTAATTCGGGGTTGGAAAAACCAACCCTTCCACTAAAAACTACGCCAAAACTGAATGCAGAAAAACAATTTATTATTATTGTTTATTCGGTTTAATCTCTATAATTTTAACATATGGCAGCAATGAAAAGTACCACATGATAGACGAAGACATAAAGGTGAGCGGTCCTGTCCAGCAAACACTCAACTGTTGTGAAGTGAACGGTTGGAGCGGGATCGGTTCCCGATCCGCCTGCTGAATGAAAGCATTGCACTCTTGCTTATATTGAATCATAGATTAGGTAGATAGGCAACTCGTATTACAATAAAAAGAACACGAACGCTAGCGCCGCTGGTGACGTGACTCAATAATAAGACCCAAACAGCGGTTATTTCAAACCTTAAGTAATATTTAATTTTGGCCCTACTGCAACGGGTATTAATAAGTGATCCAAATGCACTATAATTGAAAATAAAAAACACAATCACATTGCATTAGTGTACACTTTATACAGAAAAACAGAAATAAATTACAGTAAAACAAATGATGTTTAAAAATTTATGTATTGAGTTGTTTCATTTTTACAATTCTCATTTTTTTCAATTTATTTTTTTTATATTTTTCATTTGCTTGCTTAATTAACTTATCGTTTACATTAAAAAAGAATTTTCCTCTTAGAACTAAATTCACATGTTTTATATAAGAAAACATAAAGAAATAAAAAAACTTTTCCAAAAATATTTGATGCGTATCATGCTTCTTGCAGAAAGGTGACATAAAGGGACTTATATTATTTGTAAATAGAACACAGCACTTCACCATTGTGTATAGTACGTACTTTTAATAACTTGACTGCAATAATTGTTTTAGAAATCACTAGTAACAACAAGTAAATCGACACAATATAAACACGGAAACACAAAATAGAAATGAGGTTAATTCACTGCAGAATCACGTGGCATTGTCGAGTCTATTCTCGGAGATTTTCGGATATCTACGGCGACTAGCATGCCACGGGTGGTGTGACTACGAACTACATGGATGGAATTTATCTAGAGCATTATGTGCATATAGCATGTATTGAATCTATTGAATGTAGTTGGTCCGACACGTGCTAGTTTATTTACTAAGTTGTTTTAATTTTTTTATATAAACTTTTGTCTTAAAAAGTTGAAAACTGAGTTGTACGGTGAGTACTTACAAAGGTTTCTTAAGAAATTTATTTATTTAGATCATTTATTTATCTAGGTTTACATTCTCTAATCATTTACAATATATTTTTTACAATATTCATAAATCAGTGTATAAACCGTAATTTTCAGAAAATACAATGGAAAAACGGGAGGCACATGTTATGCTACTTTTGTGGCACATGTTTGAATATTTAGAGGCCAATCATTTATCTCGAAACTTTATTGAAGGTGAAAGAATATTGAATGCTGGACACATCATTACAGTAGGGACGTTAAGTCATGAAAAAGAAAATTTTGTGAATGTGTTTGCCCTGTGTTTGCAAACTAGCGCCTTGAGTGAAAAGCCCCACGAAGTGACTGGTGAATTTGAAGTGACGAGTAGTCATGTAAAAATTTGCAAGATGAAATGCTCATGTAAAGCTGGTCTTTCTGAAAAGTGCAAACATATTGCAGGAGTATTATATTTGTGTACCAGGTTATTAAATATATTTTTAAAAGGTTCATAATTATTATATTATTATAATTTTATAGAAAAAGCATTAATGAATTGGACAAGTTATCTTCCACTGACATAAAAAAATACTGGTCAAAAAAAGTATATAGTGAAAAGTATGCCCAAATTCCATTGAGTCAATACAAATGCACCAGTTCACAAACAGCGTCATTGCTCAGCGAAGAAGAGTCAGCATGGACTGTGGACTTCCTTTCAAACCACTTACCATCATCTAATCTTCGAAAGCAAATGTAAGTAAAGATACCTAGTTTCCTATTCTAAAAATAACTTTACTGTGTACACAATAATTTTAATCAAAAAGTTTGATATATTAAATCCTATTTGCTTCTTTTAATGACAGGGATGGTAGAATAGGTATTGAAAATAGCGAAGAAAATAAGGAAAATTTTGATTCCGAAGAATTTAACGATATTATTAATTGGATGAAGAAGTCACCATTTATGGAAAGGCTAGATGTATTGAAGGTAGACAGGCAATGCTGCAGAAGCTTTTTAGAAAGTCTAAAATGTGGTGCCTTGCAAGTGTGCAATGTAACAAAGGCAAGCCAAGAGAGATGGTTTAAAGAGCGACAGTTTAGAATAACTGCCTCTCGATGCTATGAAATATATACATACCGTGGAGGTAATTGGGCCCAAAAAACTGCAAAGTATTTTTGGCCCAAATCGTTTACCAACAAGTATGTCAAACATGGACGAAAATATGAAGCTTCCGCTCGAGACCTCTATGCCCAGTTAACTGGTGCTAAGATTTTACAACCTGGGCTTATCGTATGTGAGAAGCAACCATGGCTGGCATGTACTCCTGACGGTATAGTTGTTGATGACGAGGGGAATCCACAAATACTATTGGAAATAAAATGTCCCTATTCAGGTTGTATTCATGCGTTTAATGTAATTATTCTAATTCAGTTTTGTAGGCATCAACTGTGGGGTAGAAGAATTTATCCAAAATTGTCCATATTTAACAAATGACATCAATGGGCCACGGTTAAAAGAAAAACACAGTTATTATGGCCAAGTTCAATTAAGCTTGGCAATTTTAAATATTGATGTGTGTCATTTTCTTTTATATTCTTCTAAGACCCAAGAATGTCTCAGAATTGATGTACAAAAAAATGACGAATTTTGTACAAAATTGCTGCAAACATTGCAGGTAAATTATGTAAATAATATGATTCACAATTTGTGTGAAACAAATAAAAATTCTTAATTTCATTGTGTTTTTTATTTGGTAATATAACTACAGTGTACAGAATAAAAAAAAAGTTAATAATAAGTTGAAATCAGAATCTCGTTTCATCTAAAATTGGAGCGGATAAATTAACGACAGCACAAATAACAATAAAAATATCATCAATTTTTTTAATGTGTCCAGGGAAGTTTTTTTTTAAAATTTCGAAAATTTTTATTCTTTGGTTAGAACGTTCTACATGAACTCTTGCTCTTGCAATTTGAACATTTAATAGGGCATCTGACTTTGACAATTGTTTTTCATCTCTCAAAAATGGTGGACGAATCAGTTTAATAAAGTTTTGTGGAGTTAGATCCTCTATTAAATATCCCTTATCTCCCATTATCGCGTCTCTACCCTTTTCTAATTGTTCTATTAACTTACTCTGCTCAAAAATAACTTTATCGGAGGCTCTTCCTCCATAGCCTTTACTGACAAATGTGATCAAACCTGAAGGGCTTATACCTGTCATAAACTTAACTGTATGAGTGCCATAATAGTGCGAATAAGTCATCACTCTACAGCACAGGCATTTAGGCTGCTGTAGTGGGATCTCTGTACAATCTAATATCACTCGTACATTATCAAATGGGCCGAAACATTTAGCCATGTTTTTTCTGTTGTTGTCAGAACTTGGCCAATAAATTGCAGGTCTTAACACAGTGGCCAGTTTACTTATCATACCGTGAAAAATTCTTTTGCATGACTTGCCAGTTATTTTAAAGAAAATCGCTAAAACTGCATAAGTAATTCCCATTTTTAATTTCATGAATGTTAAAATTATTTTTTCTTTCACTGTTAAAATAGAAACCTTTAATGGAGGAAAATATTTGTTAATTAGCACTATTATTGCTTCTAGTAAATTATAACTGCACAAACCAGTTAAAGAATTGAGTTGCGAGTCAGTATGAATAATTGAAATAAACGGTATAATAAGGTCGCCACTTTTGACTTGAACACCCTCACTCCTTTGTGATATGGATGTTTTATTTGCATGTGTATTGCAAAGTTCAAGTAGACTGTCCACAGCTTCCCTTTCTTTGGCAGTCAAGGAATGTAAGTTGCCACTTTTTTTAATTACAATATGATGGTCATCACTTAACTTTTCCGAACCATCAAATTCAAGATCATTATTTGTACATAAATTTTCAACAAAACTTGGTGATTTTCTGGCACTTTGTTGCAGTTTTCTACACCTCCTCGTCTGCTTGGGTAACTTTGAAAAACTTGATAATGGCAGATTTATTGTTGGTACTGCAGTTTTTCGCAATCTTGGAAATTTTCGTTTATTACCTAGAAAATATATATTGCTACATACCTACATAAATACCTGTATGACTTGTTAGAACAACAACTAACCTCGAATTATAAAATCCTGATTTGTAAAGTGCAGCGAGCAGACTCTCATGGAATCCGTCACTGGTTTCCCCATTCTCAGAGCAAGTTCCCATGCTTTTCTTCGATCAATTGCTTCTGTTACATTTAATTTGTTTATTCTCAAAACTGTGTTTGAGTTGAGTTTGGGAAATAAATGAAAACTTATCTCTCTAGACCGCCCTTTTTTGGAATGGCACCCAAACACACAGCAGTTCATGTTGCATTTTGGTCTTCTGTCCATTGTATGTTTTTAGGCGTGTAGAGTGAAAACAAATTTAAAAACACATGCAGGAGAATGTTGGCGCCACAAAGTGGTTACCTGCGTTACCTGATGATTTGAGAAAGGTTGCGCAGGTATACACAGGTGCACGGTGCCCAGATTTGGCGATAAAACGCCATTTTGGCTACTTCAGATAGAAAAGTGGCGTGTATTTTTTAGAAATTGCGACAGTCGGCGATTTTGGCGCCTTTCGTCTTTCAGAAATCATTAATAATAAATTATTGGTATTTTTGCTTTTGCGCCATCTGAAAAAGAGTAGCTGAACTATATTTGCTTGGTATATTTTTATAAACTCGTCGGTTGGCAACATTACAGGACATGGGCATTGGCAACACTACTCCGATTCCCTCCATAACATAATATCAATATCATATCATACTCCTCTGACTCCATAACACTATAACCTATAAATATAAAACACTTTATTATTTCACTTGGCCTCTGATCCTCTGAAAATTTCTGTTCTGTTCCCTGTTGTGCATAAATTTTAGTGAGTTTCCATGGGAAAGCATGGGAAATATACCAGGCATTACAAAACTGATTGGGCAGAAGAATCCTGGGCCAAAGGTAAGTGACGCACTTACAAAACACACGACTCTTATTCCTAACAGTAATTTTAATTATGCAATAGGATGGCTCAGAGAGGAAAAAAATGATCCTAACAATAAGCAAGCTTATTGCATGTATTGCCATACTTCTCTTCGTGCCCACTACTCGGACTTAAAGAAACATGCAAATACAAAGCTGCACCTAAACAATGTCAAATCAAGGATAATTCCAAAAAAACAAACTGTAAAACAGTACAGTAAGTCATCTGATGTATTTATTAAACCTCAAAAGTAATTTTATTTATTTTAGTTGCGCCAACAAAACTAACTCGAGATCAAAAGAAAATTGATTTAAAATTATCCATGTACATAATATTTCACTCATCAATTCGATCAGTCGATCATCTTGGGGAGATGCTTAACCAAGAAGTCATGCAGTTACCGACGTTATCAGGATTTAACAACTTGAAACTGCATCATACTAAATGTGCAGGTCTAATTAGAAATGTAATTGGGGTTGCATATTTAAAAGAGATAGTGTCTGCAATAGGTAATCAAAAATATTGTTGTATAATTGACGAATCAACAGATGTGAGCGTCAACAAATATTTAGCGGTTTGTATTCGTTATTTTAACGGCACATCCATAACAACTGATTTTCTTGGGCTTATCGAGGTAGAAAAAGCCACAGCTCAGGATTTATACGAATCTTTAAAAGGGTATTTTAAAAAAATTGGTTTGCCGATACAGAACATGCTAGCATTAGGAACAGATGGAGGTGCAAACTTGTGTGGCAAAAATCATTCTGTTTTTACCCTTCTGAAGAATGAGAATGAAAATTTGTGCCTCCTAAAATGCATTTGTCATGCAATTCATCTCTGTGTTTCTAAAGCTAGCACAGAGTTGCCAAGTTGCCTAGATTTTTTAGCCCAGGAAGTGTACAATTGGTTTAGTAATTCCCCATTAAGAAAGATAGAATATCGCAAACTGTATGAATTAATAAACATTAATGAAAATAATTCATTTAAAAACTTTATAAAACTATCAGACCAGATGGCTCTCAAGATATAATGTGATAAAACGACTCTTAGATCACTGGACAGAATTAAAATTATTTTTTGAAATGGCAGGAACTAAAGAAAAGTGCTATAAAGCCAAAACAATTTTCAACATATTAAACGACGATAGAATGCATTTATATTTCAAATTTTTACTTCCTATTTTAGAAGATACTAACAAACTTAATACAATATTTCAAACCAATGATTATGATATTGGGTCAGCTTACTCTCAATATTTTTTAACTGTTGAATCCCTGGGCAGGCGACTAATCAAACCAATTTTTCTTAACTTTAATGAGGAACAGTGTAATCAAGACAAAAATATTGCCGTCATCTTTAGAATAGTAAACGCAGTAGATAATAAGTTATCGCACCTCGCTGTTGATGAGGCAGATCTAGGCTACAATTTTACAGTT
The DNA here is from genome assembly GCA_963170755.1 of Amphimallon solstitiale. Classification (NCBI taxonomy): domain Eukaryota; kingdom Metazoa; phylum Arthropoda; class Insecta; order Coleoptera; family Scarabaeidae; genus Amphimallon; species Amphimallon solstitiale. The sequence goes on along the minus strand of OY720677.1, from coordinate 95,504,693 downwards.
GAACTGAATAATAACAAGAATTTGAATGGACAAGATAAACAGGATATAAAAGTCAGATGTTTTAATTTTCTAATGAGGTTATTAAAAGAGTTCATTGAAAGGCTGCCATCTAATGTAAAGTTATTCGATAAAGTGAGACTGTTAAATCCAGTATTTTGTTTAAATAAGCAAGAAAAAATTAACTTTTCCGATTTGCCTCTCCAACTATTTATTTGCAGTGAAGATGTCAATACTTTGGACAATCAATGGAGAAAATTAAAACTAGTAAATTGGGAACAAGAATTTGCCGGAGATGTTCCCAATAACATATTACAATTTTGGCCGGTGGTATTTAATTACTCAGATGGAGCTGGTCATCAAATTTTCAGCGAATTGGCTACTGTCGTTTTACGTTTGTTAACTTTTCCCTTAAGTAATGCCGCTGTAGAGCGGGTGTTTTCTATAATGAACTGTGTAAAAACCAAGATACGAAATCGCTTAAAACTACCTACATTAGAAGCAATAATAAGAACAAAAATATATTGTTTTAATCGCAAAATATGTTGCATCAATTTTAAGCCAACGGATGATATGTTATCTTTATTCAATAGTAATATAGTTTATGCAAATTGCGATAATGAGGACGATACATTTAATGAAAATGAATTTAATATTATTTTAGATGTATTACAAGAGTGACATTTTATTTTGTCAAAATTACATACCTAGATAAGTATCAATAGCTTTGTTAAACATGCAGAGAGTTTTGCTTATTTGATTTTGATGTGCAATAATTTAAAAGTTTTTTTATGTTCTGAAACATTTTTATTTTGTGTTGTTTTTAATTTGAAGTGTCTAACTTTAACATGTTGTTCAATTATATGTGTTGAATAAAATAAATAACAATTTTATTCCGTATTTTTGGTTTTGGGGAGTTTTTATTTTGTGTGTTTGGGAGTTGGCGACTTTGGCGACTTGTGAGACCTCTTTCGGCGATTATTGTCAGCTCTGATCTGGGCAGCGTGCACAGGTGCATGAACACATAATATGCTTTCAACACTAATACACTATTCACGCTACAGTACTGCTGTCAATAGTTTGAATATTTGCCGCTAGGTGTCGTATTGACAAAAGTCAATCGCCAATAGTAGCGACATCTCAGTTATTCGGTTAAACTCATGATTCAAATTTACTTATAGGTCTCTTGTTTCTAACACCGTGGCGCCATCTAATATTGCAGCGGATTAGGTAGATTAAGCGGCAAAACCCCGTATTTAAGTGAACCACCGATAATCCGTGTTATAGTGGAGGCAATCCGTAAACCGTTGCACGTCATTACTCGTTAATGACGTCATATACTGCAGCGTAGTCAAGTCTGTTTGAAAAATCATATGATTTGCACGCCATTTTTATGTAAACAAATTTGACATATAAATATCTGAAAAATATAATTGTGTATTGTAAATTTTATAATTTTTTGGGTGGTACGGTTTTTTTTTCCTTTCTTAATATATACTAATGCTGTTCCGGCACCGATTTCAGAAACTTTTAAAATAAAGTTATGGTTATGTTTTTGTTTACATTATTACTTCTTTTTATAATACTGATTATACAATTTTTATATTATTAATCATAGTATATTTGTGGTGAAGTTAGTTTAAAATCACACATTAGTAAAACTGAGCAATGATTTAAAAAGAAAACATTCACAAAGATTATATGGAAATGATTTTCTAATATTTATATTTAATGCTATCGAGAGTAGTTTTTCAACAATAGAATGAGGTTGATAGCTGCATTTTAACACAAGTATATTTATAGAAATAATGCTAATCGTAGAAATTATGAAAGAATGTTGAGAAATATATCAAAAAATATAATCTAAAATAATATATACTTGTATTTAGCATTCAGATTGTTATGTTGGTCAAATAAGCAACGATTTAGCAAAAATATTTTATTGAGATGACAACAAATATATTAACAAAGAATATACATAATGCAATAATTTTATAATAATGAGTTTTATTATGCATACACAGATGAACATTTTTTAGAACATATTAAAAATATTTATTCGTTTTAAGATTCACAGTCACCGCAGCTCTCATTATCACTTGAATCACTTTCTCCTAAATTTATTATTATTGGAGCGATATCTTCTTTATCAAAACCTACCTCCCTATCCCACCACTTAAAGATTTCTTTCTCTGTATGAGCAATTGTATTTTGCCATGTGGTCTTTGTAATGGTGCCTAGGGCTTGCCCCCACATTGCAATACATTTATCAGCACCATATCCATCATTACCAATGTGTTTATTGTAATACGTTTTTGCTATTCCCCAAATATTCTCGATGGGGTTAAATATGCAGTGATAGGGAGGTAGCCGTAACACTTTGTGTCCATAATATTCAGCCAAGTTATCTACTACATAAGATTTCACAGGTTTGTTCCTATAATATAACAAATTAATTATTCTGTCTCCAAAAATTTTATAGAAAAATGTACTTACAATGCAACTAAATGAAGTAACTGTGTTTTTAACATGTTACCCTCAAAGGTAATATTATTATTTCGAAGCCAGTTCTGTATATCTTCCTTTTTCCAACTACTCGTAGGACATTGAGTTTGTAATTTACTATGATAGCTGGCATTATCCATAACTATCATAGATGGCTGATCGAGATGTTTTAAAAGTTGGTTTTCAAACCAATAGATAAAATTTTCATGATTCATTTCTCCATGGTAATCAGGATTTTTTGTATTAGAGGAAAATATTAATGAGGCACCAGGTATAAAACCATTGATATTGCCAGCATGCACAATAATGTATCTGCCAAATAATATATATTTTTTAATATATTTTTAATCTACGTACATGTACATACATACCTTTTCCCATCAGTTTTTATTTTCTTAATACTCTGTTTAGTATTGTCTTGCCAGGAGTGTCCAACAGTGCCATTTTCAAAAATCCATGTTTCATCCAAGTAGACGAATTGCCAATGATAATTATTGTTCACATTTCTCACATATAATTGTAAAAAGTGAACTCTGGCATTTGCTATATGTTGCAATTCCATTAAACCTCGTCGAGGGTCATCTTTTTTCCATCTGAAACCTATCTCTTTTAAAAGAACTCCTAGTGACGAAAGGCTTCCATGAAATACGTCTCTAGATTTTAAAATTTCTAATACACTTTTCCGTGTAATGTGTTGCTCTAAAATATCAAGTATTATAAATGCAAATTAAAATTAATACATAATTTATTTACTATTTCGATACATTTCATATATAACATTCCTTATAGATGATTGTGTAGCTCCATCAATACCTAAGACAGGTTTAGTGTGTTTCTTAGTTTTGGTGCTACACAGTGGTTCATTGTTTTTCAGTGCTTGTGAAATGCCACTTACAGTAGATAGGTTGATATGTAAAGCTGTAGCAACACGCTGAAATTAAATTTGTTATAGTTTTATGAATAATACATTATTATAATATATTCAATATAAGTATACGATACTTACTTCTCTCACGGCTTCGAAAGGTATCAGAGGTTTTCCGTGAATACGAATATGATCCCGTTCTTGTTCGAAGACCTTTAATAAAGATGCTACCATTTCTTTTGCTTGTATACAGAAATGCCTCGGCATTTTAGCGCAGTATAAATACAAATACACTTACAAAACAATGCAAATATTTACTAAAAGTTATAAGAAGAACTGATTTTAATAAACGAAGAAATAACAGAATATAACCTAGCGAACAAAAATGACAGCTACAGTGGAATACAATAAACCCAATAAACACTCGCGGCAACACCGAAATATCATTTATCAAAATACCAACATTTACGTGCGTAAGCAAACTATTAAAATAAATAATCGGTACTTCAAAATAATGAAGCATGTTATACAAATAAAACTATAAACAAAAATACGACAAACTATAATTAGTAATATTTTATATACATGATTATAATTTAATTTACAGATATTTAAAAAAATTAAAAAATCATATTTTAGAGTTGGTAGTATGACGTCATACATAGAGAATAAATGACGTGCAAGGGTTATAAAATAATTCTGCCTATATCACGATACACTTATACCGGTATGCTCACTTTAGCTGTCAATGACGTCATTGCGGAGCAAGTCAGATTGACAGTTCTCATATCGGCTACATTTTGACGCAGTTTTTAAGTTATTTTATAGTGTTATTCTACTTAATATGCCTGGTTGTGCTCTATACGGTTGTCGTGAATACTATCGAAAAAATGAGGTGTGGCCACCACACGACTTCCTTATACGTATGAAAGTGTTACTTCCGGTCCGAATTTTGAAATTTCATTTATACAAAAAATATTCCAAATCCAACTCTAAATACTTTTGTACTCTTCATAAATATACATAGAATGCATAATTTACGACATATTTGCAAAAAATCGTTATTCGGTATGAGTATAAGTGATACTTCCGGTCCGAATTTTGAAATTTTTTTTATACAAAAGATATTGCAAATTAAGTTCTAAATACTTTTATATTCATAGCGTACCTGTCTAAAAAGCATGACTTGCGAAATTTTCGCAAAAAACTGATTTTCTATAAGAGTAAAGGACCTATTTCCGGTAGGAATTTCGAAAAACTTTTTAAATAAAATTTTTCTCAATTTTAATTTTAAGTATATATGAATTCTTTATAAATTTGCTTAAACTTAGTAGTTGACGAAATATTGGCAAAATTCGATTTTTTCGCTGAAGTAAACTGCTACTTCCGGTCTACCGATTTTACTGAAAAACTAATCAGATCTCAAGAGGAAGATTAGACACGTAAATACAAAATTTGGAATTGATATCTACAGCGGTTTGACCGCTATCGTGGTCACACACACACCCACAGACAGACAGACAGACACACAGACACACAGACATTTTTTAAAAACCACTTTTTCGGTATCAGTAGACTTCAAAACGTGGACATCTGCAAAAATCTCGAGGTCGAAAATTTTCATCATCACAATACTTCCTTATACTACGTATAAGAAAGTAAAAGTAGATATAGTCAGATTAAATATTACAGGTTTCCCAAGGAAGGGACAGTACGAAATGTGTGGTTAATTGCGTGTAAAAGGCAGACTAATAAATTTGAAAAATGGTATTTCCAGAAATCTGATTTTATAATTGTTCATAATAATAAAATTAACTTATTTTAGCATGTATCTGTTCCGCTTATCTTAAACCATCATGTTTTCATACATCACTCCAACAAGAATTACTGCAGTTTTCCAGTAAATCATACAGAGATTTAAATTCAGATGCAGTTCCCAGATTTAAAGAAAAGACAGCTTGAAGCAATAAACAATGAGTTAAAAATCTTTGAAAAGCAAGAAATGAATGCTTTGATGAAACATATACAGATGGTCACAGTACTTTAGAATCGAGCAGTAAAATGTGTGAAACATCGACATAGACTGATTTTGAAGCTTTAAAGTGCTCGATGCTTACTGATCACCTATGAAAGTGAATTATTTGATTCAATACCTTTTCCAAGACTGTCACATTTGTACATCTGCGAACATTCATAAAGTATTTTGAGGCATTCTATACATCGTAGCAACATACATAGTTTTATGCTTATTAATAATTTTTAATTTATTGTTAACTATTTCAGGCTGCTTTTCGTTAATATATGGCTAGGGCATAGTGAGAATAGTATTTAGATTTCAATCTGATACAAAGATGTATAGCTTTTTCTTTAATAGTTTTAAAAACATTGACTCGAACAGAATTGAAATAAACTTCTTAAACTATCAAAGTCATTCTTTATATTAGCAACCTTCTACAAACATTTATCCTTAACCTCCATGGTATCTTAAGCAACATATTTGGCTTTTATTAAAATTTGTATTCTGTTCAAATGCACAGTGTTTTTATCAAACACAAAAACAATCTAATAAAATCTCTTCAAATTAAAAATTTTGTTATGCATGATAAAAGATAAAAGTTTGACAATTTTAACTTAATATTAAAAAAAAATTTTGAAATATGTGATTACAATTATTGTTTAATCTAGAATCAAGATTAATTTATGGCTTGAAGTTAGTTTTATGCTCTTGTATTTCAACATACTTGTAAAATATGTATATTAAACATAACAACTCCAGCCAAGTTGTAACTATTTGCTTCATTCAAATGTTGGTTTATTATCTCTTCAATTGCCTAAGACACTTCTATTAAAAGTGATGTAGCTGAACATCACCAATATCGAATACTTCAGATCTATGCGATTCACTAAATAGGATTTACGTGTGTGCAAAAGAAAATACTATATATGTACTTCAAAATATATGTTAAATAAATATCTTTATTTACATTTTGGCAATGATTTTATTCACTAAATGAAACATTTATAGTAGTCAATAAAACGCCGGTTTCGGACCACATAATTTTGAACGAACAAATTCAGAAATATTTACCGATTTTACAGCACATTTTACTTAAATTCTACTCATCATTGTCATTATTTTAACACATTTATATCAAAAACCATGTTTTTTATCAATTTTTGCTCGTACAAACCAAAAATCAACATAAAAATTTAATTTTCTGAGTCTCCACTAAATTATAAACCACTATAAATATCCATATTTTCTAAATTTGGTGTTTATATTTATTTTTAACACATTTACCTAAAAACACTGATTTTCACTCATTCAAACCTCAAAATTACATAAAAATTCCATTTTTGAAATCGTGAATCTCTAAAAGTAATTATATTTGTTAGTCTTACTGCTGTTTTTACTAATTTCTATCACTAAATTATTTATGAAAAATGATTAATATTGTTGTCGTAGTAAAATTATTTATGAAATGGTTAGTAAAGTCAGTAATTAATTTAAAAAATACTTTTTGCCTCATTCGCTAGTCATATACTTTGTATAACAACTACTAATTTATGAAATCAAAAAAAAGTACGAAAAGAAAAAAATATTGTTTCATATTGTAATATAAAAAATATATATTTGTCCTAAATACACAAATAGATTAAATATATTAAAAAATATATTTCTGTCATGGACATTTTTTTTATTCAATATTAGTTTATCAATCTATGTCAATCTAAGCACCATCAGCAGCATTTTCGACTTCCCCACGATTTTGAACTTGCCACAGCGCCTCCATCGCCAATTGTTGCTTATTGTCTAACTGCAGATTAAATCGAATTAGGTACATATTATAAGGATACCAAATAAAAATTAACAGAATGTACCGTTTCTAGTCGTTTTGTTTCTCTTCTTCGTTTGTTTTTTATTCTTCTTCGCTGGTTTTTTATTTTTCTTTCTTCGTGTTTTAAACGTTCCAAATTTCTTTTTCTTTCTATTCGTTCCGTATTAATTTCATTCATATGGATATTATAATGAGTCCCAGGACTTTCCACTTTTTGCTTACATATTAGGCACTCCGGTGCCGATGGTCCTTGGACAGCTCTAGCTACAAATATAATAGAAAAAAATTGTATATTAAAATAATAACATTGCACTTTGATATTTCAATAACATTAAATATGACTGAAAAATTAAACTATAACATAAAAAACTAACGTGTACTATATAAATTATTTCAATGCAATTACCTTGATCTTCCATTACAGAAATATGACTACCAGAACACATCCAAAATGGAAATGAAAGAGACAGCTTTGAATAAATCCTTACACAAAATCGCGCCCTCAAACGGTTGTGAAGCTAATTAAAATCGTAGAAGGAAGGCAGGGAGGGGGTTCAATATATATATATATATATAATTTATATTTTTAATCGGAAAAAAAAAAGGTAACAAAAGTTTCTGCAGTCATATTAAAGCCGTGTTCTTTCGACCTATAAAACTGGATCCTTACACGTTTGATCGGATCACTGTGGAACAGATCGTGTTCTTTTGTGGAGCATATTTCATTCGATTTGATCGCGATCCGTAATCCTCTTGCCCCTCTGAATCAGAGAATTTTTATGATTCGATACATGGATCGTGATATATTTGTGTTTATTTTGACATTTGAGGTTATGCGTCTGAATCAGTGCGAATGTTTTCACCAGATTTATGTATAAATGTAAGGTTATAAAGTTATAAACAACTATTGGATCGTAAAATGCAGATGAAACTTGTTTTCTTGTATCTTTAACTTAATCTTGATTATAGAATCATGATTTCAGGATCATGATTAGAGGTTATTTACAAAAGAACACGGCTTAAGTACATATATTCTGTCAAAAGAAAGTTTTATAATTATACTGGAAATCCAAACTCTAGTGACATCTATGATTCAAATAATTATTTAGTTTCTTTTTAGTTCGTGTCTGTGGGTTTGTGTTATGAAAACTGAAGTGCTCTACAATATTTACAGGGAACTGACCGCAAGTTTTAGGGAGTTCGGTGTTGTGCAGGATGTCATACATACCATATACATACCTATTTAGCATGCATACACAAGCATATTTATTTTATTTATATAAATGATAATTACAATTAAAAAAGGGTCATCAATAATTTTACAGAACAAATCAAAAATAGTTGATGGTGGTGAAATACATGGTGGTTTTATAAATTTATTAATCCCTATATTAGCCGCTGCAGGTGGACCAGTATTAGCAAATATTTTAAATAAGGTTGTTGACACAATAGATGATAAAATAAAAGGTAGGTCATTAACTTTAGAACTTCCTAATCAACCTCCAATTCCTTTAAAGAAAACATTATCTCAAAAAGATAAAGATACAATAGAAAAAAATATTAGAGCTCTTATGAATATAACCACAGAATACCCAGAAGGGACAAATAGGCTAATTAACAAAAATCAGGATTTGTGCGCAGAATCGAGGCAGCCATTTTGAAAAGGTGTGCATGTTTATGTTTACACTTTACGGTTCTTCATGGTTATATTATTGTTTTTTCAATTTTAGAGTTTTATTGCTGATAATAATTATTTATTTTTAGTGATATAATTGTACAGTGTAATAGTATATAGTGACAATAGGTTTATAGTAACTTTTTCTATTAAATATATATATTAGTTAGTGGCTAGGTCATTGTATATAGTGTATAAATAGAAACAACTTGAATATTTATTAATAGGACAATGGAAAAACAACCGAAAAAGCGAACATTCGGGGGACATTGGTGTTGTGTTCGAAATTGTACGAATAATACCAAGAAAAAGAAAGGTTATAGTTTTTTTACTTTTCCTAAAGATGAGATTCGGTAAGAGTACTGCCTATTTTAAATATATTGACTGACACCATTAATTTTCTGTAAATTTATTTGTGCAAATATTTATTTGCAGTGCTTTGGATTGGATAGCAAAATGCCAACGTCCAGATCTTCTTCAGAAAGATATATCCACATTGTCAAAGAATACATATTGCTGTGACCTTCTCTACTATGGTTAATAACCAATAGTTAAATTAATAAATTGATATACTTTAATAATCTCAGGGTCTAAATGTGAATTTCTTTGTTTTTATAACGGTTAATGTGTCGCAGCCTTTTGCTTATTGTGAGTTCTAGCTGTGATAGTGATGTTTACCTTCCTTATGTTCTCCTTTGGGATGGGTATAAATAAGTAAATATTGAATGTCAGCACAACTTATTTTATTTACAATATAAATTTACAAAAACATTGCTAGTAATTTTTTTATTATCATACAATACAATACTTCATTTTTTTGTTATGTGTTGCTTTTTTTATTCATAGTACAAGCACTTTGCAAATCCTTTGTTCCTTATGAAAATTGTAAAAGAAAAACACTGCACGAATTCTTCATGTATGCTTACAAATCAAAGAAATTTACTAAATTCACTTTCTTTACCCTTTTACCGATGTATCCCCATTGAATCATCTCGACCTGAGATTCTCACGTCAAAATCGAGATTTAAACAATGAAGAACTATTTGATGTTTCCCATAATATTTCAAATTATTGTTGTTCAAATGAAAGCGTTAACGCCTCGTTGAGTCGCCCTAAGTTGAGATTCGCACGTCAACCCAAGGCTTACTCAAAGAAGAATTTATTAAATATTTAAATAATATTCTAAAATTTATTGCTATCTGGGTAAAATTATTGATACTCCGTTGAATCGCCTTAAGTTGAGATTCGCACGTCAACCCAAGGCTTACTCAAAGAAGAATTTATTAAATATTTAAATAATATTCTAAAATTTATTGCTATCTGGGTAAAATTATTGATACTCCGTTGAATCGCCTTAAGTAGAGATTCGCACGTCAACCCAAGGCTTACTCAAAGAAGAATTTATTAAATATTTAAATAATATTCTAAAATTTGTTGCTATCCGATAATTTTTACATCACACACATGAAGATTCCTTTATTTATTTATTTATAGGATTGCAAGATGAACTTTATTTAATAGTGCTTGTACTTACTTTTCTTGATCGTATATTTTTTCGAATTCTCCTTGATAATCCGGGCCTTCCATCCTACTGGAAATTTTCTTATTATGGCGGGCTTTGTATAGTCGAATAATAATGTTTCGCGCTTTTATTGTATATGGCGCGCACTTATCGTCTGAGAATACGTATCACGCGTTTTGTTCTTGCGACGTCTGGATCTTAAAGGCGTTTATGCCTTTTAGATTTTTTTTATTTTATTTATTTCACTTGGAGCACTGTTCAACTTTTCTTTTCTTCTTGAGCCTTGAAGATCTTCGGATGGACTTCCTTCTTTTAGCTGATGCATGCCCTTATATACCATTTAACATTTGACAAATGCTTTATTTTGTTTTAAATTATGTTTGTTCAATTTAAATTTTCATCTACTGCGCCCTCCGTGTTTGTTATGGTAACTATCGATGTCACGTGGTCATGTGACCTTCCTTCCGCCATGTTATCGTTGTTGTTATTTACATATTTTATACTTGCATATTCCATGGACATTGATTGATTTTATCTATTGGTAGGTATTCTTTTATTGTACTATATTATATACTGACTAATGTTTTATTTATTTTTAGCCTGAAATCTCTTGAAGTATTTTTTATATGAATGAAATTATGTACTAATCGCATATTTAAATGTACATTCAACAATATCTTTTATTCTGTGAATATCAGTGAAAAATTGCATACCCAACATAATGTTTTATTTTCAATAGTGAACCAGGCCACAATATTTACATTCTGGATGTGTTTAACTCCGCCTGGGGCAGCTGTGGGGTGGATTGAGTAGCTCCACAGTTGTCACTGCCGGTCCCAAGCCCGGGTAAAGGAGGAGGGTTGTAGCGGTAGGCCAGCTCCCTGCCCTACGGAAAAAAAACATACCTGCTAAAAAACCTAATCAATTGCCTCGGAATAGGACGGATAACACACAAGGACGAACTAAGCTAAGAAAACGGACAACGATATGCGGTACATGGAATATACAGGGCCTCTCCAATAAAATAAACGAAGTTGCCAACGAATTGAAAAATCTCCAAGTAGACATCGCGGTTTTAACAGAGACGAAAAAGAAAGGAAAGGGATCGGAAAATTGGGGGAGCTACGACCACTTCTACAGCGGAGTACCCAAGGAAAGCAGAGCTAAGCAAGGAGTATCCATAATAATCCACAGGAAAATGAGAAAGTACATCTCCACATGGGAACCGATTAATGAAAGGATGATAAAGATGAATCTAAAAATATTAGGATATAATGTAACTATACTGGGAATATATGCCATTAATGATGACGAACTAGTCTACAATAAAGACTCATTTTATGAAAAACTAAATGAGGAAATAGGAAAAATAGGAACATCAAGAGAAATAATACTTCTAGGAGACCTGAACGGCAGAACAGGAAGAAAGCAAAAGGACCTGGTTGTGGGAAAGTATGGAGAAGAAGTCGTCAACGATAATGGAAGACGGTTAATAGAAATATGTGAACAAAACCAGTTGACTATTCTTAATGGTCATTTTCAACACCGCGAGATCCATAAATACACATGGACACAGCCAACAAGGAATCTAAAAAGCGTTATTGACTACATAATAATTAAACAAAAATCCAGACTGAAGTTCCTAGATGTAAGAGTTCAGAGAGGTGCCTCATGTGGAAGTGACCACTACTTTCTAAAAGGAAAAATAGTGTCACCAATAAGAACAAAAGAAGAACCTGACAATTCCAAAAAAAAAGGTGAAATAACAAACGAAGAAACTCCAAAAAGATTTAAAGTCAACAGCCTCGAACACGAAAGTACAAAAATACTATACAACTCTAGACTTGACAGCAAAATTCAGAATGCAGAATTCACAAACATAGAAGAAGAATACGAATACATAAAGAGGGGCATACACTCAGCGGCAGAGGAAGCATTGGGTTACGAAGAAAAACGAGGAAAACAGAAAAAACCATACTGGTGGGACGAAGAAATTGAATACGAAATAGAAGAAAAAAGGAAAAGGTACCACGTATATTTAAGTTCGAAAGCTATGGAAGACAAGGAAAAATACAAAGAATCACAAAAGAGAGTACGGAAGAAAATATGTGAAAAGAAGAATAATCAATGGGAAAGGACGTGTTCAAGACTCAATACATACATTGGAGGAAGGAAGAGTACAGAAAGTTGGAGGCTCCTCAAAAGTATGAGAGGAGGACGAACGAAGGACATAATCTCACCTATAACACCTGAAACATGGAACAAGTACTTTGAAGAGATGTTGACAGAAGACAGACCTCAATTTAAAGACATCCAAAACGAAAACCAGGGCATATTTATACAAGGATCCCCAATTAGAATAACTGTGGCGGAGGTTAAAGAAGTCTGTAAAAACTTAAAAAACGGAAGAGCCCCAGGACCAGGTAATATTACTAATGAACTGTTAAAATACGGCACAGATAAGCTATACGGGCTATTAAGAAATTTATTCCAAAGATGCCTTAACAGGCACGAGGTACCCATGGAATGGAAGATATCATACCTATCGACGATATTCAAAAAAGGCGACAAGAGTAACTGCGACAATTATCGAGGAATAGCCGTTACAAGCGCTATAAGTAGAGTTTATGGGAAAATCTTAAAGAACAGGATAGAGAAAGAATATGCCGATATGGAGGCAGAAGAACAAGCAGGCTTCAGAGCAGGAAAATCCACAGTCGACCACCTGTTTACGCTAACTCAAATTTTAGAAAAGAAAGCAGCACGAAATCAAGAGGTACATCTCCTGTACGTAGATCTGAAAAAGGCCTACGACAGTGTGCCTTTAGTAAAACTATGGGAGGCTCTTCAACATAGCAACATAAACATGGAAATAATAAAAGCTGTGAGGTCTTTATACGCGGGCTCCACATCCAGAGTCAAAACCAACGAAGGATTAACATCTGGATTCACAATAACCAAGGGTCTTAAACAGGGTTGCTGTATATCTCCGACACTATTCAAAATATACTTGGAATATGCACTAAAGACATGGAAACGGAAATGCAATAGTATGGGAATGCCGGTGGATGCCGACACGACAGTATATACCCTCTCTTTCGCGGATGACCAAGTAGTTATTGCACAAGATATAGATGACATGGAATATATGAGCCGAAAGCTCATCGAGGAATACGGAAAATGGGGCCTGGATGTCAACATTACAAAAACGGAGTATATGTGCATAGGAGGACAGCAAGAAGACCTACATCTAGCAACGGGACAGATCATCAAACATTGCAATATATACAAATACCTAGGAATGAAAATAGCTAAGGATGGGACACTAGATGAGGCAATATCGGACAGAAACGTACAGGGAAGAAGAGCTACTTCCATGCTGAACAGTATTCTATGGGACAAGACCATTACAAAAGAAAATAAAAAAAGGATTTACAACTCCATCGTGAAAAGCATAATAACATATAGCTCGGAGGTGTGGCCGATAAAAGAAAAAACAAAAAGAAAGATAAAAGCCACAGAAATGGACTTCTGGAGAAGAGCGGCAGGAAAATCCAGAAGAGATAGAGTCCCAAATGAAACCATCAGACAAGAAATGGGAATACAACACGACATTATTGATGACATTATAACTAAACAGCTAACATGGTATGGGCACGTCCAAAGAATGCCAGAACACAGAATCCCAAAGAAAGTACTAAACTGGAACCCCCAAGGAAACCGAAAACGAGGAAGACCGCGCAGAAGCTGGAGAGACGGAGTGGATAAGGAAATTCGAGAGACGGATCTGGAGGAGGGCATGTGGATGAACAGAGGGGAATGGCGATTAGGAATCGGAAGACGTAAAACGTTGTAACCCGATATATATATATATATGTGTTTGTGTATAGAAACAAATAAATCATATACCTTTGTATGCATTTCCATGTCCCATACGGAAGAAATACAATTGGTCTTTGTGACTGTGAAATAAGTGGAATATATATTTATTTATGTATATAGACCTTTGTTCTAGCCATAGTGTTTATTATTATCGCAATATGCTGAATGCAGGCTTCTACTCACTGATTATTGTTGCTACTAAAGAATGTGTTACCGAATGACCTACTTTCTATTAATCACTAGTAATAATGTTTGAATCGTTACATATCCTTTTTTTAGACTGAGGTCAGTATTTAAGCATCATGTTTTGTATGATATTTAACATAATTTTGTACTCTAATTTATTTAACATTGTTTTATTTTTATTCAATACCATTTTTATTTTTAATTGCAAGTGCTATCATTTTTATGGTTATGCAACCCATATTGCATTGATGTGTATTTTACTGCATAGTTATTAATTTGAGTACTCACTATTACGTGATAATTTAAATTATATATATATTTATATTATATAAATTAGTGGATTATTCTGTAATATTTGTTGAAATATTAAATTATAATTTATATCTAACATGTAAATTTATATTTATCTAAAATAAATGTAGTGGTATTTTATTTTTGTTGACTTTTTATTTGTTTGGTTTCTTTATTTATCTATTTATTTATTTAAGTGGAAAAATACCACAGCAATATGTTTGTGGAAAACATTTTGAAAATAAAATGTTTCTCAACGATTTAAAAAATAGGTTACAACCAAATGCATATCCATCATTATTTCTGAAAACAAGTGTGATGTCGACAGAAGCAACATCTGTGGCATCAACAACACATGTTGATGCTGATGTTGAAAGTAGGATCAAGTAATATACTTACCATTTTTTCTATTTTTACATATATAATATTTTAGTGCATACTCAATCCTTAACTGAAGCTCAAATATCTGGTGTGGAAGAAGAAAATGTAATACTTGAAAGAATATATAATGAATCTAGCAGTAAGTATTTTATATTCTTTTAAAAGATAATAGAGTAAGATATATTTTCATATATTAATTTTTAGCAGATGAACCAGCACCAAAAGTAAGAGTCTTGCAAAACATTGTCTTAAGTAATGGTAATAAGTTTCAGTTATTATTTTTTTTAGTAACCTATCAATTTTGCTACCCATGTAGTAAACACCACATAATATCTGAATGAATATAAGTAGAAAATATATAAAGAAATAGTAGCAGAAGAAATATAAG
Source organism: Amphimallon solstitiale (assembly GCA_963170755.1). Taxonomy (NCBI): domain Eukaryota; kingdom Metazoa; phylum Arthropoda; class Insecta; order Coleoptera; family Scarabaeidae; genus Amphimallon; species Amphimallon solstitiale. The sequence goes on along the minus strand of OY720677.1, from coordinate 95,489,162 downwards.
TAAAACTATCATTTGTTTCAGATGCACCTGAGCATTGCAGACTAGAGAATGTAGAAGCATCCACTTCTGATGTGTCCATTCAAAGTGAAAGAAGTCTCTCAGCACACACTCCAAGAAAAGAGAGATTACGAAGAGCTTTGAAGGAAAGCAGGCATAAAGTATCAGCCTTACAGAGATATCCAGGGCCAAGTGAACATGAAAGTTTAAATCATTTCTTAAACATGTTGCTGTGACTTCTTCTATATTGGTTAATAACCAAAAATTAAATTAATAAATTAATGTACTTTAGTAATCTCAGGGTCTAAGTGTGAATTTATTATATTTTCATAACGGATGATGTGTCGCAGCCTTGTACTTATTGTGAGTTCTAGCTGTGATTGTGATGTTTACTTTCCTTAGATTCTCCCTGGGATGGGTATAAATAAGTAGATATAGAATGTCAGCACAACTTATTTTATTTGATATAAACTTTTACAAAAACATCGATAAATGTCATTATTATGCAATACAATACATTATTCATTTCATTATTATTATATCCAGCCCTTTTCATCTGCGGTACAAGCACCTTGCAATCCTTAATTCTTTGAGAAATTGTTAATAATAAATAAAATAAAATTCACTGCTCTAGTCCTTCATGTATGCTCATGTTTCGAAATTACTGCTATTCAACTAAACGTTATTGCTTCGTTAAACCGCTTTGAATTAAGATTCGCACGTCAATCCAAAGCATATTCAAAGAAGAATTTATTTTTAATCATTTAAATAAGATTCTAAATTTTTATTGCTATCCGGAAAGTTTACTAATGCTTCGTTAAACCGCTTTGAATTAAGATTCGCACGTTAATCCAAAGCATATTCAAAGAAGAATTTATTTTAAATTATTTAAACAATATTCTAAATTTTATTGCTATCCGGAAAGTTTACTAATGCTTCGTTAAACCGCTTTGAATTAAGATTCGCACGTTAATCCAAAGCATATTCAAAGAAGAATTTATTTTAAATTATTTAAACAATATTCTAAATTTTATTGCTATCCGGAAAGTTTACTAATGCTTCGTTAAACCGCTTTGAATTAAGATTCGCACGTTAATCCAAAGCATATTCAAAGAAGAATTTATTTTAAATTATTTAAACAATGTGCTAAATTGCGTTGCCCGATAGTTTATGAAACATTCATGAAGGTTCTTTCATTTATATAGTTTAGGATTGCAAGATGGAGTTTATTTTTTTAATGCTTGTACTCACTTTTCTTGGGTGTATAACATCTCGAATTCTTCCTGATAGCCCAGTCCCTCCATTTTACTTAAATTTATTATTGTAACTTTTGTGCGGTCCAATTTCAGTGTTTCGCGCCTCTATATCTGCGCGCAGCTATCGTTGCCGCTTCTTACGTCTACGGCGTTTGAATCTTAAAGCGTTTTATGCCTTTAGATCCTTTATTTCTTCGGAGCACTGGTTTAACTATTTCTTTTTAAGTTTTGAAGAGCTTCTGGTGGACTTCCTATCGACTGCCTATTTTCGCCTGTGTGTCGCCTTTTATAACGATAAACATCTGACAAACGACTTATTTTTGTTTTAAATCGTTCCTTTAGTTTGAATTTTCGTCTGCTACGCCCTCCGTGTTTATTTCGATAACTATCGAAATTACGTGATCATGTGATCTTCTTTCCGCCATGTTTGTTATTGTTATTATTTATATATTCTATACCTTTATTCCATGGACATTTTGAATGATTTTATTTGTTGGTAAGTATTCTTTTATTGTCTTATATTATGTACTGACTAATGCTTTATTTATTTATTTTTAGCCTAAATGTCTTGAAGCATTTGTACGTGGATAAAATTATGTACTATTGCATATTTAGATGTACATTCAACAATGTCTTTTTATTCTGTAAATATCAGTGAATTTGCATAGCCAGCATAATGTTTTATTTTTAATGGTGAATCAGGCCACAATATTTACTTTCTGGATGCGTTAGTGTATATCGAAAACAGATAGATCATATACCTTTGTGTGCATTTCTATGTCCCATGCAGAAGAAAATACAATTGATCTTGTGACCGTGAAATAAGTGGTATTTATATATTTATTTATGTATATAGACCTTTGTTTAATATTGTATTTTTGGTTTTAGCTTGGTCTTTCTTGGAATATATTCGTGTAGAGAAGAAAATGAACAAATCGTGCCCCTTACGTACACTCAATAATATTTTATACAGAAAATATAAGTGAAACGTGCATGGTGATACATAACATTTATTCTTGACAATGTTGGTGGTTATAATATTGATATTCTTTGTGATTAATTCCTTATCTTGAACTATTATTGCTGTTAAAGAATGTATTACCGGGTTGACCTACTTTCCTATTGACTGCTAGTAATACTGCTTTAAGTTATTATATCCTTTTTATTTAACGGAGGTCAGTATTTGAATATTGTTTTATAGATATTTAATTCCTGTGCACTAGTTTATTTAAGTTGAGGTTAATATTTTTTAATTCTTACATTATTTTTAATTGTGTGCTATTATTTTTACGGGTATGCAACCCATATTGCATTTATGTGTATTCCACTGCATAGTTATGAATTTGAGTGAGTACCCATCGTTATGAGGTAATTTGAATTATGTATATTTTTACTTATAAATTAGTGGATTATTATATATTTATTTATTGAAATATAAAATTATAATTTATATCTAACATGTAAGCTTATATTTATTTAAAATAAACACAGTGATATTTTATTTTCTTTGATTTTTTATTTGTTTGGTTTCTTTATTTATCTATTTATTTATTTACAAGAAAATACCACAGCAATGTGTGATAAATATTTACCTTCTGGCTTAGCAACAATAGTTAAATTTCAAGCTTCCATAAAGGATGTGAAACTGGCAAGGTATCCTTCAGAATTTAAGCAATTCTGTCTTAATGTGTACTTTTTGGGTCCAAAAGTATATAAATATTTATCAATAATTTTACATCTGCCTAATGTAAGAACCTTAAGAAGAATGACACAACAGTGGAGTATATCTTCAGGAGTCTGCAATAATATTTACTCAGCTATTGAATTAAAAACTAATCAGTTCACTGACCAAGCAAGAGAATGTATTATATGTATGGATGAAATGAGTTTAAAAACTAATTTATTTTATAATATCAGTGCAGATGAAGTTGTAGGATTTCAGAAAACGAATGGTTCATCTTCTGAAATAGCAAACTCTGCTTTTGTTGTATTTGCTCGAGGAATATATGTTAATTGGAAGCAACCTCTAGGATATGCCTTAGTGCACAATACGTGTACAAGTAAAGATTTGAAAGATATTTTATTTAATTCAATCCGGAAATTATTTAATATTAATATGACAGTTAGAGCAGTAATTTCAGATGCCGGATCTAATTTTATTAAATTTAGTAAAGGAAAGGGTGTTTGTCCTGAGCAACCATTTTTTTATGTGGATGGTCATAAAATATTTTATTTGTTCGACACACCACATTTGCTAAAAGCCACTCGTAATACATTTTTAAAAGGGTGGGAATTTTCACACCGACAAAAAAGGTGCTTTCCACTGTAAAATAGGTATAAATCACGACAGAAAAGAACATTGCACGACAGAATACAAAATGGCACGACAAAAAATTATATTGCACGATAAGAAAAAATATTGGACTACATAATAATACACTGCCCGAGCAAATAAGAAACTGCACGTCCCAAAAAGATATTGCACGGCAAAAAAATATTTTACACGACAAAATAATGTGTTGCCCTACAAAAAATTGCGGTGCACTTCAAAAAATGATGTTTCCACGACACATTTGGTTCTTTCCATTCGAACATGTAGTTACCTTTAGAATGGTTAAGGTTTTAACTTCAACTTCAACAAGGTTGTGTGTCACCATAAAAATCGTAAGTAGGTATTTTGAGTTGATATAAATAAAAGCATGTCTTAGAGTATCTACTTTAGAGTAATGGAATCCGAAGTGACATTTGTGGAAGATTTTGCGGAAGCTTCAACTTCGACCCAGACTGTAAAAACAAATACTCGTAAACGTCCACAAAATCGGATTTGGATTAAAACTATGCAGTTCGATAATCCTGCACAAGCAGATAAATATATTGAAACTGAAAAAATATGGAAAAAATCATCGTCTAAGAAGAATTTAGATGGTAAAAAAATTGAATTCCGGTGCACGAAAGGTAGATATCGGGAAAAGGAATGTCCGGCTGCAATTTATTTGTTGTACCATACATCAGACAGTAAAGTGTCGCTATATTCCACTGACTGTGACCATGATGGCCATCGTGAATCAGAGAGAGGATTAAACGAAAACACCAAGCGTCTTATAACAAATTTATTTGATGATGGGATTACCAAACCTAATGGTATCTTAACTGCAATTAGGAAACGAAATGAACCGGAGCCTCCAAAATCAAAAATTATTTCATTTTTAAGACAATTAAGGAATAAGAAGTATGGATCTCCCACAATTTGTGGAACAGAAATTAAGAATTGGTGTGATGATCACAGAGTTGCAGAATCACAGGATAGTCCTTTTGTTTTAGATTATATAATTAAATGTGAATCATATAATGTCGATGACCAAGACATCAAAATTTTCATTTCGACACCAAGACTGCTGGAGACCATGAAATACTCAAAATTAGTCCAGGCAGATGCTACATATAAACTTATGTGGCAAGGATATCCACTCATGATAGTAGGAACTAGCGACAACGATCGAGTATTCCATCCATTTGGAATATCAGTATGTAGTGGAGAAACATCAGATGATTTCACTTTTATTTTTACCACCCTGCAAAAATATGACGCAAATTGGATTCCTGAACTCCTGCTTGCCGATGGTAGCGACGCAATAACAAATGGCTTTGTAAAAACTTTTGGTGAATCCAAAGTACGACTGATGTGTTTTTTCCATGCTTTGAAGAATATGGATAAATATTTACGGAAAATTGAAAATTATTCTGCAATAAAAGATGATATCTATGCACTACAAACATGTAGAAATGATACCAGCTTTGCCAAAGCCTCCAGTCTTTTTTTGGAAAAATGGAACACCTATCAAGACAACAATATTAAAAGCTTTCTGAAATATTTTGAATTAGAGTGGCTTCAAAAATATCGAAATTGGTATGAAGGTGCTGCGCTTGGGTATCCTAGTACGAATAATGGAATCGAAGCCACCAATGCTGTAATAAAAAAAGAACACACCATTCGAGAGAGACTACCAGTTGGTCAATTTTTGAATCATGTTTTGGATCTCTTAATCAAATGGTCTAAAGATCGAGATCCAGAATGCATCAATTTTAAAGAGTTTGCTCAAAAAGTGTCTGTTTTACATAAAGACTGGGTTACCAATGGGCAGCTTCAAATCAAAAAGTTTTAAAAGTCGAAGGACAAGATGGTAATTCTTTGTATTATACATTAGCTACAAAGTCTAGATTCGGTAGTATCACTAAAGATATTGTTGACAATTATATGAAAAAAGATAACTGCTGGGAATCTTTTGAAGAATTTAAAACATATAGATACGGTATGCATGTGATGAGTATAATTACTGAAGATCACAGTAAAAGTTCATGTACTTGCACTTATTATTTAAAGAAAATGATATGCAAACATGTCATAGGCATGAAAATTAGACTACATTTGGTGGAAACTCCTGCAGAAGCCAAGAAAATTCCTTTAGGCCAAAAGCGAAAACGTGGCCGACCTGCACACGCCAAAAAAGCTTTAATTATTCAGTAATACTGCAGAGTTAAGACTACGAATGATTTTATTAGAATTTAAAGATGTGTTCCTGTACTTTTTTCATTTATTGTTACCCTTAAATAATAATACATATATATTTTTGAAAATAATTGTTTTTTTGCAATTGTCAGTTTAGAGCTAACCAACCCCATGGTGCAATTTATTTTGGGTGGGTCCCATTTATTTTTTTTAGGGTTTACGTTTATTTTTGCATATTTTATCGTGAGGTACTGCCAAATTGAGGATACTAAATTTGTCGTTTGTAGTGTTTATTTTGTCGTAGATTTACTTTTTTGATCGTGCTTTTTCCCTTTTTTATCGTTAATATTTTGTCGTGTGATTTACCAATTTTGTCGGGCAAACTATTTATTTTGTCGTTATACTTTTGTCGTGCAAAACGCCTATTTTGTCGTGCTGTTTCAATTAACCCTTTTTAAAATATACTTTGCAATTTGTTTCAAATGAAGTGGAATATACAACAAATAAAGGATATGTAGAATCATTCTACAATAGAGATAAAAAAATGCCATTACGATGTGCACCAAAGCTAACTGATGCTCATTTAAATCCATCAAATTTTGAAAAAATGAAGGTAAAGTTAGCAGCACAGTTGTTTAGTAGAAGTGTTGCATCTGGAATGGAAACATACGTCAGTTTAAATGCTTTACCTTCCGCAGCTGTAGGTACAATTACATTTATAGAAAAAATGGACAAGCTTTTTGATTTATTAAACTCATCTACACCAAATTGCTCTGAGTTTAATAAATTTAGGAGAACATTGTCTGGAGAGAAATATCAACTAGATTACATTAATGACATGAAGAAATTTTTTAAACATATAAAGGCATTTGATAATAACAATAGAAACGTGTCTGCAGTAATTAAGAATTTTACGTGCTGGCAAATTACATTGCAAGGTTTATTATTAATGTGGAGTGATTTCCAAAAACCATTGTGTACAAGACGATTGCAACAGGATTGTTTAGAGAATTTTTTTGGTTCCATCAGGCAACAATGTGGTAACACTAAAAATCCTACATGCATACAATTTAAATATGCCTTTAAAAAATTATTTTGTATGAAATATTTTCAACATAGTGAAGGCGGAAATTGTGCTGAGGATTTTGATACAATTCTTGCAGAACTGAAAGGTTCTTCTAACAACATGCAACAACTCTTCGACAAAAGAGTACTTACAACAGAAAATAAGGAATTGTCTATAGATACCAAAGATTATAAAACTTTACAACTGCCAGCACAAAATACATTGGTTTATGTTTGTGGTTATCTTATCAAGAAATGCTTACAAAAGCATACTTGTAGTAAATGTGAAATGCTGTCTGAAGCTTGTAATTCTTCATTATCGGAAGCTACACTTCTCTGCCATTTTAAATCTAACGAAACCGAAGGATTGTATGGTAAATTGAAAGTCCCTCACGAAGATTTTATTTTATATATTCATCAATTAGAAACTATATTCCTTGAAAAATTTCAGGAAGTAGCTCCGGTTCCAAATGTAGGATCAAAATTAAAAGATTACTTAAAAATTATTAATTATAACGGTCCTTGCCCTGAATTTCCACATGAATATTTAATAAATTTGTTTATTAGATTTCGTATTTTTTATTCATTAAGATTTTTTAATAGGGAATGTAAAGTTCAAAAGGGCAAGAATATAAAGCTTAGTATATTAAAACATTTGTAATATAAATATTTATTTTTTAACTTTTGTCTATTTTATTATGAAACCCTGTTACCTTTGATTTCGATATTTCATGTATTTCAATAAATTTTATTTTAAAAATAAACTTTAAATTAAGTAAAATGTTTATTCTATGCTGTCAAAGAAAATTTATTTTAAAATCAATCAGTTTGAAAGTTGTATGTATCTTTCAATTTCATTTAATACGAACTTTTTGAACACTCTGTATATGCACATCTTTTCAAAATGGCGGAAATGCGAACAATAGATCAAGGTCAATAAAGCAGAACATTAAAATATCAAAGGCGCCGACAAAATTGTCCCTTCTGGGTATTCTGTGCTATCAGTAAACAAAATATTTCGTTATTTTCATGAAAACTCTCAATAATTGTAAATATTTAGTAAATATGTGTATTGACAATAATTGTTTTTGCACCTATATGCAAACCTATTATATAAGGTAGCCCAATAAAAATAGTGTAATAATTTTTTAATTTAAGGACCCATTATATTAATTTCTGGCATGTTTAGAGAGAATTGATCTAGCCAGACCACTAACTTGCTAATTTTAAAAATCATTTAAAAAAATAAAATCGTGAACACCCCTAAACTTGGACAAATTTTAAAATTTACTGAGAAATTCTGAGACACTGTGTATAATTTCGCGTGTAAGATTTTAAAGTCTTGAACATTCCTAAATACAACGAGAAGTTAAACATGGAAATCCGTCAAAAAATAACGGAGGTATGATAAGACAAAAGCCGTTTTTTCTCGTCACAAATAGAGGATCATATTGTGGAGTCCCAAATCGCAAAAAGATGAGGAAAGGTTAAATTGGGGCAAATTTACGTATTTAGATGCCTAATGATATATGCCGTTTAAAAAGTTTAAAGATTCAGAGTATTTCCGAAAATATCTGCAAAGAAACCAAAATTTTGGAAAATTCTTTTATTTTTTTCATGGTTAATTTAAATCGATATTTTAAAACTAATTCCATACTTACATTGCCACTTTTTTCCGCTATAAGACGGTGCTTTGAGATTTGCCATCCGTCGTTTCGTCTCTTGGCAGTCATCGTCAACTTTTTTTCTCAAATATGAAGCTGGATTTTTTATTTCCTTTTTAAGAGCTTCTAACCTCCCAAATCCTAGGACGTATTATACCTATTTGGAATAAAGCGAATTTACGCCTTTTCCATAAGATCCCAATTTGTTAGACAAAGAAAAGAAATTCCAAGTAAAATTTTTGACAAGTGTAATATGTCGTTGATTTTGGAAGATGAAATACTCTTAAAGAACGGAATATGTATGAAAATCACATTCAATTTTCTTATAGAAATGGGTTAAGCAATATATGGAAATTACAAAGACCGCGTGGAATATTACTCGTACTATTTGTACAGATCCATCAAAAGCTAAAAAACATGTCTTTAGAAGAATTTATCACTGCAATTTTAATACAAACACAGCACCGTTGAAACATACCCGCAAAAGACAACACTCGACTAGAAACCTTAAATGCCCTGCTCATGTAGAAATTATTATTAAGCACATATCAAAACAAAAATCTAGGGCCAAAGTATGCGATCCCCTTGCCATCGAATGGCCGTGTGTCGTTAAATTTGAAAATGAACATAATCACACTATCAATAGTGCAGCTGCATTAATAAAGAGACCTATAAGCAAGGAAAGGAAACAAGAAATTATTGAGTATTTCAATAAAGGGCATTCGCCAGCATCCGCATATCACAGTTTTTGCTTTAAAAAAATGGAAGAACTGGGAGATGATTACGAATCTACAGTTATGGATCGATATATATTTCCAACCAAGAATGATTTTGGAAATTTATGGAAAAAACATTTTAAGGTAAATTTTTGAGTTTTGAAGATTATTTAATAAAAACAGAAATATTTTTTCTCTCACTCCCAATTTGGCTAGAAAAGAGAAAAAGAATGAATTTTTAAATAGCCCAGTATATTTGAACAGCATTTTGTAGAGGATAAAATTGTTAATCAAAAACATATTTTAATTTTTAAATAATAAAATTTTCCAAAGCGAAGAATAATTGTATGATAACATTCTTTAAATATATCTCGCAGCATTTTTCCCAATTTAAAGCCAAATGTTAACGAACTATAAACGATATTATTAAACTACTGAAGTATGTTTTCGATTAATCATTTCATGCTTTATAAAATGCTGTTAAAATATACTGGGGGCTATTGAAATTTTTTATAATTTGTCTTCCTTTCCGGCCAGCCCTGAAGTAAGATAAAAAAACTAATTAGGTAATTATAAAAAAGTAGGGTGCTCCATTTAAAAGAAAATTTCATCCATGGTCTAAGTATTTTTTCTGGCTTGGCTCAAATTTTTTTGGTACGATTTTTAAAATATATAGTAAAAACAGCTATTTTCAATTTTTTAAAGAATACAGGGTGTGGCAAAAATAAGCCTCTGTTCAGTCCTCATTGGAGCACCCTGTACAGCAACATATTTTTTTAATACCTTTGTATTTCATTAGGATCAATATGGTGAAACTACGGGGAAACAATGTTTAGCAAATTATGCGAAAATCTAAGTAATTATTCGGTTGAAGTTTGCTACAGACTGGAGAAAAACCTTGAGGATAACCATTACGTTCTCTCTTTGTCTTCGCCTATTATGCAAAGAGCTGCACGCCTTTTAAACCAGACTTCTGAAATACTCTTCGTAGATGCAACCAGTAACTGCGACATTCAGTCTCACAAACTATACTTTTTTGCAACCCAATCGCCTGCTGGCGGTATACCAGTAGGCTGTATTATTTATACTTCACAAAAACAGTCAATATTTTCTACTGGAGTCAAAAACCTATTACATCTAATGCCAGATGTTAATCCGGCAGTGATTATTATCGACGATGATTTGGTAGAACGAAACGTTTTAAAAGAATATTGGCCGAAGTCGACAATATTACTTTGCACTTTTCACGTACTTAAGTCTGTATGGAAATGGCTCAACTTGTCAAAAATTCACAGATTTTGCAATCCTTGCAACCATCGGGGACATTGGAAATGATAACACCATATATGAAACATGATTAACTGTTTATTATACATACAGTTAGGTACATGAAAAAAAAACGCTTTGAACAACATAATAAACATTTGGTTTAAACAAAGAAACACTTTTCATATAGGTGAAGAATATGGTACAACTACCAAGTAGATGTATCAAACTTGTCGCGGCTGCTACTGGTAGAGGCCCCCACGTTTACATTATCTTCATCATCACTTGAAGATGACTTAACTTCCTTACTGTTTTTAAATTCCGTCAGTTGGTCAAAGCCAAAAGACCGTTTTGGCACTCTAGCAATATGCATTTTGGGCTAGCAATTTGCATCGATCTCTTTCAACGACTTTGTAGTTCCTTGCGAGTTGCGTCGATCTACGATCAAAGCCAGTGCTGTATCATTACTGAACACTCCCCACTTCCCAGTCCCCCACTCACACTATTCCGCGGCTCGACGGCCGAGCTGAACCGACATCTGCCGGATCTACACGTCTTGCGTGACTCGACCTCGACACTTCCGTCTTTTGGCCTTGAACGAAAACCTGGTAACTTGGTCCCCATATACGAACATAAACATTTCCAATGTTAAAAACGGAATACAAAAGGAAGACAGGCAAACAATGTACGCTCTCTTTCGAAATATCTTAATGTCAAATTCTATATGCGAACTAGACAAGCACCTAAAACTATTTGAGAGTTCTTATAAATATCCCCGCTATAAAAAATATATTGAAGAAAAAATCAAGGATATACAAATGTGGTGTTTGTATTATAGAAAAAAACTAATTACAAGAGGCACAAATACAAACAATTACATTGAAGTGATGTTTCGCCTATTCAAGGATATCCCTATGGAACGCACCAAAGCTTATAATCTACCACAGTTAGTAGATTTTATTGTCACGGATTTTGACAATTATCTCAAACAACGCATTTTGGACGTCGTGTTTCACAAAATCAAGAAATCGACTTTAAAGCGTTTGTGTCCGAATGAAAAAGATGTCAAAATTGATCAAATACATGATCTAGGCGATATGCAGTTTACGGTGAAAAGCTGCACTGCAACAGACGTGACGTATTTTGTGGATATGAAAACAAACATATGTTCTTGTATTGAAGGTAAGAATTTTAATGTTACTGTTAATGTTAATGTGCAAGATTTTGGAAATACCCCCATTATAGATAGTGTCATAAAAATAGGTTCAAGGTAGGTAGTGTTATGCTGTAAAATTTACTTTTGTATTTAGTTCTCGTAAGATTATGTGTCTTTGTTTAAGTGCGTAGAATTTGTTGAGCTCGAGACTTTTTGAGCGAACCTTGTACCTCGTTTGGTTTACCGGTTGGCAAAGATCGTTTGATGTATATCTGTGTGTGTGCTAAGCCTTCTATTGTGCTTTCAGAGCCCTGACTCCCGAACCGTGGAATTGATAGATATGTAATATGTATTATCGAGCAAATACACTCTTTATGTGAAGGAAACTCTGTATCTTGTGAACTAATTCTAATTATCTTATCTCTAGCTTATTTTACCCTACCTGTAGATGCGAATTATCTGCATTTGCAGTTACTTTTTACGCCTTGTTTCAGTTTTAACAAGATCTGCTTATTTATTACTTCCGAACTCTGCGAAGTGCATTTATTTGTGTTCCTAAATTCATCGACACATCAGTCAGCCTCGTTGTATTTACTGTCGCCTGTGTTTATGTGTATTCCTAGACATAGACCCTCTTGTGCGTCTGACTAATATTCTGCCTTCGTGTTTATGTCACTAAAAATGCAAGGAGTATTAAATGGGGAAGTGCTTGGAATATGGGGCATACTATTAATTGTTTTGCAGTTCGCTTGCTGCTCCATCATTGTTATTCTAAGTATTAGAGACGTCTGATTATGTCTTCCTTGGAATCCGCAGTAGGGGTTAAGTTTCGTTGATACGCTGAAATACATGTTTGATCGGTTTTCTTAACCGTCTGTTTATAGCGTGATTTAAAAGCTGGGAAAATTTCAATAGTTACCTGCAGAATCCGTTTTCTTCCGTAATAAATTGTATCTACATTTGGAGGTTTGTTTTGTTTTCTATCTGTCAAACGTTTGGTTACGTCGCCTAGTTGGATGTGCGTTTCACGGATTGCCAACGTCTAGCATGAAGTTCCCTCTCGTACTGCCGACTTTATAATTTCTACGTACAATTGTAGGAGTGTTTCGGTTATTTTCTTTTCGTCTAAGCTATGTGTAGGGTTTGTGTTTAATTATATATAAGTCACGATGTTGACTCCCTTTATTGTCCATTTAGTTTTGTGCCTATTATGTTTATTTGAAACTCCCGCCTTAATTTAAAATCATTGGACCTGCGTGCTCTTTGCTTGTAACGTATCTACCGGGAAGGTCACGTTTGGGTCACTTTCGAAGTCGAGCTTGTTATAAGTGCATGTGCACGATATGCTTATTTTCATTTGGTGAATTTTATCACTATGTCTAAAAGATAGACTGGCGCTTTGGCGGCTTTAACGAAATAAGCTTAAGTATCGATACCTTAATTAGGTGTTTTATCGTAAATTTTACCGCAATACCGCTACCTGATTTACGAATGCCACGTGTTGGATTTTGATTTTCTTTTCGTGCTATGTGTGACTTCTGAGTCTTTAACGTGCATCTCCAATTAAAATAGGGGTAAGTGATTGTAATCTTGTGTTAATTTTTCTGGGTTTTTATTCTTGTTTCTTTTCTTTCGAATTTAATAGGATGTTAGTACAGGGCTAAGCATCCAGACATTAAACGCTGGTTTGGCCGCTGTAGATGCCGTTCCGATTTATGTAAGAGTTGTGCCTACCCTTTTCACTTGGATTTTGGGTGGAATTACAAAATACCATTGGAGGATCTCCACCATCTTGACTCCGGTTGGCGTGCCTCCGCCATTTTGAGATTACAGCTAAGTGCAACCATGTGCCTAATTTTTCAATGAATATTTCGAACGTTTTGATGTAAATTTAGAACCAGAGAACTGGTCATATTACCGTATTAATTTTCTTATGTTTTGAAAAGAGACTTTTGGGTGCTTAAGAGATACCTGACGTGCCACTTATTACATGTGTGGTCACAATAATTACACATTAATTTTGTTTAATTGTAAATTTGCTTTGATGTATACCGAGAGACCCTAAGTAGTAGTTTTTTGGAGGGCTCTCGTAGATGTAATTAAATTTTATCGTGCTTAATTGCTAGAGAATTTTGTCGTTAATACCCTAACTTTTCTTGCAGACTTTTGTCTAATTTTCTGAGCTAGTTAAATACATTCCTGCAAGAGTATATTTTGTTCGGGAAGCTCAGTGTATTTTTGTATATTATAAAATTTCCTTTCTAACTTTATCTTTAATTATTTGACATTTGTTAATAAGTAACCTTCATTTAAATTAATTATGATCATGTAATCAAACCTTGTGTTTGGTATTTAACGAATTTTTACTTTATTAGTCACATTTTGTGTTAACATTGCCGTTGTGGCGTTTTCATGATATTTCTTGTAATTATTTTATGTGAGGTAATGAAACGTTTCTGCTACCAACCATCTACTGCTGAAACGCAGAGATTATGAATTAGTATTAAGACTTGTTATTTTTTTTTATTTTATTTCATTAATATTACCTAACGCTTTGTTTACATATTATCAAACTGTCTAGTTTTCATTTCTTTTTTTTTAAATCAATTTCATTCAACGTTTGCTAATCTTTTTTTATTTAAACTGTTCAGACAGCTTGGTGTCACTTTGTAATTTTATATACTTAACTTCTTCTTTTCTTTAAAAAAAAAAAAAAAACATAAACAACATACCAAATTTAATTAAATCTTGCTACATTTCGTAATATCTTTTCTTTTAATTCACCTCTACATATCTCAAATATTTTGTGACAAGCACATACGTAAGGTAGGGTGCATCTTAATATACAGGGTGATCAATAGGAAACCCGCTGGAGGGACACAGCCAGTGTTAGCTCATAGGAGGCGCAGGTAGGTTATCGTAAGGTAACATAGTGTCCTGGTGCCCGGACAACGTCGCTAGCGTCGTTGCCGACCGACGCTCTACTTTTGGTGTAAGTTTATCTGAACCGTCACGCCGTCTGCGACAGAGTTAGCTCGGCCCTGCGTTTTCCAGTTTCAAACATCGCCTATTGTGATTCTCCGTTATCTTTAACTAAAATTAAGTCTGCTATCTTAGTGCGACGTAGTCCCGGCGTAACAAATTTGGCGCCCAACGTGGGGCCTTTCTTTCTGGTAATAAGCGAACAAGTTTTAGTGCCCTAACGTCTGGGCTTTCTTTTGGTAATAAGGGAACAAGTTTTGGTACCAACGTTTCGGCCAACTTTTCGTCATCTTCAATTTTTTTTATTCTTGTGTCAACCAAGTTTCGCCCAATTTTCCGCCATTTTCGGAATTTCTTTTTCTGTCTCCTAACATTTAGACAAGTTTTCTCCCCTTCCGTAATAAATTGACACACCAACGCTTTAGGACATTTCTTCCCGAGTCAATAGCAACAAATTTAGCACACTAAAGCGTTAGGTGTTTCTTTTGGAGATTATTATAACAAATTGTTGGCCAACGTTTCTGCCATCTTCTCGCAATCTTCCGGAATAAAATTTTCCTTTGTTACCCAACGTTCCAACGAAGTTTACGTTACCTTCCGGAACAAATTTGACAACCGACGTTTCGACCAAGTTTTGTACCATCTTCAGGGAAATTTCTCGCCTTTCCAATTTTCCTTGTTTTTGGTTGCTTTAACGTGTCAACGTGTCGTTGCTCAACGTTTCGGACAAGTTTTCTCCATCTTCCGGAATATTTTCCTTATCTTTAAGTATTTCTGCCACTAGCATTTCGTCGTACCGCACAGTGGTGCTATACTTTGGAGAAGCTACTTGTTTTGAAGCAACGTTTCGGTCGTGACCATCTCCAGGCACAAATTTCGTAATTTTCTCGGTTTAGGCTTTTTCTCGACTTGTGTGAGTGGCTGCTGAGTGGAACACTCTTATCGCACTGCTTTCTTTGGTCTTGCCTATATCTATATATTTTTCCCGATTACCTTCTAGTGTAGCGAAATGGTTCTGTTCCATTTCTAAGTACTGTTGAGTACCCTTTAGGAAGTCGACGGTGGTTGAATACAAACACTTACATGGGTGATGTATGGATATATTTACAATGAATATATACAGTGGTACAAGTGCTTAACTTACTCGTACTGTTAATACTACATCTCTACATAATAATTATAATAATCTCTTAATGATTATAATACTCTTAATCTTAATATCTTAATGTCTCCTATAGTAATGTCCTCTACTTTATATATGTGCGTATGTTTATTGTATACTAACATGTATATTTACAAGTAGTAAACAATACATTAAATGTTATTGTTTACTAATGAATGTTATTCCATAACATTCATTGAGATGCGTTGTGCATGTATAAGCATTCTTACACCGACCTTTCATTATACATAACCTTACCTTGCCAAATAGGATAAGGTCTTCTTTGGTGTAATCAAATGACTATTTGTTTATACTAGCACGTCACATCTCCTTCGCAAAGGAAAGAAAAATTTTGTTCTATAAATAAAATTTTTCGTAATATACCATAGTATTGTATCTTACAATTTTCCCTTTGTTTCTATCACATACACATAATCTTACATTATATATTACATTTTTATACATTTACATACATAATCTACTTTGTAATTCTTAAATTTCTATTACATACACATAATCTTACATTATATAATACATTTTTATACATTTACATACATAATCTACTTTGTAATTCTTAAATTTCTATTACATACACATAATCTTACATTATATAATACATTTTTATATATTTACATACATAATCTACTTTGTAATTCTTAAATTTCTATTACATACACATAATCTTACATTATATAATACATTTTTATATATTTACATACATAATCTACTTTGTAATTCTTAAATTTCTTAAATTTCTTAAATTTCTATTGCAATAGATCTTATTTATACTTAATCTACACTTTTGTCCTTATACAATTTCAATCTGTTTTTGTGCACTTCTACTTGCTTATTTCTAATTTTTACCGTTACCTTCGGTGTGTTTTCCCTTATTACTGCCTAAGGACCCTTATATAGAGGTTGTAACTTGTTTGTAGTTTCATTTTTGACTAAACTTGATCATTGTATTTGTAAGTTACATTCCTTACACGTTTATTAAATTTTTCCGTTCGTTTGACTTTAGTTTCGATTAAGTTATTTCTAGCATCTTTCCAAGCACTTGAAAGTCTATATTTCAATTCATTTGGATAATGCTCAAAATTATATATTGGATCGTTTGACTTTAGTATGTTACTTGGTAATTTACATTTCTTGCCGAACATTAGTTCGTAGGGTGCGTACTTAGTCTGTGAGTGTTCGCTCGTGTTGTACGCAAAACACCAGAAAGGTACCCAAGAACTCCATGTGTCCGGATAATTGGACGTTTGGATTCTAAGATACGATCCCAAATGCTTATGTGTATTCTCCAATGCACCCAAGGTTTCGTGATGATAAGCTGTGCTATTTAACTGTTTAATTTCCAAAATGTTGGCTGTTTCTTTGAATATCGCTGCTAAAAATTCAGTACCTTTGTCAGTAACTATTTCATCTGGAACTCCATACCTAAGAATGAAATTATTCACAAATGACCTAGCTACTGTTTCGGCTTCCTTATCTTTAATAGGATATCCCTCAACAAATTTAGTTAACTCGCATTGAAGCGTTAATATGTATCTATTATCATCAGAATCCTGGTTGATTGGACCCACAAGATCTAAAAATACTTTCTGAAATGATTTTGTTGCTGTTGACGTGATAGTCATCGGTTCTGGGGCGCGCATCCCATGTTTGTATCGTTGACAATCGTCACATTTTTCAACAAATTTATTTACATCTGCCTTCATACCAATCCAATAATAATATTTCTTTATGTTACTATACATACGGTTAATTCCAGCGTGGCCTCCCGTCGGCAAAATGTGAAAATCGTTTAAAATTAACTGTTGTGTTTCATTACAATCAATCTTTTCCACATTTGAAATGATATTTACCTTTAAATTGTACTTCCGGAGAGTAGCTAATTCTCGTTTCATACGGGCTATTAGATGCTCATTAATCGAGCTTTGAAATATACATATTTCAGGAATTCCATAATTATTACATATTTGTTGCAAATTCCTCAGCTCTGTACCTAAGTCAGTTACTGATAGGGTATTTTGCATAATGTATATTATTTGTCTAGACATGTCATAAAAAAATTTGCCCTTTTTTATTAATTTATCATTTCCTATTTTGCTAAAATTAGTGCCTGTCACGGTTGTTAATTCCGTAATGTTAAATGGAGGTTTTAATAATGCCACCATTCCTGGATGCCGTATATTTTCATTATTTTCGTTACTTTTTGTTACCGTAGAACCCATTGCGTAGTGCTTGTCTTCCTATTATTCATTCCAAATTCCAAATTTGTGCTGCAGGTAGCAGACTGCCATAGAACAATTTGTTGTTGTTCTATTTTATTTGCAGGACTGGCAGGATCGCCATGTAGCGAAATGGTTCTGTTCCATTTCTAAGTACTGTTGAGTACCCTTTAGGAAGTCGACGGTGGTTGAATACAAACACTTACATGGGTGATGTATGGATATATTTACAATGAATATATACAGTGGTACAAGTGCTTAACTTACTCGTACTGTTAATACTACATCTCTACATAATAATTATAATAATCTCTTAATGATTATAATACTCTTAATCTTAATATCTTAATGTCTCCTATAGTAATGTCCTCTACTTTATATATGTGCGTATGTTTATTGTATACTAACATGTATATTTACAAGTAGTAAACAATACATTAAATGTTATTGTTTACTAATGAATGTTATTCCATAACATTCATTGAGATGCGTTGTGCATGTATAAGCATTCTTACACCAACCTTTCATTATACATAACCTTACCTTGCCAAATAGGATAAGGTCTTCTTTGGTGTAATCAAATGACTATTTGTTTATACTAGCACGTCACACTAGGCAAGTCTTAGCGTGCTTTTGACTTTTCATAGTTTCGTTTTTTTTTCTTTTGCTACCTGGTACGAACCATTTAAGTTATCGACAGGTACACATCTGTGTCTTGTGACCATTTCAAGACCTAGTTTATCTCTATAATCTTCTCGAATAATTTCTTCTATACGATGGAGACTATGCGTTTTGACATTCTTATGGAGCATCTTTCTTATGAGGATTTGGATTATGTACTCGCTACTTTTGGTGACAAACGGTCACCAGACGCGGAGCTGGAGGATGCGCAGGTGTATTACTACAACCTGCTAAGACTCGAGGAAGAGCACCCAGGCTTTAAGGAAGCTGTCTGCCCTCCTTCTGACTACCCTTTTTCTTATGCGGAGGACGCTAAGGCAATTAAGTTAAAGCTCTCTCTCTTAGAACATCTCATCGCTGAACTTGATAGTAAGACTACAGTTTCTGAATATCGGGGAATAACTTCCGGTCTGGCTTTTGTCTCGGACCGCATTCAGAATGCGCAGCTTAATACCTCCTCTTCCTCCTGGGAATTTGTAAAACAAACAAACAAACAAAGGGGCCGCGGCAAAAGACTCCTCCAGGAGGTATTAATTGAATTTAGGGTAAAGTTGGGTTATGTTATTAATTAAAACAATAATGTTCCACAACGTTATAATATTTTAATAATTCAAAGCTTAATGATACGTAATGATACCCGATGTTAATAACGACCTGTGTTAATAAACGACACTATAACCAAAAACAAGTCGTATCGCGAATAAATGTTAACAGTCGAGGTTTAAATACAAACGGGCACACTGAGTAATAGTTGTTGTACACTTTGAAACAACTAAATATTATGATATAGCAACAATACACACACTGAATAACAATGATGGAGGAGTTGGCATTAACCAATAATAAAATAAAAGTTATCCGTTAAAAAGTCAAACACACACTGAATATAGGTACTAATAACGATACGTTTGAATATTAATAATGTTATAAACAAATAATGTACATAGGGATAAACATAGGTTAGGTATTTGGAGGTTAGGGTTTCAATAGCGCGTGAATTTAAGGTTAACTCTCCGAATACAACAATATAGTTAATGAACCACCGTGAATTTATTAATATTATACATTAATAACGGCGCGCACTGAGTTTAAATAATTTGGTGGAGGTGCTGGAATTCAACCAACAATGTCAAATAAAATGGTTGTTACTGGAATAAAAGTTAAACACACGCTGCATATGGGTACCAGTAACAACGAACTTGGATAATAATATTGTTATAAACAAATAGTATGTATAAGGGAAGATATCGGTTGGATATTTGAAGGTTATGTTTCACTAACGCGTGGAATTTAATATTAACACTTTAGCAATAACAATGTCGTTAATGAATCCACGTGAAGTTAATATGATAATTCATTAACAAAGGCGCACACTGAATTTAAATGTTTTGGTGGAGGTGCTGGCATTCAACCAACAATGTCAAATAAAAACGCGGGCTTAATAGGTTTTTCACTGCACTTACGGTTAATTGCTACAGCGTAAGCAGCTGTAGCTTGTCCTGGTGCACTGAAGTTAATACTATGGGCGAACACTAAAGAGGGACCTTAAGTTTGGTTTCTTTACACGAAATAAGCGCACTGTAAATAACTAAAACGGCCGCTACTACGTAAGCAGTAGTAGGATCCTCCTATAACTTCTTCGGTCAATACTAGGCGATGCGTTGGATGTATTTCACCACGTAGATCTATTTTCGGACGTCGATGAGTTTGGATTCCGATGAAGAAGCCGTCCGAAATAAAGAATTCCTCCGGAATTCTTAGTGAATTCTTGGTCCACGTGCTCTCCTGAACACGTTTCGCCGTATACTTCCAATGACCTGGAAGTGCCTTTTTGGTCCCTTGTATTACGTAAGCAGTAATACAATTCCGCTGGATGGCTTTCTGGAAAGTCCGCTCTGTATCGGTGGCCTGTTATCTGCTGGTCCAGGAGGTTGATGCTGGCAGGCTGGTGATCGAGAGAGGACTCGATATGGTGTAGGCATTTGTCCCACCTTATATAGGTTTCCAAATGTGTTTACGTTTTAATTTGGGAACCCCAGTGACGCAGGTGACGAACAAAGAAGTATCTATGTCACGGTAATTTCCCTTGGGGCCTAGACAGGGTTACGTCTTCTGCGTGTATTAGAAATTTAAGCGTTTTAATTGGCCGTAGGCGGAGCCTGTGATTCGTATACAAAACAAATTTTTGTATTTAAGCGTTCTTATTGGTTGTGGGCGGAGCCTATGATTTGTATCAAAATTGTCTTAAAAAGTTATTTACGCGAAATTTCTCTAACTTTACGAATATTCTGATTGGTTGTGGGCGGAGCCTATGATTCGTATCAAAATTGTCTTAAAAAGTTATTTACGCGAAATTTCTCTAACTTTACGAATGTTTTGGGATTTTAATTTATTCTGGAGGAACGGGATAAGATAGGAATAAAACATGTACACCTATATTGGGCCTGGACTTGTTCTGTGGGAAAACGTCTTATTTGTTTCCATCGGAAGAGGCTGTTGGTAACAATTGACCCCCCCCGAAAAAGACGTTGTTCCACACGACATTCCAGGCCCAAAAAAAAAATATGTCATAAATAGCAAAATACATTTTAATTTCTATTCCCATGTGTCCCGTTGCTCCTGGTGGACCGCTCTAAAGTCCCGTTGCTCCTGGAATCTTACGTTGGCTGGGTCCTGGTGCTCCTGGTGGTGGATGATCACGTGGCTGGTGATCGTCAAGTTCAGCCGGCTGGAGTGGTTGACCCTGGTTTGGGCGTCTTGCTATACGGACTTGATCAATGTGATATTTTGTCCATTGTGCGCCAGGTCGTTCCACCCAGACGGCTGTTGGTCCGGCTGCTTCCCGGACTGGGTATGGTCCTGCCCATTTTGCGCCGAATGGCTGTCCTGGTGGGAGGTGGGTGCGTACCATGACCAATTGACCGATGCGTGGTTGAATTGGCATGGGTGCATTTTGCTCTATGTATCTGTCACGATACCTTCGTTCATTGGCGTGTATCCTTTGGATACGCTGCGGCCCAGTTTCTGGCGGGACATTGTGTGGGTCTCGCCATTCACCAGGTCTCCGCAGTTCGAACCCAAACAATGCCTTTGCCGGGGAATAGCCCGTCGCAGCGTTCTTTCGGCATCTTAAATTAAAGAGTACCGTGTCGAGTTTCTCGTCCCACCTCTCTGGCGTTTGCCCTTCTAACTGAAGACGTAGGCCCTTCTTCAGTTCCTGATTTCGCCTTTCTACTGGATTCGCCCGTGGGTGGTAGATTGGGGTAGTCCAATGGATGCATTGCCATTTACGTAAGGCAGCATCCCAGGCGACGGACGTGAATTGTGGGCCATTATCCGTTAGGACAGCCATTGGGTAGCCGAATCTCAGGAACACTTCCTCCAAAGCGTCGATTACGGCATGGTTGCTGGTAGTTGGTACCGCTCGTACCTCGGTCCATCTGGTGTGGAGATCCATTATGACCACACCAAACCTATTGCCTTTTCTTGATGTGGTCAGTGGTCCCACGATGTCGACGGACAGGACTTCGAAGGGACGTCTCGGGGCATGAGGTCGGAGAGGAGCCTTGGCTTGTAGGGGTCCCCTTTTGAAGGCATTACATAGCCTACATCCCCGGACATAGTCCGTCACTTCTGGTCGGATTCCTGGCCAATGGAAGCGATTGGTGATTGCTCTATAGGTCTCTTCGGTTCCTGGGTGTCCTGCCGTCGGATCGTCATGGTACTGATGCAGTACCTGGGCTCTGGCTGTCTCTGGGACCAGGATTGGCTGGTGGGCTCCCTCTCGATATCTTATAAATCCATCGAGATATATAAAATCGGGATGGTTTTCTCCGGGTTGGTTTGGATGGAGTTGTTCGATTAACTCCCTCATGGCTGGGTCATCTTGCTGTGCATCTTGTATCACATGGTATAAGGGGTCCCTCTCCTGTAACAAACAGACACTCTCCACTAGCCTGGGTTATTGGTTGCTGCGTGTCTGGTACTAATCTTTCCACTTCATCTAGTTCCAGTGGAGTGGTTTCGTCACTGGGATGGCGGGAGAGTACATCCGGAAGTTCATTTTCTCGTCCTGGGATGTGTTGGACTTCATATGAAAATTCTTGGAGGAGGAGTGACCATCTCATTAGCTTTGATCTGGTTTCTTTAAAGCTATGCAACCACGTGAGTGCCTTACTATCGGTCCGGAGTCGGAATGGTCGGTCTTCTAGGTATGGCCGATATTTTCTGATGGCCCATATAACGGCCAGACACTCTTGCTCGTTAATATGGTACCTTACTTCTGTCTTGTTGAATCGTAGGCTGGCATAGCTTACGATTCTTCTTTGGTCCTCCTCCTCTTGATATAGTACAGCAGATGCGCCTATGCTGCTGGCGTCTGTCTGCAAAATGAACGGCAGCCTAAAGTCCGGGCGGTGCAGGAAGAGGGGCCTTGTTACCGCTTCTTTAATTGCCAAGAAAGCTTCCTCGGCAGGCTTAGTCCATCGGTAAGTGGTGTTGGTGGTCAAGAGATCCGTGAGGGGTGCCATCGTTCTTGATGCATCTGGTATGTAATCTCTCAACCAGTTCACTATGCCTAGGAAACGGCGAAGGGCCTTCCTCGTCTTGGGTATTTCATGGGACTGGATTGCTTTGATATGGATTGTTTGGGGCTCATTCCCTTCTTTGGTGACCATATGGCCCAGATACTCTAAGGAGGGACTGGCAAACCGGCATTTCTTCATATTTAGTCTTAGCCCGTGTTGCTGTATTCTTTCCAACACCAGACTCAGGTGTCGTAGATGTTCCTCCATATTGTCAGAGTATATGATGATGTCGTCCAGGTAGGCTAGTGCGAAGTTCTGCAGATAGCCTACCAGGACATCCTGGGCCATTAGCTTTTGGAAGGTGGTCGGGGCCCCCTTTAGGCCGAAGGGCATCACTTGAAATTCATAGGCAGCGCCCTCTGGTGTCGTGAAGGCGGTCAGTCGCTTGGATGCCTCTTCTAATTCGATCTGCCAATATCCATTGCGCAGATCTAGTGTGGTGAAAATCTTCGCCGTCCCTAGGTCCTTTAATGATTCCTGAATGGGTGGTAGTGGACTGGCTTCATTTTCCGTCTTGTCGTTAAGGCGGCGGTAGTCGACGCAGAACCGGGGCTCCCCATTCTTTTTCGTCACTATAACTATCGGAGAGTTATACTCACTATGGCTAGGTCTGATAACTCCGGCCGCAAGCATCTCCTCAACCTGGGTGGCGATGACCTTCTTCTTCTGCGGGGTGTACTTGTACGTGGGCACCCTCACTGGCACATTATCCTTCAGGCGTATTGTGTGTTTGGTGGTGGTGGTGGTTTGTATTCGTCCACCTTCCATGAACAGGTCCTGGAAATTGTTGATGATGTTCTTGAATTTCTCCCTTTGTGGGTTCGTCCAATCCTGGACGTCAACGGGAATATCTTCAAGATTCATTGTTGCTGAAGTAGTTCGTGGTGGCGTCTTATCGAAGTAGATCGTATGCCGTCGTTTAACTCCAACATGGACACATCCTCTTAGGTAGTCCAGGACCGCATGGTTCTCTGTTAGCCACGGGTGCCCAAGTATGATTCCTGCCTGGAGACATTCCACCTCCAGGGCTTCGCATTGGAATTCGTACTCTTGCCCCGCAGTTGCCTTTAACAGTCCAAGCTTATTAGTGACGAAAGTTTTACCTTTAATTGCCATTGTAAATTCCACGGCGGCTGTCGTGGTGGTTGACCCAAACATCCATTCGGGTCTGGCCAGGTTCTTACTTGCGGCACTGTCAATTCGGGCTGTCACTGGGCGGCCATCAATCCGTAACTGGATGGATGCCGTTTGGTTTGTGGGTGTCGTGGTAATTAGGGCCGTTCCGCTACTGGCTTTGGAGCGGCCCTCTATTCTTCCCCCGACTGCTTAGCGGGTGCTGGGTGCTTAGCCGCAAAACTCTTTGGCTGGTTGGGGCAGTCCCGGTTGAAATGTCTGCCAGTGCAGAACCAACATCTGGGCAACGATCTCTCGACAACTGGTTCCCTCTTTGGTACCGCTGAGGGAGCTGCAACTTCTTTCTTTAAAGGTACTGTTGTTGTCTTACCTTTAAACTGCTCGAAGACTGTTGACCACTTTTCGCAGGTATCATGTAGGTCCTTTAATGTCTTTGGTCCCACTTGCGTTATTTGAACGCAATACTGCTGCGTCATCTGCATGATGATGTGGTTCACTAAGTCTTGTTCCGGCCAACTGGGGTTTAGTCTCAGGCACAAACGTTTCATTCTTGTGATGAATGTTGCTGGATCTTCATCCCAGCGTTGCCTTGTTTCACATGCCTGTTGAAGAGCCTTCCTTCTTTGTGGACTCATAAACTCCCGTCGGAACCGGTGGTCAAACTCCCCCAGAGTATCAAAGCCTCCTTCGTTCTTCTTGAACCAGTTGGCTGCTTCTCCTGTCAGGAACGGGCGGACTGCGTCATCTATATCCTCCGGCACCTCAAGACGGGCTGTCTGCAAGTGGGAGGTTAGTCTTGCTAGGAACGTGGTTGGATCTTCAACTAAGTGTCCACTGTACACCCTTGGTGGTGTAGGTATATTCGTGACGACACTGCACGGACTGCAGCAGTGCCTTTGGTGGTGAACACCCTCCGTCTTGGATACCGTTCCGTCCCCTTGGTTGCTGACTATGATGACTTCATCCTGGGTTTGGACAGCTGCAGTGGATGTCTCCTCTTCCTGGACGGCGGTGATGACCTCTCGGTCCTGGAAGTCGATGGCAGCCTTCGGGTCCTGGCCATCCTCATCACCTAATAAATAACTAATGGAGGTACAAGCCTGTTGATCCTCGGTACGTGATGCGACCCTGGACGTTGAGGCGGTGTTGGATGTGATGGTGGCTTTAGCCGTTCCCTCCAGAGCTGTCATCCTTCTACCTATGTTTTTGAGTTCCTGTAACATGATCTCAAGCTGCAGGGCTGGATTAGCGGCACCGGGGGTGGTTGTCCGTAGTGAAGGCGATTGTCTTGGGCTAGGACCATCCAATTCCACGCTGTCACTTGATTGCCTGGTTTTTCGTGTTGTCTTCTTAGGCATCTTGAAGCCTGGTGTCTCTCTTGCTTAGGTGGATGGGTCGGTGGTGGATCCGCGGACACAATCCTGTGTTCGTAGTCCCACGTTGCTGGGCGCCACAATAATACCTCCTCTTAATCCTGGGAATTTGTAAAACAAACAAACAAACAAAGGGGCCGCGGCAAAAGACTCCTCCAGGAGGTATTAATTGAATTTAGGGTAAAGTTGGGTTATGTTATTAATTAAAACAATAATGTTCCACAACGTTATAATATTTTAATAATTCAAAGCTTAATGATACGTAATGATACCCGATGTTAATAACGACCTGTGTTAATAAACGACACTATAACCAAAAACAAGTCGTATCGCGAATAAATGTTAACAGTCGAGGTTTAAATACAAACGGGCACACTGAGTAATAGTTGTTGTACACTTTGAAACAACTAAATATTATGATATAGCAACAATACACACACTGAATAACAATGATGGAGGAGTTGGCATTAACCAATAATAAAATAAAAGTTATCCGTTAAAAAGTCAAACACACACTGAATATAGGTACTAATAACGATACGTTTGAATATTAATAATGTTATAAACAAATAATGTACATAGGGATAAACATAGGTTAGGTATTTGGAGGTTAGGGTTTCAATAGCGCGTGAATTTAAGGTTAACTCTCCGAATACAACAATATAGTTAATGAACCACCGTGAATTTATTAATATTATACATTAATAACGGCGCGCACTGAGTTTAAATAATTTGGTGGAGGTGCTGGAATTCAACCAACAATGTCAAATAAAATGGTTGTTACTGGAATAAAAGTTAAACACACGCTGCATATGGGTACCAGTAACAACGAACTTGGATAATAATATTGTTATAAACAAATAGTATGTATAAGGGAAGATATCGGTTGGATATTTGAAGGTTATGTTTCACTAACGCGTGGAATTTAATATTAACACTTTAGCAATAACAATGTCGTTAATGAATCCACGTGAAGTTAATATGATAATTCATTAACAAAGGCGCACACTGAATTTAAATGTTTTGGTGGAGGTGCTGGCATTCAACCAACAATGTCAAATAAAAACGCGGGCTTAATAGGTTTTTCACTGCACTTACGGTTAATTGCTACAGCGTAAGCAGCTGTAGCTTGTCCTGGTGCACTGAAGTTAATACTATGGGCGAACACTAAAGAGGGACCTTAAGTTTGGTTTCTTTACACGAAATAAGCGCACTGTAAATAACTAAAACGGCCGCTACTACGTAAGCAGTAGTAGGATCCTCCTATAACTTCTTCGGTCAATACTAGGCGATGCGTTGGATGTATTTCACCACGTAGAACTATTTCCGGACGTCGATGAGTTTGGATTCCGATGAAGAAGCCGTCCGAAATAAAGAATTCCTCCGGAATTCTTAGTGAATTCTTGGTCCACGTGCTCTCCTGAACACGTTTCGCCGTATACTTCCAATGACCTGGAAGTGCCTTTTTGGTCCCTTGTATTACGTAAGCAGTAATACAATTCCGCTGGATGGCTTTCTGGAAAGTCCGCTCTGTATCGGTGGCCTGTTATCTGCTGGTCCAGGAGGTTGATGCTGGCAGGCTGGTGATCGAGAGAGGACTCGATATGGTGTAGGCATTTGTCCCACCTTATATAGGTTTCCAAATGTGTTTACGTTTTAATTTGGGAACCCCAGTGACGCAGGTGACGAACAAAGAAGTATCTATGTCACGGTAATTTCCCTTGGGGCCTAGACAGGGTTACGTCTTCTGCGTGTATTAGAAATTTAAGCGTTTTAATTGGCCGTAGGCGGAGCCTGTGATTCGTATACAAAACAAATTTTTGTATTTAAGCGTTCTTATTGGTTGTGGGCGGAGCCTATGATTTGTATCAAAATTGTCTTAAAAAGTTATTTACGCGAAATTTCTCTAACTTTACGAATATTCTGATTGGTTGTGGGCGGAGCCTATGATTCGTATCAAAATTGTCTTAAAAAGTTATTTACGCGAAATTTCTCTAACTTTACGAATGTTTTGGGATTTTAATTTATTCTGGAGGAACGGGATAAGATAGGAATAAAACATGTACACCTATATTGGGCCTGGACTTGTTCTGTGGGAAAACGTCTTATTTGTTTCCATCGGAAGAGGCTGTTGGTAACAAGCTGCAAACTGCCGAAGAGGAGGACGAACGTATCTGGTTTGCGGTACGTAGTTGTGAATTGGGAGCTAAGTTTATCTCGAAAATGCGAGCTATCGGTAACGTCTCACCTCGTGACCTTACCGATACCCGTTCTCGTGCCCTAATGGAGCAATATAAGGCATGGAGTGCCCCAATTTATACGAGTGACGACGAAGATGACATGAGTGACGATGAAGATATTGGCCAACCTTCTCCGTCAGTTAGTGTCATGCCAGTTCCGTCTCAATCTCCAATTGTTACCTCCCCACCTATGATAGTCTCTGATGCCTTCACTGATTTGTATACTTCCGAAAACCCAATCAAAACTGTGTCAGAAGTCTCTCCCGTTTTGGAAACTCCCGAGCTCGTTGATAATGCAATTTCTGATATATCTCCTGACTCAGAGTTTACCTATGATTCAGTTCCTGATGTATCTCTTGATTTAAAGCTTACCTATGACTCAGTTTCTGATGTATTCCCTGACGTAAAGCTTACATATGATATAGTTTCTGATATATCTCCCGATTTAGAGCTTATCGATGATACAGATTCTGTTGCCTCATCTGACTTAGAGCATTTTGTACGCCCTAATAATCCAGATTCTGTCACTTCTTCCGAGTTAGAGGTTTTTGTATGCGCGAATGATACAACTTCTGAAGCCTCTTTCGTCTCGAAGCTTCTTGCATGCGCAAATAACGCAGATTCCGATGTCTCTTTGAACTTGGAGCTTTGTGAACCGGCATGTGCCACAGCTCCATGTGTATCTTTAAATTTGCATGTTCCCGATTTGGCTTATGGTAAAAACGCTGAAGTCTCTTCAGCTTTGGATTTCTCTGTTCCGTCGAGTGAAGTGGATCCATTCATCTCGCTGGACATGGGATATCTTGGAGTTGTTGAAGATAATTCCTTGAACATCTATCGCGAGCGTTTCTCTAAAATGAAAATTTCTCGGACTCCTTCTGTTTATCTTAGCCCGGCTTTGGTCTTGTTTGTGGGTTACGTTTTGCAGTGGTACCTTGTTGATCTACCTTCTTCCGCCATTTGGTCAATGTTACCTGACGAATTGCGAAACAGATTTCAGACGATAAACATCGACAATCGTCTGTTGAATAAATTAGTTTGTCTTCTATCTCGCCTACGTTTTCGCTATGTGTGCTTCGTGCCTTATCTTATCGCTAACTCCTTCCATTTTTGGCCTGTAGAGAGTGCCTTGGCTTGCAGCCGTAACACCAGAATTTCTCTACCGTGTACCTCGCGTGATGTAGGAGGCATCTAAAGGGGCATTTTGGCCTGTAGAGAGGGCCGAAAGAATTCTCCTACCGTGAACCTGCGTGAAGTAAAAGTCTTCTAAAGGGATCCTGTCTAATATTGTCCCTCTACCACCTTAGGACAACCATTTTTCTTTTATCGACCTTTCGTTAGTGTGATTACCGGCCCCATTGCACAGCTTTGTATCTGTGATTCCGTCTATGCATTTATCTTCTCGTATCTTTATCGCTTCCGTATGTTTCGGATCTACCGTGTCTTTGCATATATGGAGTGGCAGCCTTGCTAGGGGAGTTCACACAACTTTGCTTTTACCTTATCGGACATGACTTACCTTTTAAGCTAACTAATGTTGGTTATGGCTTAATTACCGGATTTGACTTATCTTATTTGAGAAGGTATAAAGAGTGATGGTCCCTTTATGCGTGATAATCCTCAGCCTTCCAAGGGTCGTGTCCTGGCGACCTTTTTGCCTTTCTTACTGTCAAAATGTTACCTCCAGGAATTGATTATGACTTCTGCCTTATGGTTTATCGTTCGCCTTCAGCGTTTCAGTCGGGACAACGCCGGTCCAGACTTTAAACTCTTGTTTGCTATTATCTATTTTTGTTTGGCGATCTTCTCTCGTTTTGTTGTTACCGGATGTTACGGTTGTCGCAACGGCATATCCGTACCTCTGAGCAGTTGCACCATTTTTCTTTTGTTTCTTTTTCTTTCCCGTACCGGCTGAATGCCGAAGGGCCACGTGGTGGTTTTGGCCAAGCTATTTGGTGTTGCTGTGACTGAGTGTGGCTGTGTGCGTTCGTGTAGAAGACAACGTCCGTTTTAGAACTCTCGCTTACCCTTTTCACTATCTTTATTCCGTCAGCCTATGTTCTCGGTGCAAGAAATTGCTCTGCGATCAATTTCTTTTCGCTGGAAAGGGGGGAATTTGTTATGCTGTAAAATTTACTTTTGTATTTAGTTCTCGTAAGATTATGTGTCTTTGTTTAAGTGCGTAGAATTTGTTGAGCTCGAGACTTTTTGAGCGAACCTTGTACCTCGTTTGGTTTACCGGTTGGCAAAGATCGTTTGATGTATATCTGTGTGTGTGCTAAGCCTTCTATTGTGCTTTCAGAGCCCTGACTCCCGAACCGTGGAATTGATAGATATGTAATATGTATTATCGAGCAAATACACTCTTTATGTGAAGGAAACTCTGTATCTTGTGAACTAATTCTAATTATCTTATCTCTAGCTTATTTTACCCTACCTGTAGATGCGAATTATCTGCATTTGCAGTTACTTTTTACGCCTTGTTTCAGTTTTAACAAGATCTGCTTATTTATTACTTCCGAACTCTGCGAAGTGCATTTATTTGTGTTCCTAAATTCATCGACACATCAGTCAGCCTCGTTGTATTTACTGTCGCCTGTGTTTATGTGTATTCCTAGACATAGACCCTCTTGTGCGTCTGACTAATATTCTGCCTTCGTGTTTATGTCACTAAAAATGTAAGGAGTATTAAATGGGGAAGTGCTTGGAATATGGGGCATACTATTAATTGTTTTGCAGTTCGCTTGCTGCTCCATCATTGTTATTCTAAGTATTAGAGACGTCTGATTATTTCTTCCTTGGAATCCGCAGTAGGGGTTAAGTTTCGTTGATACGCTGAAATACATGTTTGATCGGTTTTCTTAACCGTCTGTTTATAGCGTGATTTAAAAGCTGGGAAAATTTCAATAGTTACCTGCAGAATCCGTTTTCTTCCGTAATAAATTGTATCTACATTTGGAGGTTTGTTTTGTTTTCTATCTGTCAAACGTTTGGTTACGTCGCCTAGTTGGATGTGCGTTTCACGGATTGCCAACGTCTAGCATGAAGTTCCCTCTCGTACTGCCGACTTTATAATTTCTACGTACAATTGTAGGAGTGTTTCGGTTATTTTCTTTTCGTCTAAGCTATGTGTAGGGTTTGTGTTTAATTATATATAAGTCACGATGTTGACTCCCTTTATTGTCCATTTAGTTTTGTGCCTATTATGTTTATTTGAAACTCCCGCCTTAATTTAAAATCATTGGACCTGCGTGCTCTTTGCTTGTAACGTATCTACCGGGAAGGTCACGTTTGGGTCACTTTCGAAGTCGAGCTTGTTATAAGTGCATGTGCACGATATGCTTATTTTCATTTGGTGAATTTTATCACTATGTCTAAAAGATAGACTGGCGCTTAGGCGGCTTTAACGAAATAAGCTTAAGTATCGATACCTTAATTAGGTGTTGTATCGTAAATTTTACCGCAATACCGCTACCTGATTTACGAATGCCACGTGTTGGATTTTGATTTTCTTTTCGTGCTATGTGTGACTTCTGAGTCTTTAACGTGCATCTCCAATTAAAATTGGGGTAAGTGATTGTAATCTCGTGTTAATTTTTCGGGGTTTTTATTCTTGTTTCTTTTCTTTCGAATTTAATAGGATGTTAGTACAGGGCTAAGCATCCAGACATTAAACGCTGGTTTGGCCGCTGTAGATGCCGTTCCGATTTATGTAAGAGTTGTGCCTACCCTTTTCACTTGGATTTTGGGTGGAATTACAAAATACCATTGGAGGATCTCCACCATCTTGACTCCGGTTGGCGTGCCTCCGCCATTTTGAGATTACAGCTAAGTGCAACCATGTGCCTAATTTTTCAATGAATATTTCGAACGTTTTGATGTAAATTTAGAACCAGAGAACTGGTCATATTACCGTATTAATTTTCTTATGTTTTGAAAAGAGACTTTTGGGTGCTTAAGAGATACCTGACGTGCCACTTATTACATGTGTGGTCACAATAATTACACATTAATTTTGTTTAATTGTAAATTTGCTTTGATGTATACCGAGAGACCCTAAGTAGTAGTTTTTTGGAGGGCTCTCGTAGATGTAATTAAATTTTATCGTGCTTAATTGCTAGAGAATTTTGTCGTTAATACCCTAACTTTTCTTGCAGACTTTTGTCTAATTTTCTGAGCTAGTTAAATACATTCCTGCAAGAGTATATTTTGTTCGGGAAGCTCAGTGTATTTTTGTATATTATAAAATTTCCTTTCTAATTTTATGTTTAATTATTTGACATTTGTTAATAAGTAACCTTCATTTAAATTAATTATGATCATGTAATCAAACCTTGTGTTTGGTATTTAACGAATTTTCACTTTATTAGTCTAAGTCTTAAGTACTAGATGATATCAATTTACTTGCGTACATATTAAATCACATTTTGTGTTAACATTGCCGTTGTGGCGTTTTCATGATATTTCTGGTAATTATTTTATGTGAGGTAATGAAACGTTTCTGCTACCAACCATCTACTGCTGAAACGCAGAGATTATGAATTAGTATTAAGACTTGTTATTTTTTTTATTTTATTTCATTAATATTACCTAACGCTTTGTTTACATATTATCAAACTGTCTAGTTTTCATTTCTTTTTTTTTAAATCAATTTCATTCAACGTTTGCTAATCTTTTTTTATTTAAACTGTTCAGACAGCTTGGTGTCACTTTGTAATTTTATATACTTAACTTCTTCTTTTCTTTAAAAAAAAAAAAACATAAACAACATACCAAATTTAATTAAATCTTGCTACATTTCGTAATATCTTTTCTTTTAATTCACCTCTACATATCTCAAATATTTTGTGACAAGCACATACGTAAGGTAGGGTGCATCTTAATATACAGGGTGATCAATAGGAAACCCGCTGGAGGGACACAGCCAGTGTTAGCTCATAGGAGGCGCAGGTAGGTTATCGTAAGGTAACATAGTGTCCTGGTGCCCGGACAACGTCGCTAGCCTCGTTGCCGACCGACGCTCTACTTTTGGTGTAAGTTTATCTGAACCGTCACGCCGTCTGCGACAGAGTTAGCTCGGCCCTGCGTTTTCCAGTTTCAAACATCGCCTATTGTGATTCTCCGTTATCTTTAACTAAAATTAAGTCTGCTATCTTAGTGCGACGTAGTCCCGGCGTAACAGTAGGTAGTTAGGATATTTTTCGCTTTAGCTTAGTTTACTACTCTTTGAGAATGATCGCAAGATCGATACATATGTCAGAGTTTCTCTAATATATCGCGAAACAAGATACCAAGTGTTTTCGTTTCTTAATTGTTAATTTACTATTGGTTGATACCTCTTGTTTTAATTCTGTATGTTTGTACTTACCAACTTACTGACAATTTTTTTGGCAGTTAACTCATAAAAACGTTTATACAGCAGAATCTATACCCAAATCAATAACTATAAGAGTTACTTTAATAATAGTTTTGATTAATTAATCTACATCAAGTCGTATACAAAGTGATGTCATCTGGAAACACTATAACATGAAAGTTTAAGTTTTCTGCTTGATTTATTTTGTCACATTGCAGTTAATTACCAAATTAATATTCTACAACAGTTATCATTTTAATTAAAGCCGAATTAAAAAATATACCGGTAACAGGATCATAGGCTCTTGAATCTATATATGCCCCATCTGTTGGCAATAGTGCCTCAAGGTAGCATTTTTGAGGCTAGTGGGGGGGTGTTTCAATTGCATTTTTAACACGTTTGTAAAAAAAGTCATTTATTTAGTCTACTTATTTATATATTTTCAGGTGAAAATGGAAAAATATGTAAACATCAGTCAGCGATAATTATTAATTATAATATACAAAAGTCCTGGAATACACTAACCTTAGGTAGCAGGAACATTTTATATGAAATTGCTACAGGAAAAATAGCACCAAATGAATTATTTCACCCGCTTGAATTAACAACGGCAGCTGCATCAGAAAGCGAAAATGGACAGAATAGTTGCTTTCCATTTGCACGAAAACTCAGATAATTGTCATCAATGACGTCATAACTCACTTTAATGCGCGTTCCTTTTGACATTAGTAAGTGAGATTAAACTGAGTGGCTCACCATAATCTGCACATGTTTAAGACCATGTGCTTTAATGAGTGGAATAGACTCACTAGCATTTTTGACGTTCAGCTCTACATGCATTCTAAGAAGTGAGGTTATATAAAATAATAAAATTTATTAATAGAATAGTTATGTCGTATCTTTTATTACGAGTAGCAGAGGGGTGGAGCATGAATGCTAATGGTGATTTCTATGTGGAAGACACTGGTAAGTATTATAAAATAAATAAAATATGTTAAATACTATTCTCTGAATATATTTTAGAGCAAAAATGCAGAATGTGGGTCCCAAATAATTTAATAGCATTTAAGGAAAATAATGAAGCATACTTTAAAAATCAAGGAAATGAAAGCAGCAGTGTTAAGAAAACTATAAATATTGTTGACATTAGCCATGAATATACAGAAAGAGATATAAGCGACATTGAAAATTGTGATGAAAATTCTGTACAATCTGAAGAAATAACTAATGTGACTGAAAATGGAAATTTAGAGGTTAACAAAATAAAAGAAAAAAGAAACACCTGGTCAGTAAATGAAACTTCAGCTTTAATAGGAGCTGTAGAAAGTCGTTATGATGACATGCATCATGTTCATAAAAGAAAAACATTTTGGTCAGTTATTAGCGAAGAACTTAATAGTCAAAATATTGAAGTAAGTAAAATTTTATACTTACATAATAGAATTGCAATGCAATTAGTTTTATTATTTTTACTTTCTTTAGTAATTCATGAATATCTGAAGAAATATCTATATGTCATATCAGATAATTTTTATTTTTAGCGATCTGAAATGACCTGCAAAAAGAAATGGCAAAACTTGGTTCGTACCTACAAAAGTACTAAAGATATACAATCTAGAACGGGAAGAGGACCTGTAAAATTTTCTTTCTATAGTCGATTGGATGATATATTGGGTGATTCACCATCAAATGCAAGCCCACACTCATTAGACATTGATAACCTCGAATCACAAGATTCTCAATTCCAATCATCAAATGTCAATGGTGATCCTATTGGATCAGTAACATCTTCTTGCTCTAATGGTTCATCTTGTGCACCAAAAAGAAAAAATGCGTCAATGGAACTAATAAAAATTAAAAAAAGTTTGTTGGAAAATAAACTGGAAGCAATAAAAGAAAAAGAAGTTACCAAAAAACTGTATGTTGAAAAGAGCTTAAAATATAAAAAAGAAAGACTAGATTTATATAAAGAAAAAGTTGAACTGGAAAAGAAAAAATTTAAAATATTAGAAGATTTACAAAATATTTTAAAAGAAAGAAAACAGATAGAATGAATTCAAAAATTTTTGTGTTAATTTGTGTTAGGTTGGAAACCATTACAGAATATATTTTAGTTTTACATGTAAAATGTTTGCGTTTTTGTTGTTGTTTTTGCTCTTTAATAAAATTGCATATTATTATATTAATGTTAATATATTTGTAGATATAAATATAAATTATTTAAATAAACATTTGTCTAAATATTTCATCTCGTTTGGAATATTTCTCATTTACACCACTAACTACCACAGTATTTATATTTTCGTTGTCCTCGGCATTATTATCGTCAATATCAAACTCAACATCATCTTTATTGTCCAAACAAATGTTGTGCAGTACAGCAGCAGCAACTATGCACTGCACAACAAACCCAAGATCATCGTTTTCAAAGTACTTTAATCTTCTAAACCTTCCTTTCAAAAGTCCACAAGCATTTTCTATCACAATCCTAGTTGCAGAATGGCGATAATTAAATATTTTTTCATTTTGTGTGAGATTGCCATTATCTTTAAACGGAGTGAGTAACTGTCGTGTATAGATCCTGGTTCTCCACAGAAAAAACTAATGAATTTTTTATTACTATCGCAAACACCTTGTATAAGAAGACTATAGTCTCCTTTTCTGTTAAAATATACATAATGATGTTTGGAGACTGGTCTTTTAATTTTCACATGACTCCCATCAACAGCACCAACTACCCCATTAATTCCATGTAATTTGAAAAATCCAAGTTTCATTCTATTCAATTGTTCACCAGTGGGCCATGCAATATATTGTCCACTTTTCTTAACCAAAAAACTTGTTATTTTTTTAATAATACGATGACAAGAGCTTTTGATTACATTAAATCTATCGGAGCATTGACGAAATGTCTCTGTATTACATAGATACCATAACGTCATTAAAACTGCTTTCTGTGCACTGATTTTTTTCCTACCAAATTTATGTTGAGGTAAAATGTGCTCTAATTCAACCATATCTGTAATTTATATAAGTTAAATATTACAATTGATGTCATTTTTCAATATCATACATACTTATTATTATCTCTACAGTTAACCGATTTAATCGGAAATGTTCCTTGAATTCTTGTTCATCGTATTCTCTTATAGTGTCCATAAAAGTTGTAATTCTATGTAATTTCCTTTTGGGCGGTTTTAATAAATCGGAATCATTCGAGGACGTTGATTCTGAGCTGGAAAAAAATTCAAATTCATTTGAGTCTGAACTGGTCCAATCCAATTCAGAATTGTCGGCTGAAATCTAATGGTAATATTCGTATATTAACGTAATAATTAGCATATGCCTCATCATCAACTTACCTTCATAATAACACTTAAGGTATCACACGAACTCATAATTTTAGTTAAAGCCTTTTCAATTGATAACTTTAACTAAAAAAACAGTAGGTATAATGCAAAGGTAATTTAAGGTTATATCAACTATTTATTTTGAATATAATTGCTCAGTTGTATCTACCTATCCTGCCGTTCCTTTTACCGTTCGAACAGTGACGTTATTATCTGAGTATAACTACTTACATAACTGAGCGACTCAATATCACTTGTGTGTAAATGGTGTAAATGGAAAGCACCATGAGAAGAACGATGGTATTAGAAGTGACAGTTCCAGCAATATTGATGCGTCATACACACATGAGGAATCTACAAGTAGTACTTCAATCGAAAAAAAGGAAGTTGCGAAGACAAATTGGGATCAATTTATACACACATTTGCTGAATCTGTTCGAAACTCTATCGAGAATAACCCTGAGAATTTCATACCGGCAGTAGATGTTTGCATAAATTCTTATAACAAATATGTTAAGTCGGAGTCAACGTTATTGTCTGCCCTATACAATGCTTTCAAACCAATTACACACGCTAGATCTAATTCGAGCAAAAAAGTATGCAGAAAAGGAAAAAAGATATCTGTTCAACCAACAGCAGTTTCAAGAAGAAAGATTCATGCATGTGGACGTATAAAAGTGCAAAGTGGGCGAAAAGTTTCTTCCTTAATTAAAAAGAAAGCGAAAGCACCGCACAATTAGGAGACAATAAGTTTTTAAAATAATCAAAATGCTTATTTCTTTAAAAACATATAGGTTTATTTTACGCACTTGTAATAAAAATGTTAACTGATTGTCTGTGTTTTGAATTAAATGTCACTTAAATGTAAAATATTACTTAGTAGCGCCAGTCTCGTCAATATAATGCGATACTGAACGCCGGATACCACGCGAGAGGCCTGAACAATGCGTTCTCGCGCGCTGGATACGTGGACACATTCGGGGGTACTCGGTAAAAATGATCTTGCACCGTACGCTGGATACGAAAATGCGACCGGGACTCAAAAAATCAAAAGCCTACAAATTCGAAAACAAAGTCAGTTTCATTGATGAATATATTAAAAGATTATTAGTGACGGTTGCTATTATTGATATTTGTTTAAATTTATTGTTTATTCCTTAAATACAATTACATATTTTTTTCACTTGCAAAACACGCAAATTAAATTTATTGGCCTTAAAAGTTTTTTATTTTTTACTTTCCTAAAATCCCACATTCTTCGAGCAAAAAAACGACTAAAAGGATTGTTCTATATTTCTTATTCTAATAAAGTTTTTACCACTCTGGGCTTATTTCTTACAATTACTAAAAATCAGAAGTATTACCGTATAACTGTGGGTGTAAATATTGGAAGGCGACATTTACTACTAATATAATACTAGGTAGGATATATTTACCATTTAATATTAACTAATAGTGGGAAATTTTACTTAATGGAACGTAAATTTACCCATGCAAATAAACTAATTATTGGATGAGTGTAAATTTACCATATAAAATTACCTTAAGCTTGTCAAATTTACAACTGCTTGGGTAAAATTACCATTAAATTTAAACTAGCAGAGTAATTTTACCAAGAAGTTTTACATACTACAAGGTAATTTTACCTAACGAAATTAACTTCACTAGGAATATTTCCCTAAAAGGATGTAAGTTTCCCTTCTTCTGAGTTATTTTACATTAATAACTGAAAAAAACCATCTAGGGTAAAATTCCTGTACTTAATGGAGGTAGGCCAGTTGCCTCCATTAAGTTAAGGAAATTTCCCCAAAAACTTTTTACAGTGTATGTTACTAAACCTAAAAAAATCCTCTGCGCATCACGAACATGACATTGCTAATGAGAACGAAAATTTTTAAACCTAGTATCATTTTGGAATACAATAAAACAAAAAGTGGCGTTGATATTTTAGACAAACTAGTGCGTGAGTATTCATGCAAAAGAAATACAAGAAGATGGTCACTGAGACTGTTGTTTAATTTGATTGACATATCATGTTATAATGCTTTTGTTTTGTGGATTATAAAAAATCCTGAATGACGAAGAAAAATATTTCTTCAAGATATGGGGATGGAACTTGTCAAGCCAAATCTTGACAGAAGAGCAAAGAAAATTGATGAAGATGGTCGGGGTTTTCCAAAGGCGGTGACTGCAGTTGTGGAAAGTACTGGAAGAGAAATAATGAAAGATTATGAGGATGACACCGTTAGTCAAGGTACCTACTAAAAGAGGACGTCGCATATGTCGTGGAAATGATAATAAATATTCTCAACGATGCGACAAATGCAATAAATTTGTGTGCGCTCAACATAGCAAATCTATTACCATAAAAGAGACGACATGCATGCTTAAAAGATGAAGATGGGGGAACCATCTTAAAGGTACATAATGAATATAATAATTATAGCTACACATAATATATCATTTTTGGTTTCCAGATTTCACCTAACGAAGAATAATTTTTTTTTAAATTACGAATTTATTGCTTGTATTTTTATGTGTTTTTATATAAACAATAAAAAGTATTGAATTAAATTATTAAATTCAGTGTTTTATTTAAAAATTCATAAGAAATTACAATAATACCTTAATTTGTATATTTCATGATATATTATATAAAATTAAAATCAGTGGGTCAATATTGACCCTATTTCGGTAAACAAAGTTTTGTAGATATTACGGTCACGTAAAGGTTGATACTTTTATTACTACCTTCCTTACAGTATTGAAGTATTCTAGAATGTATTACTCTGTTCTTATATAATTCATTAATTATAGATTCCCGTTTAAACGCCCGGAAATATTACAATTGTGGTAAAATGCCATCAAAAGGAAAGACTGGGAACCATCAAAAAGCAGTAGACTATGTAGTAAACATTTCAAGGAAACAGATTATCAAAACAGAGTAGATCCTTTAAAAAAAATATTAAAGCTAGATGCTGTTCCAAGTATTTTTGATTTTCTCAAACATTTACAAAAGCAGGCACAACCCCGAAGGCAATTAATTCGAAGTGAAACTAAGGCTATGAGTGATGAAGACGAGTTTTGTGTAATAAACATTAAATAAATTACATAAAATAAATAAAATTAAATTTCAGGCAGTAGAAAATATGGAAATTTTCTCTGAACCAATACCTCTTTTGAAAGATGTAACAACACAAACGAATTTTAACCAGGAAGTAGACAATGCAGTTTTAAAAAGAAAATTAAAAACTTTGAAACAGAAATTACAACGTATTGTGAAAAAATTGAAACAATGCAAGAAGTAGTTGAATTATTGACAACAAACTGCTGCACTAATGAAAATTTAACACTAGTTATAGAAAATTATTTTAAAGGTAAATTACAACCGCAATTAACATTATGTACTACTTTAATAATTAGCATTTTAGGATTCCCTTGGAGTTATTAATAAACCAACACAAAAATGAAAATGTAGCGCCAGGACGTAGGAGGTATTCAAATTTAATGAAATAATTTGCTCATACGTTATACTTTTACTCCCCCAAAGTTGAAGTTTCTTCAAAAATATTTTATACTGCCTAATGGACGTACTATTCGCAACTGGCTGCCAAGCATAGATTGTTTTCCTGGGTTTTTAAGTGAGGTATTCTCTTTTTACGGCCAGTTCCATAATCAAACGCTAAAAGTCTTTTTTGCAAAAGAGTCTTTTAAGATAATGAACCAATTAGGGATGCATTTAATGTACCAACACCAGTCGCTTTAGCTAAAATTTCAATTTGTAAATTAATTATACGTTGGCTGCCCTGAAAAATAGTTTCTTTTATGTTTACTCCTACAAATTGCCAATTCGCGGGAAATATGTGGCATTTTTGATTGTATTTGAGGTTATTCTGCGGTACTTCCGTACATTTGAAACAAGCGTGCTTGTTATTTTTTTAAATTGTAGATAATTAATTATTCGGTAATAATATGTACATCAATAAAAAGAATGCGCCTAATAAACTTTACCAAGCAGGAGGAATTGTCATTATTGGAGGAAATAAGAAAACGCAAAATTATTTTAGAATGTAAAACAACAAATAAATTTTCCAATAGCCAAAAGGCAAGTACTGATATTTATTTATTTGTCTGCTACTCTAATGTACTTTTATTACTTGTATTTTAGGAAGATACATGGAAGACAGTTTATAAATCATTTAATGCCAAGTAGACAGTGGTTCGAAGTATAGAACATATGAGAGCTAAATATGATAATTTAAAGTCCAAAGCTAAAAAAGAGGTAGCACAACAAAGGTTGCATGTTCAGGGCACTGGTGGTGGCCCATCCAAATTAAAAGATTTGGATGTTGTTATCCAAGCGGTGTTGGAAATTATTAATTTAAAAACGATGGTTGGGTTTAATTTTGAAAACGATTCTGATGCTATTACTCTCGATGTAATTACTTCATTCTATAAAATTTCTTGTATATATAAATAACGTTACTTTCAAACAACTGCCACAACTGTCGACATAGAAAACAGTCTTCAATTGCCTACAGTGGAAGAGATAATTTATGATATTCCAGTCACACACTGTGATAATGTAATTATTACATTTGTGTCGCCTAATTCCAAAACCGACCAAGTCCACACATGTTGGTTTTTCAGGAGAGCGTAAAAACCACTGTGCCAAGTTGAATTACCCCTGAAATTCGGCTAGGATGTCAAAAAATAAACAAAAATTTTATAATCTTGTACCCTTAAAGACAATGAGGAATTATTAAAAATGGACGTACCATACACAAATCAAAAATGACTTGGTCGGTTTTGGAAATGAACTGTGGATTTAGTCAGTTCTGGAAATGAATTGTGAGGATTTAGTCGATTTTGAAAGTAAGGTTCTGAAGAATAAGTTTAAAAAGAGAATGCAGCAAAATTGTATTGAAATATTAAAATTATAAAAAAAACATGTGTGCATATTTTTAAACAACACTATCATATTCAAAATCTGACTCTTTAACTTCCAAGTCATGTTCTTCATCTTCTTTACCTTGGATTTCACTCTCATTATCCAGATGGTTTTCCAATGCCTTTTTATAGAAGTCTAGGTGGAATCCTTCACTTTTTTCTTTCCAGTTTTGGCCAAAATGCTTAGTGAGTAGTTCGTTAACATTATTTAATTTTTTAGGGTTCACACGAATTGTGTTTAGTGGAACTTTGTTAGGGTTGATATTGGCAATCTTTTGTCGTTGTTTGCAGATCATAGCTGGATTACTGATATCGTTTTTGTAATTAGGTTCTCCTCTAACCAACACATAATTTTTTTTCGACTTTGTAAATATAATTCGCTTACACGATTTAATTTGGAAAGGTAAATTGTTGGTAGCCTTCAAAACTTTTTTCCCAGCCGTTGTTGAGTGCCATACTCTTGAAAAACCTTGTAGTATGTCTCTGGTTCTATGATTGTGTCTTTCTTCTTGATTCTCTTTTCAATTAATGCAAAAACCCTGTCAGGTGGCAAAAATGAATGACCGGTAACAGGGAAGACGAGCACGACTTTATCAATATTTTTCGGAGCTTCTAAAAACCATTTTGCGCACATGGCCAGTACAATGCTGTTTTTGTTCTGGCCTGCACATCCATCTGCTATTAGCCGAATCTCTTTCACTGTTTCAGTCAATTCCAGTTTGTTCAAAACATTATAAATGGCCGAAGCAATTTCGTTTGAACCCTTTGCTGATTCACTTTCGAACCAAGAATGTATGAAAACTCGGTTCTTTGACAATTTGCTTTTAGAAGACCCAACAACAACGGTAAAATTATATAAGTAAAGTTGCCTTTTATAATAAGTAATTTGGTCCGGTATTTTGGGTAATACTAAATTCTTCTGACAGTCAAACGATATAATCACTAAGTCTTCTCTGGTTTCTTTCAGTGCATCAAAAAAGGCATTGGCTCTTAGTTTGTGCACTCGTTGCAGTGTCATTAGTTTAACTTTCTCGTCTTGATTTTTTGCCAATTTGATTTTTTCCTTATATTCAAGGCATTGGGAGCAAACATCTACTTGTGGTGCATTGAACCCAATGTTAAATTTGTGGTTGAAAATAGTGCGAAAATAACTTTGCTTGCAATGCAGGTTTTCAGGTGATTCATTGAGATACATTTTCCACATTTTTCTAATACTTAAGTCACTGGTCAAATATTGCCTTTCACTTGTACCTCTGCAATAGTGTTTTTCTAATACTTGGAATTTTTTAATAAAATTTATCACATTCGCTTGGCGACCTCTGTTTTTGAAGGATCTGTGATCTCCACCCCTAGTTTCCTGAGGCATTTCACCACTTTCCAGAAATCGACGCAAGACGCCTTCCAGTCGGTGCTTTTTTACATTAAGGATACCTTGAAATGCTTGTTTGCAGACAGGGACCACTGAATGATTGGCTGTTTTAACAAAGTAACTTGCAGATACTTTACGCTGTTGTATTCTACGCTTAGCTGTACCTTTGCAAGTTTGTCGCTCTCTTCTTCGTGCAACTTGTCCAGCAGAAGCATATTTTATCAGAAAACTATCTTGTTTAATTTTGTCTAAATATCGATAAAATTCGTTATGAAACTCTTCAATATCATTGAGTGAAAGCAACGAACATTTAAATCTTTTCGAATTGTGGCCACATTTTGGAACCTTGGGATTTTCTTTGCTTGTATATCTATAATTTCACAAAACCCCATTACACAAAGTGGAATTTTTATAAACAAACTAAAACTAACCTAGCCTTTTTAGAAATATTTTTCTGCCAATTTTCTGGGGCCGATTTTCTTTTACGGGTCTTTGCGGAAGCTTCCTTTATCGTTTCCATCACTTTTACACTTGTAATAACAACCTCAAACTAATCTTATTCACCCCAACAACTGTTATAAACACAACCGAAAAAACAACATTAAAAGGCGGGCATCTGAACCACACCACGTCGACCGTCATTGTGGATATAGTCAGTTTTGGAATTAAACCTCAACTTTGCTTTCATTTTTAAAGCGGTTATCGTCGGTTTTGAACTAGAACCTTTATACAGATCGATAGATTTGATGATTGGCTAACAGATGGCACCACTAACTCATTTTCGATCAAAAGTGGAATTAGTCGGTTTTGGAATTAAGCGACTCATTTATTAATATATTTTTGTAGGTATGCATCTGTGTAGATATTAATTAAATGTTGTTATAGATATATCCGACAAACAATTCATTTACATTGGAAATTCCAAATGTGGA
Source organism: Amphimallon solstitiale (assembly GCA_963170755.1). Taxonomy (NCBI): domain Eukaryota; kingdom Metazoa; phylum Arthropoda; class Insecta; order Coleoptera; family Scarabaeidae; genus Amphimallon; species Amphimallon solstitiale. Next base: position 95,445,186 of record OY720677.1, on the reverse strand, counting down.
AGTAACCGAGTCACAAACCACAGTTACTACTTGTAGCAATATGCAAATGAAATCAAACGATTTAGTAAATTTATAGTATTTTGTGTGACAACAGTTTATATATTTTTAACTTATTGCAGAATAAGAAAGCAGTAAAAGAGGTAAAGGTAGAAAAAGATTGGAGTAGTTACACTCCAAACCAAATCAAGAGACCAATTACAAAAAAGTTGAGGCCAATAGTTCCAAATCCTGCATTTTCAGCTAAAGCAGAATATTATAAAAAAAGTTAGAACTTTTGCAAAGTACTGTTGCAGTAGCAGAGAAACGCATGGAAGAAGAACATAAAAAAATGGTGTCTCCTGATGTCACTAATAATCTTTTAATATATTCATCAATGAAACTGACTTTGTTTTCGAATTTGTAGGCTTTTGATTTTTTGAGTCCCGGTCGCATTTTCGTATCCAGCGTACGGTATCGCAAGATCATTTTTACCGAGTACCCCCGAATGTGTCCACGTATCCAGCGCGCGAGAACGCATTGTTCAGGCCTCTCGCGTGGTATCCGGCGTTCAGTATCGCATTATATTGACGAGACTGGCGCTACTAAGTAATATTTTACATTTAAGTGACATTTAATTCAAAACACAGACAGTCAGTTAACATTTTTATTACAAGTGCGTAAAATAAACCTATATGTTTTTAAAGAAATAAGCATTTTGATTATTTTAAAAACTTATTGTCTCCTAATTGTGCGGTGCTTTCGCTTTCTTTTTAATTAAGGAAGAAACTTTTCGCCCACTTTGCACTTTTATACGTCCACATGCATGAATCTTTCTTCTTGAAACTGCTGTTGGTTGAACAGATATCTTTTTTCCTTTTCTGCATACTTTTTTGCTCGAATTAGATCTAGCGTGTGTAATTGGTTTGAAAGCATTGTATAGGGCAGACAATAACGTTGACTCCGACTTAACATATTTGTTATAAGAATTTATGCAAACATCTACTGCCGGTATGAAATTCTCAGGGTTATTCTCGATAGAGTTTCGAACAGATTCAGCAAATGTGTGTATAAATTGATCCCAATTTGTCTTCGCAACTTCCTTTTTTTCGATTGAAGTACTACTTGTAGATTCCTCATGTGTGTATGACGCATCAATATTGCTGGAACTGTCACTTCTAATACCATCGTTCTTCTCATGGTGCTTTCCATTTACACCATTTACACACAAGTGATATTGAGTCGCTCAGTTATGTAAGTAGTTATACTCAGATAATAACGTCACTGTTCGAACGGTAAAAGGAACGGCAGGATAGGTAGATACAACTGAGCAATTATATTCAAAATAAATAGTTGATATAACCTTAAATTACCTTTGCATTATACCTACTGTTTTTTTAGTTAAAGTTATCAATTGAAAAGGCTTTAACTAAAATTATGAGTTCGTGTGATACCTTAAGTGTTATTATGAAGGTAAGTTGATGATGAGGCATATGCTAATTATTACGTTAATATACGAATATTACCATTAGATTTCAGCCGACAATTCTGAATTGGATTGGACCAGTTCAGACTCAAATGAATTTGAATTTTTTTCCAGCTCAGAATCAACGTCCTCGAATGATTCCGATTTATTAAAACCGCCCAAAAGGAAATTACATAGAATTACAACTTTTATGGACACTATAAGAGAATACGATGAACAAGAATTCAAGGAACATTTCCGATTAAATCGGTTAACTGTAGAGATAATAATAAGTATGTATGATATTGAAAAATGACATCAATTGTAATATTTAACTTATATAAATTACAGATATGGTTGAATTAGAGCACATTTTACCTCAACATAAATTTGGTAGGAAAAAAATCAGTGCACAGAAAGCAGTTTTAATGACGTTATGGTATCTATGTAATACAGAGACATTTCGTCAATGCTCCGATAGATTTAATGTAATCAAAAGCTCTTGTCATCGTATTATTAAAAAAATAACAAGTTTTTTGGTTAAGAAAAGTGGACAATATATTGCATGGCCCACTGGTGAACAATTGAATAGAATGAAACTTGGATTTTTCAAATTACATGGAATTAATGGGGTAGTTGGTGCTGTTGATGGGAGTCATGTGAAAATTAAAAGACCAGTCTCCAAACATCATTATGTATATTTTAACAGAAAAGGAGACTATAGTCTTCTTATACAAGGTGTTTGCGATAGTAATAAAAAATTCATTAGTTTTTTCTGTGGAGAACCAGGATCTATACACGACAGTTACTCACTCCGTTTAAAGATAATGGCAATCTCACACAAAATGAAAAAATATTTAATTATCGCCATTCTGCAACTAGGATTGTGATAGAAAATGCTTGTGGACTTTTGAAAGGAAGGTTTAGAAGATTAAAGTACTTTGAAAACGATGATCTTGGGTTTGTTGAGCAGTGCATAGTTGCTGCTGCTGTACTGCACAACATTTGTTTGGACAATAAAGATGATGTTGAGTTTGATATTGACGATAATAATGCCGAGGACAACGAAAATATAAATACTGTGGTAGTTAGTGGTGTAAATGAGAAATATTCCAAACGAGATGAAATATTTAGACAAATGTTTATTTAAATAATTTATATTTATATCTACAAATATATTAACATTAATATAATAATATGCAATTTTATTAAAGAGCAAAAACAACAACAAAAACGCAAACATTTTACATGTAAAACTAAAATATATTCTGTAATGGTTTCCAACCTAACACAAATTAACACAAAAATTTTTGAATTCATTCTATCTGTTTTCTTTCTTTTAAAATATTTTGTAAATCTTCTAATATTTTAAATTTTTTCTTTTCCAGTTCAACTTTTTCTTTATATAAATCTAGTCTTTCTTTTTTATATTTTAAGCTCTTTTCAACATACAGTTTTTTGGTAACTTCTTTTTCTTTTATTGCTTCCAGTTTATTTTCCAACAAACTTTTTTTAATTTTTATTAGTTCCATTGACGCATTTTTTCTTTTTGGTGCACAAGATGAACCATTAGAGCAAGAAGATGTTACTGATCCAATAGGATCACCATTGACATTTGATGATTGGAATTGAGAATCTTGTGATTCGAGGTTATCAATGTCTAATGAGTGTGGGCTTGCATTTGATGGTGAATCACCCAATATATCATCCAATCGACTATAGAAAGAAAATTTTACAGGTCCTCTTCCCGTTCTAGATTGTATATCTTTAGTACTTTTGTAGGTACGAACCAAGTTTTGCCATTTCTTTTTGCAGGTCATTTCAGATCGCTAAAAATAAAAATTATCTGATATGACATATAGATATTTCTTCAGATATTCATGAATTACTAAAGAAAGTAAAAATAATAAAACTAATTGCATTGCAATTCTATTATGTAAGTATAAAATTTTACTTACTTCAATATTTTGACTATTAAGTTCTTCGCTAATAACTGACCAAAATGTTTTTCTTTTATGAACATGATGCATGTCATCATAACGACTTTCTACAGCTCCTATTAAAGCTGAAGTTTCATTTACTGACCAGGTGTTTCTTTTTTCTTTTATTTTGTTAACCTCTAAATTTCCATTTTCAGTCACATTAGTTATTTCTTCAGATTGTACAGAATTTTCATCACAATTTTCAATGTCGCTTATATCTCTTTCTGTATATTCATGGCTAATGTCAACAATATTTATAGTTTTCTTAACACTGCTGCTTTCATTTCCTTGATTTTTAAAGTATGCTTCATTATTTTCCTTAAATGCTATTAAATTATTTGGGACCCACATTCTGCATTTTTGCTCTAAAATATATTCAGAGAATAGTATTTAACATATTTTATTTATTTTATAATACTTACCAGTGTCTTCCACATAGAAATCACCATTAGCATTCATGCTCCACCCCTCTGCTACTCGTAATAAAAGATACGACATAACTATTCTATTAATAAATTTTATTATTTTATATAACCTCACTTCTTAGAATGCATGTAGAGCTGAACGTCAAAAATGCTAGTGAGTCTATTCCACTCATTAAAGCACATGGTCTTAAACATGTGCAGATTATGGTGAGCCACTCAGTTTAATCTCACTTACTAATGTCAAAAGGAACGCGCATTAAAGTGAGTTATGACGTCATTGATGACAATTATCTGAGTTTTCGTGCAAATGGAAAGCAACTATTCTGTCCATTTTCGCTTTCTGATGCAGCTGCCGTTGTTAATTCAAGCGGGTGAAATAATTCATTTGGTGCTATTTTTCCTCAATTTGAAATTAACTTTACCGATGAAGAGAAAAAGTGAGATTCTTCTTGTTTGTCGTTTTAGAACGACCACAAGCCACACAATTCACCATTATAAAAGCACTAAAGTCAATTTGACTAATAACTGACCTGCCTTAAAGCGTTAACTTCCGTCTAAATAATGCCTATTCCCCAACCACTTTATTACCACTCCTGTTCTATTGTTTCCTCGTAGGGTAATACGTACACAGCTACGTACCTACAATTATGCAAGCGTAATTTGTAAATTTAATTTCTGTATAACGTGTACTTTTAGGGTTAAGACTAATTCTTAGGACTACCTAATACTAAGTAACGGAACGCTGCATAAACTCACCATTAGACCATTTAAACATTATTATAGACACGCCGCTATGCACGATGCAGTATGTAAAGCAGTTGTTTGAAATATAAAATGTTGTATTATGTTTATTGAATAAAATAGAATAAAGAGTGTTTGTGTCTAATAAAGATTAAATAATAAAAGGTAAGACTTTGGAATGTCTGACTCACAACACTTCGACTTTAGACGCTACACGCTAGTACTGACCATATGGCGCGCGGATCGGAATCAATTGCAGAATGGCGGCAGTTTGAATTAAATAAACTCGTGTACAACAATGGTTTTTTATATAAATGTTTATAATCTCTGTTAATATAGTAATAAATTTGACGTATAGTTTTTTTTTTCAACGTTATATAAGGTAATACAGTTTAATTACTTTATTTTGGCCAGAAATATTACATTTTAAAGTTTCCATTAAAGCAGTCATTCAATCAATATGAGTAAAAATACTTACCTCGAGAATTATGAGGAAAGATGGACGAAGGGTAGGTATATGAAGTCGATTTTCAAATAAAATAGTTATAATTGAAGACCTTGGGACCAGAAGGGGACATGCCATCAAACAAAGTTTTGGAAAAAACGTAATTTTTAACTTATTTTCAAATCGTGAAATTCAAGTTTAAATTTTTATTGGATATAAGGTCAACATTAGTTTGGAAATATGTAATTAAAAACATAACAGAAGTAACGCAAATGTTTATTTAACGGTTTTTGAATTTTTGCATTTTTTTTTGAAAAATCTGAGGCCCCTTTCCCCTTTTACATAAAAAATATTATATTCTAAATAAATGATCATAAAATTCAGTTTGTTCAGTCATTATCTTCAATGTCCGAGAAATCATCCAGATGTTCAATATCTTCCAGTGGTTCATCATTTGTATCTGGTAAAATCTGTTGGCAAGCACCAATCTCTTCATAAAATTTTAGGAAGGCTGGCGGAATAAACTGTAAAAGCTGGGAAATATTTTCAATTTTTTTTCTGTTTAGTGGAATAGGCTGACTATATTTTGTTTTCAAATCTCTTGAAAGTAACATTGACTTCCTTAGACCTTCCTTCCCAATATTAACTGGTTTAAAATCTTCATTTATAAGATGTTTGATGTACATTATGTTAGGTTCTTCAGATGAAAACTTGAGCATTGATATTTTGGAAAAGTTAACTTTTTCTTTCTTATCTGTACAGCTTTTTTTAGTAATTTGGCTTTGTAACTCTTTAAAAACTCTTTTATAGAAGGAAACGAGGAAGACCGGCAAAGTCATGGATAAGTGGGGTTATGGAAACAATGAAAGATAGAGCAATAGATGAAGACATCTGGAGAGACAGGAAGAGATGGAGATCGAAATGCGGGAAACGGCTGACGCTGTAGGACCCCCGCTTATATATATATAACTCTTTAAAAGAAAAAAAATCAGATTGGTTCAATACAATCACCTCAAAGCAATTTTTTCTTTTACATTTTCTCACTGCTTCATACCAGTCGTCTGGAGTATACACTTGTTTCATTCGATGACGTTTATATTTCTCAATGGCTGCAAAATCACGGTCACATGGTAATCTCGTATGTCCTACTACCAAGTATTTGTGCTCAATAGAAGTGAATATGCCTTCTAAAGTAAGTTGTTGCCACAAACAAATTAGAGACCAATTTTTATTTTGGCCACTGCAGTTATCTGTATACACAATAAGCTTATCAGCAGTGGGCCTATTAGTTGTAAAATGTTTACATAAAATGCTGGCTACTTCGTCGCTACCTCGCTTAGCAATATTTTCTGGCCACATGTACATGTAGGCTTTGCCACTAATACAGTCATGGATGCCGAGGTTGTAAACCCATGCCTTTCTCATATAGAACGCTGCTCCCACTGTTAAATTTGGCACTGGCATAGCCTGTTGTAGATCAAAGCTAATAACCATTGAATTTCCTGTAGCCTTGGCCTCTTCTGTATCCTGTTTCATTAAATCCTGCATGGCTTGAGCACGTCTCTGGTGTAATTCTAAATCAATTTTTAACTTTTGTACAACTTCTGGGTCAGCTTCATTATTAATTTTTATGTTCAGTGAATCACAATTTTTACAGGTATCACTCTTAGGTAATTTAAAACCTATGTTATACTCGGTGCAGAATATTCTCCTGTATTTATCTTGCGTTACTGCTACAAAATTATTTTGGCGGCACCAGTCCAGATAATAATCATGATATAAACTGGAAATAGAGAGATCGGAATCAAGGTAGACTTTGGTTGGGTTTTTTTGCCTGCTATAATGACTTGTGTATTTAGGCATTAAATCAATATGCTTTCTGACATTTTCACAGTGTTCTTCCGGTATCTTCTTTTTGTTGTTTTCATGCCTTCCTCTTTGGTCTGACTTTGGAGTAGAACTACCTAAAAACACAAAGAGGTTACTTTAAGTCTGTCTCATCAGCAAAATATTACATGTTGCGCCGGTTAAGGCATCCGATCTAGATTAATATATTAAAATTACTATTATAAAAAAAATAAATAAATGAAAAGAAATTTTAAATATCTTTTGTATAAAAAAAATTTCAAAATTCGGACCGGAAGTACCACTTTTACTCTTACCGAATATCGATTTTTTGTAGATACGTCGTAAATTATGCATTCTATATATATTTATTAAGAGTGCAAAAGTATTTATAGTTGAATTTGCATTCATAGATGTTGATTGTGTAATACAGTCATTGATTTTTGTGTTAATATTGTTGTTAATTTCAGATACCTATCACAAGGAACTAGTCTACAAGCCCTGGCATGGACATTTCATGTGGGCCTAACAACAGTCCATAAAATTGTCCATGAAACCTGTCAAGCGTTGTGGAATATGCTCAGTCCATTATATTTAAAATCACCATCCACGGAAGAAGATTGGATGAGCATTGCTCATGGTTTTTCACACCGATGGAATTTGCCTCATTGTGTAGGTGCACTAGATGGGAAGCATATTAATATTCAAGCGCCTGCTAAAAGTGGATCTTTATATTACAATTACAAACATAGATTTAGTATAGTTCTGTTGGCATGTTGTGATAGCACATACCGCTTTAGAATGGTAGACATAGGAGCGTATGGGTCACAAAGTGATGGTGGCATTTTGAAGCACAGTATTTTCGGTAAAAGACTTGAGCAAGGAGATATGAATCTTCCTCCAGCCACTAATTTACCTGGTACAGATACGCAAATGCCATATTTTTTAGTAGCCGACGAGGCATTTCCATTAAAAGAATACATTATGAGACCATACCCAGGGAAAAATCTGTCCAACACAGAAAAAGTGTTTAATTACCGATTATCTCGTGCCCGTCAAGTAATTGAAAATACATTTGGAATAATGGTTGCCAGATGGAGAATTTTAAAAACCACCATGAATGCTAAAATTGACAATGTGGACAACATTGTAAAGGCCATTTGTTGTACTTCATAATTATTGTCAAACAGAAAATATGAATATGTACTGTCCAACAGGGTACACCGACACAGCTGATGAGAGAAATGGGACCTGGAGAGATGAAGAAACTCCTCTTCAGTCAGTAGGACGACTAGGGGCCAATATTGCACGAAGGCAAATCTATAACCTTAGAGATGGATTGGCTGAGTATTTTATATCAGATCATGGAAGTGTGTTATGGCAAAATGACATCATTAATAGAGGACGCGTATTGACATAATGCTGCTTAATAACCATGATTGTACTATGAGAGTCAAAATGTTTGATTGAGTTGGCAGCCCTTTTCAAGCACATTTTAAGTTTTGTAATTGGTAATATTCAGTTCGGAACTGTCAACAAATATCATTTGTATTGAAATCGAATAATTCAGTAGCGTGGTATATATTTTTTCGTGTGATTAAATGACACATTGTGATTAAATGACAACATATATCATGAAATTATTCGTGAAACGGCAACTTTATAACAATAAATCAGGTTAACCAACTTAATCAATCATTTTGACTCTCATTGTATATAAAAAACATTCTACTATAAAAATATTAAAATAAAGAATTATTCTATTTTGTTCGTAAATATTTTATTATTACTTGAACTATTTACAATTGTCCACTATTGCTTAGTCTAGATCTTCTAGTATAATTAACATTTTTTTACGTTTTTCTCGTGCTACTTCGGTTGACATTTCTGCCAACCGAGACCACACATAATTAGTAAATGTCCGGTTTGGGTCATCTGTTGCTGGTTCATGTAATGAACTGGCAATCTTTTTTGCCACCTGCACCACCTCTGACATTTCCACATCAACATTCCGCTTTCGTTTGCCCCTATCTATAAAGTATACATGTAATCTCAAAATTACTAACAGGTAACTATATTAATTTACCTTTGGATGTTACAGGTGTGGTCGGCAAAGTTGTAACATCTGCCCCAGTGGTAGGTGTCGTATTCACTCCGCCCTCTGGCTCAGTCTCCAGTTCGTTGTCCCCTTCTGTTGGAGACAATATGACCTCCACACTGGACCACACTGAACCAGAGGAGCACCAGGATGATGGACGACTATCGATAATTTTTTTTGTTGCCGATATTGTAGTGTATGTTCTATAAAAAACGTTTTCACTCTATTGCAATAAGTACAAAAATATCTACCTACCACTCGTATTTACTATTTCTGAAATTTCTTGCCATGCTTCATTTTTTTTTTTTTGATTTTTATAATCCTTGTTGGATAGGTCAAACAAAAATGGGTAATTTTGAATTACTTCTATTAATAACAAAACATTTTCATCTGAAACTATATTGGCCTGATTTACAAAAAAAATAATCACAAAAAAATTAATACATACCTGCCTGTAACTTGGACTCCATGTTTATTTACAAACTGATACAAACTACGCTGGTCATGTGACACTTATTTGCCCTATGATTGGACCGCTGTTCGACGTCATCCACCGGCAACGACGAAAGATAAAAGTTGGTTATGTTCGAACAGCATCGAACGATAGCTCAACGTCAAACAGCAACAGTAACGAAGTTTATAAATTGCTCTATAGCTTCCCGTGTATCCAACTTTGGACAGGAACGTCAATTGCAAACAGCAACAGCAACGTCAAGTTTATAAATCAGACTTTATAGAACGAGCATTATCATGAACGATCGCTACAACTTTATTTTTCAAACCCCAATCATCTATACTAAGGTGACCAGACGTCCTCCTTTGAGGAGGACAGTCCTCCTTTTGAATGAACTGCCTCCTTATTTTTGACGTCCTCCCAAGTCCTCCTTTAGCAAGTATTTACGTTTACTATTTTATTACTTAGTAATAAAAATTATTCTGCCGGCCGTTGAGGCGCTGTGTCTGCATTGGACATTGGACGTACGCATGCGCATGAGCGCATGATTAGTGTTTTTACTTATTTGGGTTGACATGCCTGGAACCAACTCTATCAATTGTCTGACGCTGTGGTATACGCTCTGATCTGACGTTTTTGCTTTATTAATAGTGTTTTAAACTCGGTAGTTGAAGTATAATTTCAAAAATTTAAATGTTTTCTGGAAAATCAATAAGTGAGTACCTATAATAACTAATCATTGATAAATAATAAGTACAAAATTAGAGGGCAACCTTTTTAAACAGGTTATGTTTTTATTACAGATGTAGTTTATTATTTAAGTTAAGTGGTGGTTTGGTGGCGGTGTACATTTTACAGTAACTTGGTGTTGTTTTGACTTTTCAATTATTATTAACAGTTATTATATCAGAAATGAACGTGAAACGTAGAAAGTGCCATTTTACAGAAAAACTGAAAGCTGAGTTTCCCCACATTAAAGCCGATGCATCAAGTGAAGATGATTCAATAGTGAAATGCATTGTTTGCAACACTTCATTCACAATTTCAAGAGGAGAACGTGCAAGTATCACCAAGCACAATGAATGCAACAAACATAAAAAAATATTGGAAGCAACAGTCTCGTCACAGAAGGTATCTTCTTTTTTCGCGAATGTGAAGTTTCTAGAAGACGAGAAGAAAATTGCTTTGTCAGAAGGAATATCTGCGTATCACACTTTGATGCACAACCACAGTTTTTGAAGTATGGATTGTACATCTAAAGTAATTCAAACTTTGTATGAAAAGAAGTTTCATTGCGCTAGAACAAAATGTGAAGCACTGGTAAAACGCCCATTTTCTGATTTTGCCCAAGAATGTTTAAAAAAAGACTTGGCAGAGGCAAGATATGTTACTTTGTTAAGTGATGCCTCTAATCACAAAGCTATTAAATTATATCCTGTTCTTGTTAGATATTTTAAATTTCACACAGGTATTAATGTAAAACTTTTAAATTTAGAGGGTATATGTGGTGAAACTTCAGATATTTTGTTTAATCACATAAAAAAAATTATTGACCAGTATTCATTACATGACAAAATTATTGCTTTGTATGCTGACAACACGAACACAAATTTTGGTGGCTTAAACAGAAAACAAAATAACGTGCATAAAAAGTTAAATAAGTTATTAAACAAAGATATTGTCGGTATTGGATGCAGCTCTCATATTGTTTCAAATGCTATAAATACAGCTGCAAGTCTGATGACTATTGATGTGGAAGTAATAATACCCCAAATATATTTATATTTTGATAGGTTCACAGTCAGGGTAGCAGGTTTAAAAGAGTTTTGTGAGGAAGCATCAGTAGAGTATAAAAATCTATTAGGTTACTCAAAAACGAGGTGGCTTGCATTAATACCGGCGATTGAAAGAATCCTTACTTTGTTTGAGCCCTTAAAGTCTTACTTTTTAAGCCAACAGAAGTGTCCAAAAATCATAAAAAACTTTTTTGAGAATGATCTTGCAGAAGTTTTTCTTTATTTTATTCACTCACATGCGACAACTTTTCATAATACCATTTTAAAAATTGAAGGAAATAACATTTCGGTTACAGAAGTTAATGCAGCATTATCAGAATTAAAACAACAACTAGAGTCTAGGCTAGAAATTCATTTTTTGCCAATCACAGTCAGCAGTTTATTAACACGCTTAGAAAATAGTAATCCAGGTATTAAACAAAAAATTTTATTCGAAGTACGAAACTTCCACACAAATAGTCTTGGTTATCTCAAAGAATGGACAAAACAAACGGACAGCTTTCAAAATTTCCAGTGGATTTTATTCAATCTAAACTTTGAATGGGAAGATGTTCAAAATAGTGTACTATTTTTACAAGAAAAATTCCATGTTCATGTTGATGACAATAAGTTATTCGATGAGGTGAGAATTATTAAGAATTATGTTACACCTGAAAAAATTTCAACATGGACTCAAAACAATGTAGAGGTAGGACAAAGGTGGCTTGAAATATTTAACCATTTAAAAAATAATTTTATTCCACACGAGAATTTAAAAGTAATAGTGGAATTATGTCTTTGTCTTCCTGGAACTAATGCTAGTGTAGAAAGAGTTTTTACATTAATAAATGAAATTTGGACTGTGGAAAAGTCACGTCTTACGGTAGAAACTCTTTCCGCATTGACTTTTGTTAAGTATAATATGAATATGTCATGTGAAACCTTCTCCACAGTGCTATCAAGCAATGAAGTGTTATTAAAAAAATACATTCTAGCGAAAAATATACATAAATCTATATGTATGTATATGTAGTGCAGGCTTAAGTACCTAGTTTGTAAGAAAAAATAAAAATATATATGTATATCAAACAAGTTTTTTTTTTGTTAGTTACTATTGATAATACCTAAAGTACTAATACCGTAAGCATAAATGCGCGCTTGTACCAGTATATGATATTACACAAACATTTCTGTCCTCCTGAACCATTCTGAAATTCTGGTCACCTTATCTATACAAGTTGCAATTCTATCCGCTAGATTCTGAGCAGTGTGACTTTCTTCCATGCCTACTGTTGTCAAAGCGAATCCTTTATGTATCCAATTTTTACTTAAAAAATGAACCGTAATAGTCAAATATGAGTCTTGTGATCGAGATGTCCAACAATCTGTTGTTAAAGATACAGTCGGCTCGTTATTAAGTTCCTTTACTTGATACCAAAGATAATGGTAACTGAGTTACTGATATCATTTTGCTAGTCTTGAGAAATGATCTCTGTGTTTTGCGCTATTTTTCGATGTGAATCAAACGGCCTATGTTTATTAATTTCGGTATTATTAGCTTCTGCAGTTGTATTACTTTCTTCTGATGAGTTATTCGTTAACTGCAGTAGTATTTCGCCTGAAATATTGGTTCATCGACGTTTTTTTTTATTTTATATACGAATAATATTAAAAATACTGGGTTATTTTTTATCTTTTTCTTCTCTTACGCATGAAAACATGATTGAACCTTTAAAAAATAACACACCTCATCATTAACTAAAACTGTAACGGAAATATAAAATAATTTAAGTGACAGAATTAATGGAATTTAAGAAAAAGAAATAATTTGTAAATATCCAACCACGCTATACGATTACCTCTGAAGCTAAGGAAGTAGATGAGGCGACTGACATTGAGTGCCGATCTCAAGTATCTGTTATTTTACGTTATATTAGAGAAGGTAATCCTTTCACAGGATTTTTTGATGTTAGTGAAGGTCAAACTGCTACCCACTTATTTCATTTTTTGATAGAAAATTTTAATACGATATCCCAATAAACTAATTGGTCAAACTTTCGTCATAAGTTTATTGGTGGTAATGGCGAACGTGTCGATGGATGAGAAAAGTTGTAAAATTTGTGAAAAGGAGGTAAAAGATGAGCAATTAAGCTTAAAATGTAGTGGATGGTGTGAAAAAAGTTTTCATCAGAAATGTACAAAGATGAGCATAGTCAAATGTAATAAGATATTAGAACTGGAAGATATGGTGTTGTGGTTATGTCAAGAATGTAAAAAGGAATGGTATCTTTCAATAAAGATGAAGAGAAATAAAATGAACGAAGAGAAATCATTAAGTAAAAGAATGGAAACGGTAGAAGAAACTGTTATAGCTATACTAAAGAAAATGAATGAAGTAGAAGGAAGAAGTGAAAATGCAAATGTACATAAGATCAGGTACTCAGATATTGTAAAAAGCAAACCAACTGAAGAAATTTTAATATTGGAAAATAAAAACAAGGATAGTGGTGATATTGAGTTGAAAGATAAGTTGATGAATAACATTCATCCACAGCAGTTGCAGAGAGGAGTTAAGAAATTATGGAACATGAACAATGGCAAAGTAGGTATTAGGGGAGAGGCGGTGAATTGTGCGCACCTAAGGCATGTTGTTTATAACAGATGGATGTTTGAAGATACTGACGTATAAATTTAGCAAGGCATACCCCAGTAACTTATCTGCGAAAAACTTAACAACAATTTCCATTTAGAAAAGAACATTTATTGAAAATTAAATAAATTTGAATTGGTGCAAAGCGCACAATTATCAACCTTAGGCAACTAATTGTGCGCACGCGGATTCTAAATGTGCGCACTGCAAAAAATAGATTTGATTACATACATAAATAATGTAACAAACTAAGAAATAAATATTTTAAGTAGAAAACAAATTCATTTAACAATATGTTAGGTATTAACTATTAACTGCATATAAAAAAGTAAAATTATTTAAGAGATCGCGATCGCAATCATTTTTATTCTATAAAATATCAGTCTTAGATCAGTCTTATTTATCGCAAAAATCACAAACGAACCCTTCCGGTGAATCCCATCCCGTGCATAAGCTGTGAGCCCATCTACTGCAAATGGTGCACCTGTACCACAGTTCGTTTTTCTTACTGGAGTCACCGCAGAGGGCGCATACATCCTGGATATCGTCTGAGGAAATATCATCCAACTCATCGTCGTTACAGATTTCATCAGCTTCAACATCAGCATCCGAAGATGATGTTTCAGTAAATATTCTCTTTTTAGTTAATTTTCGATCGGTTTTTTTATTTTTTATTTTAGTATAATTTTTATTATTTAAACCAAGACGATTCTGTAAACTTTCCTGCCTAAGCTTTTTCCTTTGTTCATTTTCAACAAGTTTTTCTTTGTTTGGCGTACTTGTCAATATCTCCGAAGTCTGTTTGCTTCGATTTCGTTTTTTTGGCACTGATTGTGGTGTTGGCACAGGACTTAGTTCTTGGATACTGACGTGAGCTTTACTGCAGCCTGGCTGTACATCCTCCTTTGGAGCTGATGGCGGTGTTAACAGTGGACTTTCTTCGTGAACATTTGCGACGTTATCTTCACTGCAGCTTGGTTGGCTAGACTCTCTTGTTTCTTCAACAGCACTATGATGTTTCGCTGGCATGAAATTTTCTTCGGAAAAGATATCGGGGTTGAAAGGCCAAATTCCGGTGGCCCTAAAGCCAGAAATCCCTTTTTCCATCGTTGCAACCTGAAGGTATGCAGCATTGAATATTTCGGCAATGTCATCTGTCGTAATTCTTTCTCGTTGTGTAAGAAAAAGTTCACATTTTCGGTTATACGCGTTTTTCAGAGGACCGAAGAAAGACACATCGAGGGGCTGCACTCGATGAGAAGTATGAGGCGGAATTGTAACCATATTGATTCCATGGTCCTTGCAAAAATCAAAAATATTTGATGAGATATGACTAGAATGATTGTCTAATACGAGTAAAACAGGATCTTCTTTGCTCGATTTGGCAACCTTTTGAAAATGAACCAACCATTCATAGAATAGAGACTCGTTGCTCCATCCAGATTTAGAACAACGATAAATTGCATTGATAGGACCATTTCTTGTTAAACTATTAGCCATTCTAATCCTTGGAAATATAAACATTGGAGGAATGTAAGTTGTTCCACTAGCGTTGAAACAACAAATAGCGGTCACATTTTGACCCCTTTCTCCAGAACTTTTTGCCCCTAGTTGTTTGACACCTTTTGGAGCTAAGCACTTCGATGCTCTATGCACGGTTGTTACACCAGTTTCATCAACATTGAACAACCTATCCTCCTTGATATTATAACGTCTCAACAGTTTTTCCAGATTGTTAAAAAATAATTTTAACTCTTCTTTGTTAAAACCAGTAATTCTATTGAGGCTTGTAGACTCGGGTTTTCGAAGAGAAATTTGAGGATTTCGTTCCATAAAATTTTTAAACCATGCTTTCCCTGCCATCTTGATTTCTCTGTTAAAACTGTGTGGCTTGTTATTGGCCTCCGCGTAATTAAAAGCTAGTTGTCTAAGTTTTATACGAGTTAATCCATAAAACAATTTGGCCATATGTATTAGATGATCCACAAGTTCTTTTTCTTCTGCAGGTGAAAATGTAGGTTTCCGGCCCAAACGGGATTCAATGACTTCGTTGCTTTCGTAATATTCCTTCTTTTTTTTCGAATTGTGGATTCAGGAATTCCAAATTTACGACTGGCTTCTCTTATTTTTCCTCCTTCTCGAATAAATTTTAGGGCCTTTTTCATTGTGTCTACCGACCAATCACCTTTGTTGGTTTTTCTAACGTATCTTGGCATCTGAAACATATTATATACGTATGTCTCGTAATTGTGCGCATGGATTGGTAAATGTGCGCACTGCGCATCATTTACCGCCTTTAAGTACTTAGGTTATGTGACACACTATAACGAAAAAACGAAAAATTTAAATAAAAATAACTATACTATACAGATATAGAACAGCCAAAGTAAAATACTCGTCAAAAATTTCCTAAATATTTAAAAAGAAAAAGTACTTACGGCTTATTTATTGTGGATCAGAATTTACAACACAATACATGAAAACAAACAAACTTCATCAACGGAAAGAAGGAGAAAAAACTGTTAAATCTGTACTGATGATTGATCCACTACCAACCACTAGATGGCAAAACACTGTACACATCTAAGTTCTTTAATTTGAATCTTGATATAATGGGGTGCGCACAATTAGGAGCCGCGCACAATTAGCGGCCTCTCCCCTACATGTGAGAAACAAAGTGAAATTGAGTTACTTAAAGCGGAGGTAGAAACTACATTGGGAAATGAAGTGGTTGCCACGATACCAAGGAAAAGAAGGCAAAGAGTAAAAATTGTGAGCATTAATATACAAAAGAATGTAAATGGAGAGGAAGAGGGATATATAACTGAAGAAGAGCTACAAGAATGCATCTCAAAACGAAATACATTAGAAAGTAAAAATATAAGGGTGTGTGCAATACTAAAAAGACAAAAATACTACAAACGCATGAACATATAATGGAGAAAGGCACAATTAAAATAAAGTGGTCAGTCTGTAAAGTATATGAGCACCTGGATGTATTAAGATGTTATAAGTGCAATGGCTATAACCATAAGGATAAATGTACCAGTGATGCATATTGTGCAAGATGTGGAAGTAAAAACCATAAACTTAACGACTGTAAGAGCGATGATGTCTGTTGTGTAAATTGTGTTAAAGCAAATGAGAAATATAACCTAGAGTTTGACGTTAAGCATGAAGTATTTGACAGAAAATGCAGTGTCTACCTGAAAAAAGAAGAAGAAGCGAGAAGAAGGACAGAAAATGGTAATAGGACATAGCAATTAAATAAGGAAGAAATGTTTTTACAAAATGCTCAAAGTACTATAGCACATTTTAGTGAAATAGAACAATTTGTGTGTGAGGTGAAGCCAGCTTTATTGTGCTTAACGGAAACATACTTAACTAGCGACATTGAAGATTATGAAATAAATGTTGAGAACTATTATACAGGGTGTAACAAAATAAGTGTAAAACATTTCAGGGGGTGATTCCTTAGCGAAAAAGAGATAGGGTCTTTCATATAAAAAAACTTCAATGGAGCATCCCTTGTTAAGATACAGCCCCATAAAGGGGGTACATACAATTTGTTTTACAATTTTTCTCACAAACACTAAAAATGTAATTTATTTCCAATGTAACTTTTTGTCTGATTATTTGTTTACCATTTAAAAATCTATTTCCAATACCTTGTTTCATTCGAAACAAAAAATGTCTCTTGAATTTTTTGCCCAAAAGTAATCAGTTCGCAGCAAAAAATTATTTTACGAACAACTACAGAGATACATCGTCATAAATGCGAACTGGATTAGTATTGTTATTTTGTAGTTACTACCTGCATCAAAATACATATGATTAACCCAGATGTGCCCATCGTCCTTTTTTAAGTACATTTGTAAGTTCGTTTTTCAAGAGAGCTGTAATAGTGGTTCCACGTAGTATCGATAGATGTAGCCACACTACATTATTTGTGAAATCTCGGTTTGTCATATTAGTTAGTTACTTTTACCGGTTCTGTGGAAATAAACTTCCAGTGAATTTTCAAAGTGCAGCGTGGAATTTAAAATGGCGTGTCCTATCGACTTGAAACCTGTGGGGTGAGTTTTTTCTTAGTCAAGACAATTATTTATTTATGGTTAGGTTAAAATTTACTTCTAAAATGTTCAATGAAAACATTGCAATGTTAAAAACGGAATTTGTTTTTAACTGTCGCACTTTGCATAACTTACTTTTTAAGTGTCCTTTTAGAAGGACGATGGGTATTTGAATAAAGTTTTTAAAATGTTACAGGGGGCTAACGTTAAATGAAATCTTACAAGCTCTTGAAGAAGATGATACTCTGCCGAACGATAGCGAGGTTGAAGTTACACTCTTCCCCCCCAAAAATGCGTGTGCTGACTTCACCGACGAAGACTCCGGAGAAGAGGATGATTTCTGCATGGATAATTTTCCGGCTTCTCAACTCTTGTCTACAGCCGAACTTTTCATAAAGAATCGACGTAGCGACGATGAAGACGAGAAGACTGAAGAAACTACTCTACTAGTAAACAATGAGACTGAAAAGGAGAAAAGTGAAAGCGAGGATAGTGATCCTGAGTTCAACATTCCTTTATCCTTGCTTCAAAAAAAGAGAAAAAAGTTCCAAAAAAAGAAATACAGCTGGAAAAAGGAAGATCGAATCGTTGATAATTTTGAGTGGCCAAATATGCAAAGTGTGTTACAACAACGCACACCATACGATTTATTCAAAATCTTCTTAGACGAAGAGATAATAGGAATGATATCAACTTACACTAACTTATATGCCACTCAACATAACCGACAAGGCAACGTGACTCCGGAAGAAATAGAAATTGTTATTGGTGTGTTGATACTTAGTGGGTACAACTCGTTGCCTCGTAGGCGTATGTATTGGGAAAATAGTCCAGACACCTATAACCCCTTAGTATCAAACGCAATATCCCGGAATCGCTTCGAGTATGTGATGGCAAATTTCCATTGCTGCAATAATGAAGATCTTGATCAGAAAGACAAATTCGCAAAGCTGAGACCACTTTTTGATCTTATCAATACAAAATTTTTGGAAAATGCTCCTCATTCAGAATTTCACAGTGTTGACGAAGCGATGGTGCCATATTTTGGGAGGCACTCGTGCAAACAATTTATAAAGGGCAAACCGATAAGATATGGATTTAAATTTTGGGTTGGCGCTACGGACCAAGGGTATACTGTTTGGTTTGAACCATACCAAGGCATTGGGAGTAAAATAAATGAAGATTATAAAGAATTAGGTTTAGGTGCTTCAGTTGTGTTACAATACGCAAACATCCTCCTCAGGAAAGACAAGTTTTCTTTTCATCTAGTTTTTGACAACTTTTTTACCAGCGTCCAATTATTGGACGAACTGGCCAAAATTGGTATTCGGGGGACAGGAACAATTCGCGAAAACCGGATGGGCACAACTGGGATGACTCCCAGAAAACTCTTGAAAAAGAAGGATCGTGGCTATTACGAATATCGATGCACATCTGATAATCAAATAGTTGTTGTGAACTGGAACGACAACAATATTGTCGGTATCGCTTCGAACGCAGAAAATGCTTTACCAATAAAGAAAGTCACACGTTACTCCCAAAAAGAAAAAAAGAAAGTTTTAATTGATCAACCAGCTTTATTTTCTACATACAATTCCCATATGGGTGGGGTGGACAGAGGCGATCAAAACATTAGTCTTTATCGTATCGGGATAAGAGGAAAAAAGTGGTATTGGTGTCTTATTTGCCAAGTAATTGACATGAGTGTTCACAACAGTTGGCAGTTGCACCGTAAAGAAGGTGGGAAATTAGATCACCTCACCTTCAGGAGACACATTGTGATTTCCATTTTACAGAAAAATGCAAAACAAACACCCAAACAAAGGAGCCGCCCTTCACAACTAGAAAATCTTGGAACGCGGTATGACCAGATAGCCCATTATATTGCTTCTCAAGGTAAACAAACCCGATGCCGTCTGTGCCACAAAAAAGTGTCTTACAAGTGCATCAAGTGTGATGTGGCATTGCATATTGAATGCTTCGTCCCTTATCACACACAATAAATTTGAATTATAATAATTATATAACTTGTAAGTTGTTTCTTTAAAAAGTGTTCTTACATAAAACTTATTTATTATTTTATCATTTATTGTCCCATCGTCCTTTTAAAAGGACATACCCTAGAGGACCCCTAGGTCACGCTGATTTTTTTTGAACATTTTTCTACGT
The DNA here is from genome assembly GCA_963170755.1 of Amphimallon solstitiale. NCBI lineage: Eukaryota > Metazoa > Arthropoda > Insecta > Coleoptera > Scarabaeidae > Amphimallon > Amphimallon solstitiale. The sequence continues at coordinate 95,425,088 of OY720677.1, read as the reverse complement.
CTACTGAAGCCTTTAAAGTATTAAAAATAAAAGCAGATTTTAAAAAATTAAAAAAAAAAATTTCGGGCATATCTGGGTTAAAGATGAATAAACAAAACTAATTTATTAATAACAAAACATAAAACATGTAGAAATCATAGTAAATGTTCAATATGTCCACCTTCAGTCATTACACATGCGTCTAGACGTCGGCGCATTGAGCTACGAATTCGCTCAAATATTCCTGGGTTCTCTCTAATTACCCTGCACGCATCGATGATGCGGTTTCTTAAGTCCTCTACATCGCAAATCTGAAATGTTTTACACTTATTTTGTTAAATGGTAAACAAATAATCAGACAAAAAGTTACATTGGAAATAAATTACGTTTTTAGTGTTTGTGAGAAAAATTGTAAAACAAATTTTATGTACCCCCTTTATGGGGCTGTATCTTAACAAGGGATGCTCCATTGAAGTTTTTTTATATGAAAGACCCTATCTCTTTTTCGCTAAGGAATCACCCCCTGAAATGTTTTACACTTATTTTGTTACACCCTGTATAGTAAGATGTGATTCTAGTAGTAGGGCTACTGATGGAGTGCAATTGTATATAAGAAATGATGTAAATTACAGAAACGTTAGACTGTTTACATTAGAAAAGAATTATTGGACGATATTAGTAGATGTAGTAATAGGTAAAATACAGTACATGATAGGTTGTTTGTACCATTCACCAAGTAGTGCAGATCATTTATTTTTAGATTTTTTTGAGAGACTTTGTGAAGAATATGTAATAAACAATAGGAATAACTCTATTATTATGTGGGATTTTAATATTAATGTTAAAAAGGAAAGTACTTATTCGATTAGGTTAAACAGATGTTTGAATTATGTAGGACTAAAGCAAAAAATAAATGAACCAACGCACACATCTTGGCGAGGTGAAGCATCAATAATAGATCTGGTAATTTCTAATGCTGGGGACTGTGAAGCTGTGGTATTGACACGACCACATTTCAATAGTCATTCTATGATAAGAGTAGGCCTTGTAAAGAAACATGAAGAGTCAAAAACTGTAAAAATTAGGAGAAGACTGATGGATGCTGATATGTTTAGGAATGAATTGGAACAGATTAGTATGAATTACAAAAATAGTCAATTAGAAGAGAAATATAATGAATACTGCAATAGTTTTAGAAATATTATTGACAAAGTTATGCCAGTGGAACAAATTATGAGTAGAGTGAAGTCTAAACCTTGGATTACAAGTGAAGTTTTAGAAGCAATGAGACTTAGGAGTAATAAATTTAATAAGTTTAGGTACACTAAAGATAGAGATGATTGGAATGAGTACACAGAAAAGAGGAATAAAGTGGTAAATTTAATTAGGACAGAAAAGAAGATTTATTATGAACAAAGTATAGACATGAACAGAAATGACTCCAAACAAATGTGGGAAACATTAAAGAGTATAGTAGGAGGGAAAATGACGGAACAGTTTGATGAAATAAGTTTTAATGAGGTTTCATTTGGTGATTCGTATGTAATTGCTAATAAGTTCAATGAATATTTTATAAGTAGCATAGAGGAAATTATAAGTAGTATTCCTGACTGTAGCCCTATTGATGTGGAACAGGAGAAATCTTATACGTTGTTTGATTCTTTTTGTTTGCCTACAGCAACTGACATAAAAATGATATTAAACAGTATACCAAACAAAAGTAGTCCAGATGAAATAACAGCAGAATTATTGAAGATGGCTGGTGGTGTGCGGATTGATCATATTTTGCATCTGGTAAATAGTTCCCTGGAGAAAGGTGTAGTACCAAAACAAACAAAAATATCTACAATTGTCCCAATTAGAAAAGTTGCAAACACAAAGAAAGCTACAAATTTTAGCCCGGTTAACATGTTGCCATGTTGTACAATTTAGGAAGGATAGTATTTTTTTTCGAAAAGAGAATACCTTTATGCATATCCTCTTTATTAGTGTAAATTGTGTATTCAAAATCGTCGTATCAAGATTAATATTAATAAATTTTTGTGGTTTTATTATACCATTTTTCGGTTTGTAATGATATTTAATCGGTTGTCCTACCATGCCATGAAATTCCCACATTTCCATGTATTTGCTAAGATCCGGATAATAAGTATTGAGACGTTCAAATCCAGGAACAGCCCATGTTGCGTACCAAGGCATAGCTCTAATTGCTCCCATAGTACTAGCAAATTCTGAGACATTGGTCGGATCACCCGAAGCCATACGACAATACAAGCCGGAATGCAGGAGATCGAGCGGCGTGTGACGTCATGATTGTGGTCGGGCAGTCGTCGTTTCACTTAGAGTGCAGGTGTATGTCTCTCGCAGTAAACTGCGTCTCCATATTCCTAGTGTCTGTCTGTACTAGTTTGTACACTTCATTTGATAATTTTAAGAAACAATTTTTATAGTTATCATAAAATGCCAAACTGCTGTGTGCCCGGATGCCGAGCTAACTATTATAAAGATCAACGTGTTACAGTGTTTAGGTTTCCTAAGAACGACAAAATAAAAGAAAAATGGATACGAAGTATTCAGAGAAAATTATATTGTCACTGATAATTCAAGAGTCTGCATTAATCACTTCTCAGAAAATTTTATTGTACGATGGCAAGTTTTGGTTATGCCACGAAAAATTTTAAAATTAACAGACGATGCGTCTCCAACAATTTTTGAAAACCTAGGCTGGTTTTCAAAAATTATTGGAATGTCGAAGTTGGTCAGTTTTGCAGAATGTCTTGACCTTTTTAAGTTTATATGAAACAGAATCGTCAGAAAGTGAAGGTTATGAAGTGATTTTGCAAACAATTCTCCAACTGTTAGAAAAAATAAGCGACATGGCAATACCGGCGGAGAAGTTAAATAAAATTAAATTTTTTAAAGAACAACTAGATTTGCTTGAAAAAAAGCAAATTAGATATACAGCCGATACTTTAATGTGGGCATGCAGTGTATATTTTTCATTTCTGGCAGACTATAAGCTCTTAGAAAAATCCGGATTATTTACCATACCCCACCCGAAATACTTAAAAACGGTATTAATGAAACTTGGCACGGAGAATTCTGGATTAAACAAGAGTCACGTAAAATACTTACGTGAACAATTATTTCATTTGGACGAAAAAGAAAAAATAGTGACTTTAATGCTGGACGAAATTTACGTAAAATCAACGATTTCCTATAAAGGCGGCAAAATTGAAGGCATGGATATAACATCTTCTGAAAGAGAATCCATAGCAGCTTCGACTATTCAGACTTTTATGATTCGTTCTGTATTGTCACACAATAAAGATGTGGTGGGACTTTTTCCAGTTGCTAAACTAAAATCTGAATTTCTGCACGAGCTAACTCTTCAGGTACTTAAGTTACTGACAGAAAATGGCTACCAAGTTGTGTGTATCACCAGCGACAATAACAGTGTGAATCGAAAAATGTTCGAAATTTTGTGTGGTGGTTCTTTAACATCTTACATTTTAAATCCCTACAAAATCGAACAAAAAGTGTTTATTACATTTGATGTGGTGCATTTATTGAAGGTGTTAAGGAATATATTGTTAAATCAAAAAGATAACAAACAGACTTTAATGGTTCCCAAAATCCCCGACAACTTATGTGAAAGAGATTTCGAAATTGGTAGTGAAAAATCATTTGTGCATGCGGCTGTTTTAAAAAAACTTTATCAAGACGAGCAAAATGATGTTATAAAATTAGCTCCAGCTTTAAATCGAAAAGTCCTTTATCCAACTTCCATTGAAAAACAGAATGTGTCTTTGTGTTTACGGCTCTTCGACGAAAAAAATATCGCTGCTTTGAAAACCAAATATGCAAGTAATGATTGGTCTTTTGCAAAGGATACAGTCAAATTTTTGCAGTTGGTATCTGATTGGTGGAAAATCGTTAACTGTAACTCTTATTACAAAGGTCAACGGTTTCTAGACAGTAGATACGAACCTATCAAAAGTACGACCAATGATTCTAACTTAATATATTTACAAAATTTTGTTCGGTGGTTAAATTATTGGGATAAAATAGAAGTTCAAGGTGAACAATCTAAATCTAGAAATGGAAAGTTATCAAATCAGACTCAAATTGCTCTAACTCACATGTACTTCTTTAATTGAACTTTCGAAATACTTAATATGTGATTTAAGTTTCGAATATGTATTGTTAAGTCGTTTTCAGACAGATGATTTAGAAGCTAGGTTTGGACAGTATCGACAAATGAGTGGAGGAAACTATCACATATCTATAGCTCAAGTTTTAGAATCAGAAAAAAAATTAAAAATGATAAATTTATTAAAATTAGAATCTTTTAAAAGTGGAGAATTTTGTCTAAAAGACTTTTTAAATATTTGTGAAAATGAGATAGCAAATGAAGCTAACGTGAGTATACAGCAATTTGAAGAAGCTGTAATTATAATGGAAGACGAGATGATATCATCTGATCAAATTGAAATTTTGGTATACATTGCTGGTTACATTGTTCACGTTATTGGTAGAAATTTGCAGTTCAAACAATGTAAAGAAATGATTTCATACAACAGGGACCTTGAAATTGAAACTAATAATTGTAATGCCGAGATTTTTCATTATTTAAAACATTTAGATCGCGGTGGATTAAAATATCCCAAGCAAATCTTTATAGATATTATTTCTCAGATGTTTTTACTTTTTAAAGTATTAATAAATGATAAATTTGAAAGTCAGTTTCTAAATTGTCAAAGTCAAAGAATTGTTTTAAAAAAATTGTGTTATCGGCTACTTGATTATAAAGATATTCAAATATATGAGGCCTGTGAAGAATGTGGTTGTTCCAATTTTAATTTAATTGAGAAGTGTATAGTTAAATTCAGTAACATTTTACTCAATAATTATTCTAAAGTTCGACAAGATAAGATTAGTCATAAAGGTATAAAAGAAAGGAAAGTTAAGAAACTATTGCTACCCTCTTGTATTTAAATTACAAATGGCCAAGGCCCTAAACAAAATCGGTACCCAAATTCCAAGAAGGTAGTAAGTCAGACACCACCACGGTAATTAACCTTCTATTTAAATTTAAAGAGGACGCTTGTCTATTAATTAACCACCAACTTATAACACTCAGTCTTACCTCTTACTTCCCCAAGGGTCGATGTTAAATATGGGAGTCAGCACTGCCTCCAGCTACAGTCAGAGAAGGGCGAGTTCGATCACCGTACTAAGTCGAAGGTTAAGTTGTCAGGGCGCCTATCCGTAAAAATATGTTAAGCCCAACAGATATTCAGACCCCGGACCAGATCCAATGTAAAACTCCCCAGGTGATAAGAAAATAAGACCAACACACGCTCATTCAAACTTAACAAACAGTTTATTGAAATTCAATCACAGATCTCAACAGCGCATTCCAATTACTGTACATATCCGGCTATATTATATAATCTTTGATTTTCAAGAGATATATAGAACAAAGGAAAAAAAAACAGTGAAAGGTAAATCACAAACGCAACTCAGTTGCCAGTATTAAATTCTGAAGGATTAATTAAAATTTAAATGGTCACCCAAGGTGATCCACAACTCAAAATTATCAATGACGTACAAATTACCTAATTTAAGAAATTCGAAATGGTGAACACAAGAAACAATCTTAAAATTAAAATTAATTAACCAACAATATTCTTACAAGCACACAGTTATAAGGCAACTTGCCGGAAGTCCCTCCAAAGTCGAACAGTTTGATCGTGATTTGCAACACGTCAACACAAAAATAAAACACTCTGTATACCAGAGGCAACCGACAATCTATTCGACATCAGAGTGCAGACTCTAAGTTAAAAGTATCTAATTCTATTGAAAAAAATTAGCGCTAGTTAACTATGCTTTACATAAGGAAATGTGATTCGATTAAATTCAAAAATTTCTTACGAGATTGTACAAAAATAAATTATAATGATTGACTAAATGCACTAAATACAACTAAGAAGTTACACAAGACAGATGTGAGGCTACACTGCCCATACACATCCAAAATTTAGTTCAAATTCTGAGTCCAAAAATAAAAAGGCTACGTAACGTCTCCAAAAATGTCAGAGTAACCTCCAAATTGAGGTCACTATAATTAATACAACTACGTTAATTTAATTAATTCAAAACATAAGGCTCATATGCCACAAGAAGTTAAAGTAGGAAATTACGATGACTTATTTAATTAGCTAGGCCGGAAAATTGAAATTTACTGTTCAGAGTACACGATATTGACATAAATTTTACCAAAACTGTTTAGTCAATAAACTCTACCCTCTGGATAATATCAGAGAAATTTACACAGACACAGTACCTTAAAGAAAGTCACATCCACAGCTACCAAACATGATACCTTCTACGGATCCACACGTTACAAGAAATCTGCTCGCCTATCTTCGGCTAACGACATCTCAAGAAAATAGCGTATGAAGGCTACAGAATTCCAATAATCTGTACCTTAAATATGTCTTCACCGCAAGATCCAGCAATAAATTTCCTGGCACCGTAAGATTACCATAGCACGTGGTTCTTAAATCTTAACCACAACAAAAGTGCTCAAATGAGGTCTAGGCCATGCACCACACTAACCGCTATATTTGAAGATAGAAACAACACAAATTAAAATCGATTAGACACGTGGGAAAAAATACTTACAGCAATTAAACAATTAGCCAAGAAGAAAATATCCTCGCAAGATTCAATTAAAACGCCAAAATCCAATAATAACACTTGAGAAGTACTATAACATCCGCTTTTGTAAGCGATTACAGACGATAAACCTCCAAACTCTCCAACATTCTCAAGTAAAGCTAAGGAAATTGCCTCTGCTTTGTGGTATTTAACCCTTCCTCGACGACCGTTAAAGTGCAAGAGAAAGACTCTAACATGTCAAAGCCCGACCATCAAACGGAACACGACAATTGCTCTAAAAGACCGAACAACCCAATCTGATATTTTAAACGTACGACAAAAATGCAGGTTCAAATGACCATAGAAAAATGGAAAATAATTATAAATAATTTGTTACATAACTCTAGGCCCAAAAGAAGCACTAAAACTAAATTAGCAACAAATAAAGAAAACAAATTTATTAAATAAAACAACGTACGCCATCTACCCGTCAATGCATGTATACGCCACACACACCTGCGATAAGGCAGAACGCGTGCAATAGGAATCTTAAGCAAATCTACACCAGATGGCAGTAGTAGTAGGAAGATGACATAAATGTAATCCAAAATAAATTACGTATTCCACGACAAACTAAAATAATCCATTAAAGGATAAAATACAACAAAAAAAAAAATTGTAACACTATCTAGTCGATAACATGTCGCTGTTGTCGTAAATTTCGTCATTAGATTTTTCTGTATCATGTGTGTGTTATTGTAACTCTTTGTACCTATTGATTTAATTTTTCTTTAAGATGTCTGAAGAATTATTGTTTAAGTTGGAAATCTATAGTTGACCATGTTTTATTTTAAGAAAATATCAAAGATATCTTTGTTAAATGTTTCATAATTCCATAGCTATTAAAAATAATATTTAATATTTAGCACTAATAAAGTCATTGTTATAAACTGTATTTAGTTCTTCTCAAGAAATGTATGTAAAAGTTGCTTTTTTTTAATACACAAAACTATATTTTTTAGTACGAAACTTGATTTAACATAGTAACGTCGCTTGTCGCTCTGGAACAATCCCGTCCACGATCGTGACGTCACGATTCCTGCATTCCGGCTTGTATTGTCGTATGGCTTCGGATCACCCCATAACCTACTTTCCCAATGTTCCTTAGGTTTACAAGCTTCAAATTCAGTAGGTTTCATAGGACTCGTTGCATGTCTTGCTTTTATCTTTGCATTTGTTGCAAATCCACTTTTGTTTAATCCAAATGCAGACATGCCAAAAACTGTCTGTGTTGAATTGGTCCAACGAGCATTTGCCTCATTCGTTGAGAAACATACTTTACTACCGATTGGGGTTACAATTACATTAACCTCTTGAACTCGTGCAGATAATGGCAATCGAGCATATTCAGCTGGTGAAATATAAAACATTAATAATTCTACTGGCACAGTTGCTAACGGAAGCAAAACACTGTCATGTAATTTTTTATTTGTAATTTTTTTTACATATTGATTTGCCCAGGATGACATTATTCTACTTCTAATATAACGTACACTAGTACCTTCGACATTTTCATTGACAATTGTAATAGGAGCTCCAGGGATGGATGTACCTTGATTACTTGGATGGGTACCTGCTGTCGGTTAATCACTTTGTATATCCATTTCTGCGTGTGTTTCTGGGATTATTTCGTCGACTTCGTCCGCTGAATCGTTGTCAGGAGGTAATGGCGCATTGATAGCTTCTTGTTCACGTGATGTCGATGCTACGTTAGTCGGATCACTTCCTTGTGGATTCTGTCTTTCTTGTGCGCCTGTATAATAAATTCTTCGTGGTCTTATTATTGAATATGGTGCAAAACGTTGACGACGCACAGACGGGTATTTGAGCATTCTACGCGGCCAAAAGTGAATTTCACAAAATTGGAAAAACCATCTTAAATCGACTACCTGCGTCAGGGGACATTCCAGTGAATAATACGCACCACCTCCCACCCTTTTCCCGTGCACGATGTGCTGACAGCGTCACTTGAAAGTTCTGTCATCGAACCTAGCATAAGTGACAGTTCTCGGCGATTCTGTGGAAACAATAATAATCAAAGTGAATAATTATTTTTCTACGTTAATTTTGTGCGGAAAAGTGATGGATTCAGATTCTACAGGTAATTTTCTATTTTACTGCAATATTACTTTTTCTATTTTGTTCTGTAAATATACCCTTGTGATGATGTAAAAGTAACATCTATAATAAGAATGATTTTTCAGAGAAGTTTATGTTCATTAACGTATTAGTTACAGTATCGAGATAGATCCGGTGTCCTTTCTTATTAATATTACAACTTTAGAGTATTGAGTAGTAGATAATCAAAAAATATTTTTCTACGTTAATTTTGTGCGGAAAAGTGATGGATTCAGATTCTACAGGTAATTTTCTATTTTACTGCAATATTACTTTTTCTATTTTGTTCTGTAAATATACCCTTGTGATGATGTAAAAGTAACATCTATAATAAGAATGATTTTTCAGAGAAGTTTATGTTCATTAACGTATTAGTTACAGTATCGAGATAGATCCGGTGTCCTTTCTTATTAATATTACAACTTTAGAGTATTGAGTAGTAGATAATCAAAAAATTTGCCGCGGAAAAGCGCCGATAAGCAAAATCTCAGTACTTAATCTTTTTCCTACGAAAATGTCTAAATATGTGAATAATGTTGAATGTATTACAAAGCAACAATTTGATTATTACAGGAGAAGTGGGTACTTCGGGAGTACGGATAGTGACACGCAAACACTTATTCGACCTCATGAAAACTTATAGCAAGTCAAATTTCGAACAAAAGATAAGTTGCTTGAAGGACCAACTTCTGCCGCGTGAAGAATTCACTGAAGATCAATACAAAAAAATTAAACGCAGTTTCGCACATTTCAAATCCGAAGTGAAATCAAGATGGACCAAAGCACATAAAAAAGAAGATGTTTTTCTCACAAACAACCACTTATGGTTAGAAAGACCATTTGAAATTCCGGTAGCTACGCAATATCGGCCAGGTCGACCTCGAATATCGTTTGGAGAGTCCAGTGAAAGGAGTAAAAGGAGGAAAGCAGAGGAGCTTCGTTCAACTTTAGAAGACGGTATTATTGTTCACGCAGCACAAGTTGAGTTGAGTAAATCTGGAAAAAGAGATGCTTCCAATGTATTAAAAGATATTACGTGCAGCCCAACACGAGCAACAAAATACAAAAGAGCATATTCCGCTTCCAAAAGTGAAAACACTTTGCGTCTGACGCCGTTCCAAGCATTGAAAATGTTTATAGATGCTGATTTAACACGAGGACAGTATGAAATAATACGAAATACTAATAAAAAGTTCTTCCCGTGTTATAGTTTAATACAGCAAGCAAAACAAGAGTGTTATCCGCCCCCAGAAGCGTGCACAGTGACGAGTACCAGCGCCGAAAGCCAATTGCAACCCTTAGTCGATATTACCGTTAAACGCTTATCTGAATTCCTTGAAGAGGTATTATTAACAATAGTAGAGCAAGAAAGGGATACATTAAAAAGTATATGTAAATGGGGATGCGATGGGTCGCAGCAGTCACAGTTCAAGCAAAAATTTGATGATGAAGGTGATTCAGATGCAAATATTTTTCAGAGCTGTTTTGCACCAGTGCGATTAGTTTGTGGCAGAGACTCTAAAAGAGTACTGTGGGAAAATCCAACACCGTCTTCTGGTTCTGCCGCCCAATTAGATTCCGTTTTGTGAAAGAGAATACCGATATCACAAATGAAGAAATGAAGTACGTCCAAAATTCCATAAAGTCTTTAATAGCAACTGAGGTTGATATTGATGGAAAAAAGTTTTTCGTTAAACATCTGTTCATAATGACAATGGTTGACGGAAAAGTCTGCAACGCAGCTACTGGCACAACATCTACAAGTCGTTGCTACATCTGTGGTGCGACTTCCAAAGACTTCAACCAACTGGATAATAAAAAACAAATATCTTTTGAAGCTATTGAATTTGGTCTGTCGATTTTACATGCCAAGATAAGATTATTCGAAAGCATTCTCCATTTGGCATACAAATTGCCCGTAAAGAAATACAGAGAAAGAAAAACAGAAGAGGAAAAACAAATGGAAAAAAAGAGGAAGATAGAAATACAGGCCAAATTTCGCAAAGAAACTGGTATGTTAGTGGATATGCCAAAAGCAAATTTCGGTAATACGAATGATGGCAATACGAGTAGGAGATTTTTTGAGGATACGAAATTAGCTTCAGAGATTACAGGTATCAGTTACGACTTAATTTATAGGTTAAAAGTCATACTGGAAACCATTTCATGCGGATTCATGATAGATGTGGAAAAATACGACAAATATGCACTGGAGACTGCTCGTTTATATGCCTTGGCATCCAATGACACCAACAATGCACAAGCTACGAATTCACGAAGCAGTCATAATAAAAAATACATTGCTACCTATTGGTCAATTATCTGAGGAGGCAGCAGAAGCGCGTAACAAGCATTTTAGGACATATCGCCAAGACTTTTCAAGGAAATTTTCTAGAGAGTCCTGTAATAAAGATATATTCAACCGACTTCTCTTGAGCTCATATCCCTTGCTCAGTAGTATCAGCACTTTTAAAAAAAGAAAATTTACTTCGTTTCTTTCTGAAACGATCAATATGCTTCTGCCAGCACAGCCAAACCCAATTGTTCTTCCATCCGAAAACTACGAAAAGGGACTTATTTCTGAAGAAGATTAATTTGTAATTTTTTCCTTCCTAAACCATATTTTTCATAAAATAAATGTATATATATATATTTACAAAAACTATTGTTGTATACTTTATACCGTTTATAAGTCATCGCCAGCAATCTAAGCATAAACAATTTTGGCCGCGTAGAATACCCAAATACCCGTCTGTGCGACGTAAAGAAAATGGATAAGGATTTCTACTTGTTGGAGATGGAGTATTTGGCATACTTACGTTGACGATATTTATCTGCCCATAATTTACATCCGTAATTATAATATGGTTTACCTTTTCTATTATAACCCCACGGAACGTTATAATTCGGTTGTTTGTTGTCTTTGGGCATACCGTACAACACTGTGCCACTTACTGTTTCAATTGCGTCTTTTACACCTAAACCAACGAACCCGATTACGTCAGCACTTTTACCTGTTTTTCCAAAGTCATACGCAAACTTTAATATCGCTTGACGATCTGCATCAATAATATCTTGCGGTTTTTTTGCTCTTGCGTAATTGTAATCGTGTTCCTGAGCTATTGCATCAGCGCTATCAACTGGCGCACCTTTGTCTAATTTGTTACCAGGACCTAAATAGTTATAACCAATTAATGTTAAATCTGGCATGCTTGTTTAATACTATTCATTTTTATTTTAAAAATAACATTATATAACACATAATCAAGGTTACATTATTCTCGCTTCATATGCTAATGAACGAGAGAATGGTCCGTTACGTCAACAACGAGCTGCGACGACACGTATTTGAAATACCCAAAGCGACGACGACTACACTTTCATCGCCTCAGGCACCAGTCGACCCCCCACGCGCCGGTACCTTGGTCCAATGGTTAACCGGACTAGTCCAATGGTTTACCGGACCGGTACCGGTTATGGCTAAGTTGTTAGAAAAAGTAGTATATGGACAACTACTATGTCATGTAGACGATAATAAAATATTAGCACCAAAGCAGTCGGGGTTTCGAAAAAACTTTAGTTGTGAAACAGCTTTACAGTTAGTAATAACAGAGTGGAAAGAGAATATAGATAAAGGATTAGTTGTAGTAATAGTTTTCTTGGATTTAAAACGTGCTTTTGAAACGATTAACAGAAATATTCTACTAAAAAAGTTGAAAAAAAATGGTGTAGGAGGTACAGTGCTAAAATGGTTTAGGGACTACTTAACGGACAGGAAACAACAGGTGAAGTGTGCAAGTAGTATATCGGAATTGAGGGAAGTCGTACATGGGGTTCCCCAAGGTAGTATTTTGGGGCCATTATTATTTATACTGTACGTAAATGATCTAGGAAAGATGTTGAAATATGCAAATTACCACTTATTTGCTGATGACACAATAATTTATTTAGCTGGAAAAAACTACAATGACATAGTTAAAAAAATTAATATTGATCTTCAAAATTTACAAAATTGGTTAGAAACTAACAAACTAAAATTAAATTTAGAAAAAGCCAAGGCTATGGTATTAAATAAAGGCAAGATTGAAAATAAAAATGGGAATTTGAAACTGGGAAACGCAGAGCTTGGATGGGTGGAGAGGGTAAAATATTTGGGAGTGATTATTGACAAGAAATTAAAATTTAGCGACCATGTAGAGTATATAAGTAAGAAAATAGCGAAGAAAATAGGAGTGCTAAACCGATGCAGCAAGTTCTTAAGTGAACATACAAGGAAAATGGTTTATAATACGATAGTGCTTCTTCTATTTTGCTGGAACAATACTCTTTTTGGTTAGCTCAAAGGATATGAATAGATTGCAATTATTGCAAAACCGGGCAATGAGAGTAATATTACAGGTGGATAGATATACAAGCATACAGTGGATGCTAAGTAGGTTGCAGTGGTTGGGAGTAAAAGCTATGGTAGAAATTTCTGTGTTAATTTTCATACATAGGATATTAGGATTAATACCAGACTATTTTAAGAAATATGTAGTGCAATTTAAAGACATACACGAATATGACACAAGAAATAAAAACGATATTATTTTAGAACAGAAGGAATCTAGACAGGGACAAAACAATGTAGTTTTTAAGGGAACTGTGGTTTATAACAAATTACCAAAATCAATTAAAGATATTTTAGAGATAGATAAATTTAAGCATAAGTTAATAGAACTATATCGAAATAATGAAGTACAATAGTATGAAAATGGTTTTGGTATTTCAGGGATAAGTTGTCATTATTAGATTAGATTTGGTGTTGAATGTTATGAGCTTAAGAAGAATGAATGAATACATATGTTATGTTATAAGTTATAATTAATAGGATATAGAAAGGATTGTAGTTATATGTATAGCAATGTAAAATGCTAAATAAAGTTATTATTAAAGTTATTAAGTTTGACCAATTAGTTTTCGAGCTTTTGTGATAGATTTGTAAAATCTACGAAAACAACATATTTATTAGATCAATTAGGTGCTAGAAGAATATCTAGTGGATCCGACACTAGATGGAATTTAAAATCGCGTCTTGTTGATATTGGTATCTAACAAAAGTACAATTGTGGAATTGTATAATGTTTTTGAAAGAATTATTGATTCTGAGGATTTTACTAGAGACTATGAGGCACTTAAAGAATCGGTTGGATTTTTAAAAAAATTTGAAAATATTAGTTTTTTAATTTTAGTTTATACTTTACAAGAATTTGTTTGATATGCCAAAATTGCAAAGCGAGCTACCTAAGTGTCTGACATTCTGATGCTAATATATTAGAACATTCGTCAAATTGTGTTGATATTTCAAATTTTTTTTTTAAAAAGATCTACAAAATAAATTTTCGGAAATACATAAATTGTTAGTATTGCTTTGTGTCTGCCTTCTATACCGGCATCCGTAGAAAGAAGCATTTCGACTTTGAAGCAATAAAACAATAACAACCTCCCTATTTCTTCTATATAGTTCTAGATTTTCACGTGGTTCTTGCTAAACGGTATATTTTCTTTAGGAAATTATTCCTACCTACATGGAACTCCAATAAATTTTAATAGATCTATTAGAAATCTCACGAGCCGCCACCGGCAGTGACACTTCGTATTACACCAACGGACAGACAAATATTTGTCTAAGATGTAGGTACTTTTTAGCGAATACGAGACAAGTTATCCATTACCCGATTTGTTTCAATATCATGTTGACTACTCCTTGTCTAAGTATAATTAATTGCTAAAGGAAGGTATATACACTTGTATTCCCACCTATTAGGAGGTATATTTAAATGAAATTTTACGAAACAAACGTCAGGCAGCATACATTATTAAAATTCCTTGCAGATTATCAATTTAAATATAATAATGCAATTATAAATTCACGAAATTGACTCAGCCTGTATAATCTACAGGTAATAGTCAAGAACGGAAAACCACTAATATAATTAGTGCGTCATATAACCAACAAAATTAAAAAATCAAAAAAGAATTTTTTCTTTATCTTTAATTGAGGAACTTAGAGTGCATTCTGGAAGATTTGTAATTCAACCAATGTATTAACAAATTTAATATATTATTATTTATCTAATTTAAATTTCTAATATACATCTCTCATATTTACAGCGATTGATGTATGGTACGTATGTTGTACCTACATACATCGACAAATAAAAAACAGCCAAAAAGCAAATCATAAGAAACACATTTATCCCACGTGTGTGCCGAATGTTAGCCATTTAGTGTCGCATACTTGGATGTTTAAGGTAAGGATGCTTTAATTATATAGATGTTATTTAATCGTATTTCACTTAAAAAATGCCATAAATAAATTAATATATTATATTCAAGTTAACTATTAAAGCTTGTAACGAACCTTGGTTCGTTAACATATAAAAAATGCCGTTAATTTGAAATATTAATTACAAATCTAAAATATTTGATTTAATATGTACACCATTTTTATATGTATCTCGTTTGATGAATTACATATTTTATTTCTAGAGTGGGGACTGCAGTAATTATCGAATATTAGGCATAATGTAAAATTAAAGTAATTATGAAGTCAAAGTTTGTCCGTTGTTAAAAGATTATCCGTATATTCTTGACATGGAAAATTACCGGATCGCCGACGTCAGCAGGTATACGTGACCATCGTAGCTTTCTAAAATACTCGAGGACACAGGTTGTTTGCCGTTTTTCATGCGTATGTCACTAGACATTTTGTTATAAAAGCCACGGATTTTGGTGCAAAAGCAAGCACTTGCTCGTCGTTCCTAACCCGAAAAGGTCTTCCTTACCTGGTGGAAGACTTCCTCCTGACCGTAATTAATTGTGTCGGCTTTGATGCCTGATCAATTAATTAAAATTCCGCTAATAACCGTTAATTAATTGTGTCGGCTTTGATGCCTGATCAATTGATTAAAATTCCGCCAATAACCGTTAATTAATTGTGTCGGCTTTGATGCCTGATCAGTTGATTAAAATTCCGTTAATAACCTGCAATTAATTGTGTCGGCTTTGATGCCTGATCAATTGATTAAAATCCCGCTAATAACCGTTAATTAATTGTGTCGGCTTTGATGCCTGATCAATTGATTAAAATTCCGTTAATAACCTGCAATTAATTGTGTCGGCTTTGATGCCTGATCAATTGATTAAAATTCCGCTAACAACCTGTAATTAGGGGAAATCCGGTTATGATGGCACACTGGCTATGTTGGCACACTATCACCCTCTACTAGATTAACATTCCTAGAGGGCTAATACAGACAACCAACTATGCATTAGTTTAATATATGATGTATTCTTGCAGCCCGTGAAGTTACCGCAAACTATTTAAAAAATAACGCAAATAAAGTGTTTTTTAGTTCTCAAAAAACGTTTGTGTGGTAAGTAAAATTGAAATTTATTAGTCTTAGCACAAAATAAGGGTGAAACATTATGGTTTGTCGTGTAATGTGACAACATAACCTCGCAATAGACTAGTTGGTTCAGTGTAATGTGCTTCAGTTTTTCGATAATTTGAAGTTTGTAAACAGGTGCATTTTCGGGCATGACGGCACACGTTAAACAAGTGTATGATGGCATATGCCAACATATCCTGAATACCAATTTCACATATCCTTTTTTATTTGGAATCAGCCAGTTTTTATTTACATGTAATTGTTTTAGTTAAATACCCAACATAGCAAAATATAATTTTTTTACAGGAAGGTAATGGCACCACCGAAGCCAACCCATCGTCGACAGTCATGGTCAACTGAAAATATGCAAAGGGCGATAAATGCTGTCGTTTCTAAGCAAATAGGATGGCTCAAGGCATCACAGACTTTTAATGTCCCTAAAAATACATTGCGAAGACGAGTTGAAGGAAAAAATAAGATTTTAAAAGGGAGCGAAACCGGATTTTTGGGAGGCATTTTGCCCGTTTTATCTCCAGAAGTTGAATCGGAAATTGTTGAACACCTTAAAACTTTGGAAGCGCGTTTCTTCGGACTTACACCAACTGATCTAAGAAAACTGGCTTATCAGCTTGCTACAAAACTGAAGTTAAAGCATCGATTTAATGATGATAATCAAATGGCTGGGTGGGATTGGCTGCAAAGCTTTTTGAAACGTAATCCAACAATAAGTGTGAGAACTCCGGAAGCTACTTCGTTAGCCAGAGCACAGGCTTTTAACAAAGTACAAATTGCAGCTTATTTTGATAAGTTGGAGGAGACTTTGGATGAGTATAAATTTACTCCTGCTCAGATATATAACGTAGATGAATCAGGCCTTTCTACAGTGCAGTCCCGAACCGAAAAAATATTAGCAACTAAAGGTCGCAAACAAGTGGGAGTATTAACCACTGCTGAGAGGGGGCAACATTTTACCATAGTGTGCTGCATGAATGCCATAGGCAATTTCATACCACCTGCTTTTATATTCCCACGCAAAAATATGAAAGCCGAATTAATGGATAAAGCACCAAATGGGTCTGTGGGATTTCCACAAGAAAAAGGATACATGAATGGTGAAACGTTTTTATTATGGCCAAAACATTTTGTCAATTATGCAAATCCAGGTCCTGGTAATAAAATTCTTTTACTTTTGGACGGTCATGGTAGCCATAAACAATTACCAGTTTTAGAGTTTGCCAAAAAACATAATATTATTATGTTCTGTTTTCCTCCACACTGCACCCACCGGGTGCAGCCTTTAGATGTAGCTGTGTACGGACCACTAAGTAGCTATTATAATCAAGCTGTCCGAAGATGGCTTTCCGCTCATACAGGTCGTGGAATTACACATTTCCAAGTTGGCGAATTGTTTAATGAAGCATATTCGAAGGCAGCCAGCGTCTCTAATGCTCAAAGTCGGTTTTCCAAAACAGGGATATGTCCTCTCAATAAAGAAGTCTTTGCTGATTGGATGTTTGAACCTTCAGAAACGACAAATGTCCCAGCCAGTAGCGAAATTCCAGTATCAGTTGGCACTGAAATCGCTTCCTGTTCCAGACGATCTGAGAGCCCTAAACTCTTAGCACCACCAAAGGAATGCAAAGAAAATGATCCCAATACTGGCAATAAAGCAGACTCTCCGAGAAAAGTAGCAAAACTATTTATTGAAGAACTGTCTCCCAAGCCGCATGTAGACGTGTCATTTACAAAAAAGAAAACTAAGAAAGGTTCTAAGGGTATTTTAAACTCCACCCCACAAATTGCATTACTACAAGAAAGAGAAAGCGAGAGTAGAGAAAAAGAGAGAAGAAAAGTAGCACGAAAAGTCAAAAGAAGAATCGACTTATCTGATGACAGCATGGACGAAATAAATAATGCTCTCGATGATGACGATGACGATGCAGCGTGTATATATTGTAACTCACTCTACTCCCATTCCCGAGCACGTGAATCCTGGATACGCTGCCAAAATTGTAGAATGTGGTGTCACACTGAATGTGCGGGAGTTACCAGGAAACTAAAACAGTTTATTTGTGAGCTATGTTCATAATCATTTAGTTGTACTTTTTTGCTAATAAATAGGTACTTAAGACAAATCGTGTTTTGTTAAAAGTTGACATTAAAATGTTTATTAACACATATCATTAGGTGCCGTATGCCATCATAGTCGGACCTCCGTATATGATGGCATACTTCACAAAAGAAAAAGAAATCGTAATTTGTCTTTATCATTTCCTCTTAGCATTGTTATTCAACTTTTAGTGCATAATTTACGAATGACTATATTACTATACGTGGTTAGAACGTTGTGACTCCAAAACTGTTCTTAGTATAGCCAGTTAAAAAAAAGTATGCCATCATAGCCGGATTTCCCCTAATTGTGTCGGCTTTAATGCCTGATCAATTAATTAAAATCCCGATAATAACCTGTCACGTAGAGCGACAAACAAGTTACTATAGATATTTAATTCCTCGCATCAATTTTGTTTTCTTTCAGATCATATTCGTAAGAATTAGTTTCATTGTTCCAATCCGCATCGCGTAAAATTAGCCGGCTAGTATATGTATATTTATGTATTTAATTTTTCACACCTTATCGGAATCGTGAGAGTTAATTTCCTTATTTTATTCTAACATATACCGTTACATACCATTCACCGCGGAGAAGATGTGTCTTTAGTCCCGTGCATCCCGTCAAAATTATTGTCGCCCGAGTACCTATGCGTTAGATATATGTATGTGTAAGCGCATGTATATTACAACGCTCTCCATTAAATCACTTTTTAACTTTTTTGTCACTGTTTTTTGTTGACTTTTTTACAATTATTGTGGAGTGTGTAATTATGACAATGTCGATGTTCTTATTGGAATTGTATGGCAGTAAAATATATTATTATTATTATTATTATTATTATTGTATATATACGTATATGCTTGAACGGTATATCGATAGAAAAATCAATAACTAGCAAGGGTACGACGCGAAGGGGGGTTAAGCGACTAGCGCAGATATAACATGCAGAAGTATTACGTTAAAGGCCGATTTATAAACTTGACGTTACCGTTGCCGTTGCCGTTGTCAAGTTAAAATATACAACGGCTATGTATATGTTTATAAAGTGTCGCTGCCATCGCCGTTCGTTGTTATCAGTCGTTGCTTACGAACGGCCGCCGTTCAAAGTTAACCAACTTTTATCTTTCACCGTTGCCGTTGGCTGACGTCAGAGTTATTCAGCCAATAGGATGATAGAAAATTTTTCTACTAACGTCTAGTTAGGTTAAGTGCTTTCAAGTTTGCCTTCAATTGTCTTTGTGAAGAAAGATTTTGTTTTATACTCTATTGAAATAAACAATGGATTTTATTGAAGAAGGTAAAAATTTGTAAGTAGGTATGTATGTAAATAAAATATATAAAATCAATTTTTCAGAAGCAAAAGTGCCTCTTCTAATTGAATTAATTCAAAATTATGAGCATTTGTACAATTTGGGTGATAGAGACTATAAGAATGTAAAAAAAAAAGAAGAATCGTGGAAAGAGGTATCACAAATAATCAATATGCCAGGTACAGTATGTCGAAAACAGGCTTTTGATAACATATTGCTGTGGTATTTTTCTGCACAAATAAATAAATAAATAAATAAAGAAATCAAACAAATAAAATGTCAACAAAAATAAAAGACCAGCACATTTATTTAAATAAATATAGATTTACATATTTTATATAAACTAAAATTTAATATTTCATCAGATATAAATACAGAATAATCCACTAATTTATAAAAATATATATAATTTAAATTATTGCATGACAGTAAATATTCAAACTGATGAATATGCAATAGAATACACATCAATGCAATGTGGGTTGCATACCCGTAAAAAAAAAATGAAAGCACTAGCAATTAAAATAAAATGGTATTGAATATTATATAAAACAACGTAAAATAAATAAAAACCAACCTCGATCAGAGAACATAAAAGGATACAACTTGAATAACAATTTAATTTCCGTTACAGGCAGGAAAATCCTGACATAATTTTTAAATATAATAAGGAAGAGCCTGATTACAAAATCGCAGTGCACATAGCACTACAAATACTAACAAGAAGGCAGCAAATCCAGACGAAGAAAAAGATGAATGCTAAAAACAGAGAAAGAATTATGTTAAGGGATGGCTCTATCACAAGGGTAAATCACGTACAAGCAATAAAACTGCACGAAGAAGGAAACACTAGGTTCCATAGGGGGTGAAACGCAGTGAATAGAAGCCTGCGGCGTTCAACATATTGCATTAATAATAAACACTACGGCAAGAACAAAGGTCTCTATACATAAATAAATATATTCCACTCACTTCTGGTTCACTATTAAAAATAAAACATCATGTAGGATATGCAATTTTCACTGATATCTCCAGGATAAAAGATATTATTGAATGTACATTTAAATATGCGATTGGTACATAATTTCATTTATATAAAAATGCGTCAAGAGACTCCAAGCTAAAAACAAATGAAACATTAGTCAGTATATAATGTAGATTAGGAAAAACTTACACCAACAAAAATTTGATTAAAGGTTAACGGATCTAGAAAACTCTCCGAACACGAAGAAATGGTTCAATGACCTCGAGGAAGAAGGGCCGAAACACAAAAAGGAAAAGGAGCATCTAAACCAAATTAAAGGAATAAAGACGATATGTAACGTGTATCCCATACTACCTATTCCTAAAAACAAGAAAGGAATGTTAGAATTAAATTGATTAACGAAAAGAGAATATATATCAAAAACAACAAAGAAAGCAATGAATATATATATAAATACAACGCAAATTGGAGGTAACGTGAACACAATAAAAGAACAAACAATAATTTAGAAATAAAAGCAGCTAAAAAAATACCTACCAATAGATAAAATCAATCGATGTTCATTAGATATGCAAGTATAGAATATGTAAACAACAACAACAGTAACATAGCGGAAGAAAGGTCACGTGAACACGTGACATCGATAGTTACCATAACAAACACGGAGGGCGCAGTAGAAGAAAATTTAAACTGAACAAAAATAATTTGAAACAAAATAAAGCGTTTGGCAATTGTTGAAAGGTATATAAACGCGTGCATCTGCAGAAAGAGAGAAGTCCATCCGAAGATCTCCAATATTCAAGAAGAAAAGAAAAGTTGATCAGCAGTCCCTTAAACTTAAACCAGTGCTTCAAGTGTTGTAAAAAAAAAAAAAAAATAAAAATAAAATCTAAAAAGGCATAAACGCCTTTAAGATCTAGACGTTGCGAAACAAAACGTGTGATACGCTTCACAGACGATTAGTGCGCGCTAAACACAGTAAAAGCGCGGGATATTATTATTCGACTTTACAAAGCCCGCCATAATAGAATTTCCAAAAGGATGGAAGGCCCGGATTATCAAGAAGAATTCGAAATGATATACAGTCAAGAAAAGTAAGTACAAGCACTATTAAATAAAACTCCATCTTGCAATCCTATAAATAAATAAATAAAGGAATCTTCATGTGTGTGATATAAAATTACCGGGTAGCAACAATTTTAAGAATATATTTAAATATTTAATAAATCCTTCTTTGAGTAAGCCTTAGGTTGACGTGAGAATCTCAAGTTAGGGCGACTCAACGAAGCATTAACGCTTTCATTTGCATAACAACAGTTTTGAAATATTATGGGAAACATCTAATAAGTTCCTCATTGTTTAAATCTCGATTTTGACGTGAAAATCTCAGGTCGAGATGATCCAATGGGGATACGTCGGTAAAAGGTAAAGAAAGTGAATTTAGTAATTTCCTTGATTTGTAAGCATACATGAAGAAGTAATTCAGTAGTTTTTTACAATTTTCTTAAGGAACAAAGGATTTGCAAGGTGCTTGTACTATTGATGAAAAGAGAACACATCTAAATAAGAATAAAGTATTGTATTGTATAATAATAAAATATTATTTTCCATGTTTTGTAAATCTATACTGTAAATAAAAATAAGTTGTGCTGACATTCACTATTTACTTATTTATACCCATCCCAAAGGAGAACATAAGGAAAGTAAACATCACTATCACAGCTAGAACTCACAATAAGGAAAAGCTGCGACACATTCCTCGTTATAGAAAAACAAAGAAATTTACCTTTTAGACCCTGAGATTATTAAAGAATATCAATTTATTAATTTGACTATTGGTTATCAACCATAGTAGAGCAGGTCACAGCAATATGAACATGTTTATTTTAACTTATAAATAGTTAAATAGTCAATTTAAAACAGTACTAGCAAATCCAAAAATATATAGAGTGAGTCATTTAAAAAAATTAAATTTCATGCATTTCCGTTGAAACCAGAAGTGCGTCAGAGCTTGAAGTATATTTAGAATATGCGCCCCAAGCAACCATGAATCTTCCACCAATTGTTTTTTCTTTTATTTTAAACACAAAAGAGCAATCAAAGAAGCGGCTACTAATGACTCACCCTGTATATATATTAATCAAGTCATTTAAAGTTCCATTTCAACGGTATACAGAAGAAGGAGGCGGTACTTTTGAACATTTATTAGGTTTATTTATCATTCTTTACTTTAAATGTACTGTTATGTATGAGCCTTGGTCGTTAATCGTTATTTCATAGCAATTTTCAAAATTTTTACAATTTTTTACCATATCTTAGAAATAGTTGTAAATCGACTAATGTAAATTGAGTCAGTTTAATCGGCTCTTAAAAGCTCATTAAATGTAAAAAATACTTAGCATTTCGCCATTGTTAAACAATTTGTTTAAATAAAGATATTTTTAAATTGTAGAGTTTCTGATTAGCTAATTACTTACCTTAATTTTTGCATTACAATTTTTAGATATCTACACTCTTTGATACCATTAATGAATTTTATCGCTACGCTGTGATTGAAGGTCTATAAAGAAGACATGATGTCACAAATTAAAAACAAAATCGGAATTATAGTGTACCTCAAAAAACAAAGGGTAATGTGATTTAACATATAGCATTGCATATTAATTTTATTTTGAAAGAGTTAAACACGAAGTTATTGAAAGTATTTCAACTGGATTTATTTATACCTTATAAAATATATTCGTATGTCATAATTACGACCTACTCCATCCAACATTATTTTTTTTAAAATCAAACAAAAAGACATTTTTATAGCAATTGCGAAACTGATTCAATTTGCAAACCGACCTTCAACATTACTTCTTTGAATGAGTACATAAATATACAGATATTAGCCGTTCCTCACGGTTAAATAAAATAGAGATTCGAGAATTCCCCGCATTTTAAATACCTAGGATGCCAACATGAGCGCTATATACATAAGAGTTATTCTGCAGTATATACAAATTCGCCCTCTGACCTATATGCACGAGAACTAAAGTGTATAGAAATATAGAGATAGGGTTAAAATTGACGTCCAGCCAATTTTAAGTTTATTTGGTAGATATAGGTGTAAGTAATTCAGTAATAAAATTTTTCATAGGAGACAAGTTAGCGTCCATATATCGGACACGAACTTGTCGCGGATGCTAACTTTACCGCAATTTTTACACGTGTAGATGCTATCTTGTACTCCATGTATATATATTGATGTAGGTAGAGTTGTTGCCTATTTTAAATTATTAAGGATACATTTTGAGGTAATAAGAGTTGCCTATTTAAAATTATTAAGGATGAGTTTATCTAAGATTTGAATTTTCTTTGATTATGACGGAGATAGTTAAATTTGCAAATATATAAGCTGGTTGTATTTTTGAAAGAATTTGTTTATTGAGTTAAAGGGAATTTTATAGTTACATGATGAAATAGAAAATTATTACTTTTGGAGATGATGTATATCTTCCATGTATATGTACCAAAAATCTGTAAAGAAAATTTTATATTAGTATTGTAATTGTTTAGAAATGTATTTTAGCATTGTGAAAAACTTGTTCAAGTGATATTAATGATGAGAATAGGGTAAAAAGTTTCTAGAATATGAAAACAAATCGATAAAGAATTGATAAGAAATTACCGTCTTAAATTGTATTTTGGAAGTGTCAGTTAATTGTCAATGTGACAGATATTTATTACTTAAATGAAGCAAAGTTTTAAGTGGTAAATAACGTGTAAAAAACTTTATTAAATTCGTGAAATATTTTATTTTGATAGAAACATTGAATTATGTAAGGTATTTATAAAAGTATAACATATCTAAAATTTGTATTGATCTTGATTTTAATGTGGAATTAATTTATTGGTTCAAAAAGAATTGGGTATTATCACTAAGGTAATTTTAAAATAAATAAGAGAGAATTTTTCGAATTCGAAAAAGATGCGGGTGTTATTATCGGGAAATTAATCATTTTCTCAGATAATTACACTATAACAGTGTTAAAATAATTAGAGAGTGATAGAATACATAAACAAACATATAGATAATTGAAGCAAAGTGAATTGTAAAAATTTAAAAAGAAAAAGTTATAATACTACATAAATATACCAATTACTCACCAATTTGGATTAAGAGACAAAGGAGGATATTGGAATTTGTTCTTCTGGATTATTATATTTATCCAGAATCTTGAATTTACTATTGAGATCCAGAATTCAGAGGTTACTATCGAGTTCCAGAATCCAGAGGTATATCAAGAGTTAGCAGAGAATTTTGTGATACAGTACGTGTGATAGAAAATAGCGGATTTCTTCTAGAAGGAAACTATTGACATCCAGAGGTACATCGGAAAGGAAGGCAAATATCATCATAACCATCCGGAACGAAGGATTTATAGCTACAAATAAAACATATTAAGCACATGAAAGAATACGAGTGATAACTGGACATATATTTTGAAAGGTCGTATAAAGTTTTATGGTACGTTAAGAATTATAGGTAGACAAGAAAGAACTAATTTGATATATATTTAATTCTGAATTAAGGTCAAGTAACTATAAAATTACTATATTCAATTATACAAAGTCATATAATTACCTATCTTAAAATAATAAATTTCATAACCGTAAACCAGTAAATTTTATAGAAATACTAACAATTTCTGTCATATTAGAATACTTACATGATTAAAATCGTCGTCATTTAAGAAGCTCATCCTAAATAGTCCTTATATAATTTGAACAAGTTTTATGAGTATTTAATATTGATTTATGATATATAATCCAGATCGTCATTCAAATATGTATATGTGTTTATAGAGAAACGAATATATTGTTAGATTATAGTCCGTATTTCTTTTTATCATCGTCAAGGTTATGTAAATAATTGACAGATCACATTCCTAAAAGAAATAAAAGAAAAAAAATAATAGATTTGGTAATAGAATGTTTAGACTGAGTTATACTTACCTAATGAGAATTTCATGATGATTTATAGTAATCAGGTTTATTTCAAGGGATTTTAGAAGTTTAAATTATTATACGTAAAGTTAATGAAAACAGTTTGATTTAATAAGAAATAGAGTACAGTTGAAATCAGAATACCAACTTACAAATTATAAAAATACTATTATAAGCAAAGTTAGCTACCGAAGTATCCAGGGCCGGATTAAGAGTATCAAGTAGGTATTTAATACAGATAATTTTAATAGTGAGTCTCATGTTCTTATTGTTAAAAAAAATATAGACAGTAGATATTATAAAAATATACTGAACTAGCACGAGGCATTTTAAAATAATCATAATAGTACTAAAAGATATAATACTTACCCTGAGATAAAAATTATAGAACATATCATTTTTTTTTATTATAAAAATATTATTATTGAGTTGCTAATTTGTGGGATATCTAAAAATAGCTTGTATATCCACTTTAGTACAATATATATATATATATATATATATATATATATATATATATATATATATATAATAATTATCCACCCCCTTTTGTGGAAAAAATTATCAAACAAAGACTTTATAAACACAATAACAATACACGCCAACAAAAAGATGGACTCACAAACACATCCACCGAACAACAAAACAATAATAATAGTAAAAAATATTTAGCTTTACCATATGTTCCCGATTTGTCCGAAAAAATTCAAAAAATGTTTTTAAAATACAACATTACAATAGCTCACAAAAACTACAACAATTTACAATTCATTAACACCAAACTTAAAGATAAAATTGACAAAAACAAAATGACCCACGTGGTCTACAGTATTCCGTGTAAATCATGCAATAAAGTTTATATAGGTCAGACCATGCAACATCTTCATGAAAGATTAAAGGGCCACAAATACGCCAATAATGCCACTGCATTAAAAAAACATAGTAACAAGATGTCACATACATTTGACTTTGAAAAAACTAAAATCTTACATGTTGAAAAAAACACAAAATCACGAGAAATTTTAGAATTAATTGAAATCAAAAAACATGAAGATCTTGCAGTTAATGACAGAAACGAAATAAATAATCTATCTAAAATATATTTTCCACTTATTCGATAGCAATAGTACTATTCCCAAGTCCCACATATATATTTTTAAAATTTATCAAATATCAATAGCATAAGAAACAGCTTGAATACACATAAATAAGTTGTTGTGTGGAATCGTTAGTTTTTAATATAAACATGTGTTCGCTTTGAGAATCTGACACGCTCCGAAGATTTACATTTAAATCCATCGAATTATATAGAATAATATAATTAAAATGAAACGAATTAAATTTTTGATTACAAGAAATAAACTTTTGTCACAGTCAGGTATGTAGAGGTACATTTTTAAATTGTTAGTAATGTCAGATATACAATTTTAATGTGTTAGAATTAATTAAAATTTGTGAATGTTATAAAAGTACAGTAAGTGTTATTTCCAGATGATTTTTCTGTGATCAATTTCTGATGAAGACAATAAAAGAATGTCGAAACGTCAATTTTAATTTTTATTACCCTTAAAGCCGCATTCCAAGAAAAACATTATTAATAATTATACACAAAATACGGCTAAGAAAAATAAACAAACAACCCTTAGTGGTTGAAATACAATTATTATATATATATATATATATATATATATATTTATTCAACCGCCCTTAACAGTCCCGGTATGTTTAACAGACAACCACAGACCCACCAGAAATAATTGAATTAGAAAGTGTGTACAACATTATTCTTCAAATAATTGATGAAATTAGTAAGAGCAACGTAGGAGGGGTAAAAATTGAAGTAAATTAAAAATATTGCCAAATTCAGTAGTCGTTACTAAACCCAATTCTCTCTCTATACCATCTTTCTCGATCCCAGTCATATAAAAGTATATAGTTTACCGACTTTTATAGTCCCTGCAAAGTTGCAAATTTAGTTTCAAATTTAGGGGAATGACAGAGTTATTTGCGCATGTTGTGTTTGTATATAGGCAAAGCCGTCTCTATCTTACAAGCCGTGCTGGTGGAGATTTGGCAACGTCGAAAGTAGTCCGTAGTTCTGTGTCCGTAGCTTCGTACGAATTTGTTTGTTTACACACTATCACACATTGCACACATCACATTGTGCGCTCATTAAAACATTACAGAAGTAGTTGTGGTATTTTGGTGATAAATATCCAAAACTTGTAAGTTATAGTGTTTTATGGGACGTGAAATAACATTTACAACAGTTGATGACAAATATAATTTAAGGTAAGACGCTTGCTATTAATATTCTAGCCGAGGCATTTCACATAACCTAACAATTTTACTTTCATAAGGTTGTTGTTGTTGACAAATTTTATACAAGAAATTTCTTTTAAATTGTAGATGCCAAGACGGTGTGTTGCTCCTGGCTGTCAATCTAACTACGATAGTTTTTTAAAGAAAGAACCTCCAGTATCAACGTTTTCGTTCCCAAAAAACGAATCAAGAAAAGCAGCCTGGTTACGTGCAATTCCAAGGAAAAATTGGAGCCCGTCTGCCTCTTCTGCCATTTGTATAAAACATTTTGCAGATCACTATGTAATAAAAACCCAAATTTTCAAAAATGCAAATGGGGAAATACAAGAATTACTCCTTCAACATCCAAAGCTTACTGAAGATGCAATGCCTACCATATTTCCTAATTTACCAGTGTATCTAACGCGAACACTGCCTGTGGAAAGAAAGTCACCTGCTTTAAGAAAAGAAGAGAATCTTAAAAAAACAGCCACAAAAATTGAAACATTTTTAAGGGATGACATTATAAACACATATGGAGCCTTTGTGAAAAGTTTTTGTAGCCAGTTAAAAGACATTACAAAATGGAATTTCAAAGTTTGTGGTAATGGTGTGTGGTTCTATCTTTTAAGTGTTGATTTCGAATCAAACATTACACAAGATCATCCGTTGGAAGTATTAAGTAGTGTGTTTGTTTCCAGTGAACTAATTATTAATGTTTATTTAAAAGGAAGACAGATTTCTTCAAATGATCTTAAATGGCTTTTCCCAGAGGATCTAAAATTAACAAGGTGGTCACAGTTAGAAAATCTGCTTATAAGGTATAAAAATTTTCCTCATGAGGTAACAACTGAAACTGTTGACTATTGTTTAAATAAAATAGAGTATTTTGTAGCTAAATGTTTAGAAATAGTTGAACAGGATGAAACATTTTTACATAAGAATCTGTTAGAAATAATTAGAAATCAAATTACTTTAATATCGTCTAAGAAAAAGATCTATACTGCTAGTACAATATTATTTACATTCCTTATGTATTCTCAGTCACCAGCGGCATATAACGTTCTTAGAGAATATTTTATCTTCCCTCACAATATTGAATTAAATTCATTGTTTTTTAAACATACTAATCAAAAGAAAATTTTGATGGCTCTCACATATGCAAGTTTAAAAAATAATGAATTCTTTAATCTTTATGACGATTGTGTGTGTGGTGTAACAGCAGTACAGCTGGCTAAGAAATGTTTTTCAATTTTTAGTAATATTATGTTAAATAATTTTACAAAACTGAAAGCCAGTTCAATACTCACTCATGGTATATCAAATGGTGCCAAAAAACGTAAAATTATGACCTACAAGTAAATAAAAATAATTATGTAAATTATTGTTATCAGCTTGTATAAATAACTATTTAAATAACTATAATAACTGTTTTTGTATGGAAATATAAAATGAAATAAATGTCTGATACTTCGACTTTTATTGTTTTCTAACAAAATAGATCATGTTTCTACTAATATTTAAAAATAGACCAATTTTTTTGAATAATTGATTCTACACTTATTTTTTGTGGAGCTTTTGAATAGGCTCTCCGTTGATACAGCGGTAGAGCGGTAGGACTACTAATGTGAGTCTTTGCGACGTTGCCACATGTAGTAGCACGGCTTGTAAGATAGAGACGGCTTTGATATAGGTGAATTTCAACTATAAATCTTTATAAGTTTCGTTTCTCCAAAGTGCGTGTATTAACGTAAAAATGGATCGCAGCAAATTGTTGGTGCAGTTAGCGATTGAACAAAGTAAACCAGGTAAATAATAATTTACAGTATTATATACCTATGTACATTTATTATTTTCAAATAATATTTAAACGTGGTGATTTATAACCCAAGGGTTTTAATAAAATAAAATATTTTAAATGTATGTATAAGTTCAAGTCATCAAGCTTATGATATTTGGCATATTATATCATATATTTATTATGAAATCCCATCATATTTTGAGTAAAATATCGGACGGACCATAACTCAAGAAATGTAAATAAAGTATTCAGATTACTAAATAAAATAAATATTTTTTATTTCGTAATCTAAAACGTTATTTATCTCATATTTTATTAGAGAACATATTGTAAAAATGATATTCGCCACACAGAATTACAGTTTTCATTTATTGTAGACACAAAAAAAAAGATAGCAAATAAATCATGAAGGCAAATTAGCATTTACATTCAAATAAAATTACATATTTACCTATTGGATTTGAATTTAATATTTCATATACTTACAATGATATATTAATAGATTATTTTCCCATACACTTTTATGATTTTGCTATTGTCTAACGGCGCACAATATATATTTCACTTATAATATTTTTATTGTGCTGTTTATAGTAATTACTGAGAATAATTCTTCAGCAACTCATTACAACAGGCCAAAATTAAATCAAATAACAAAGGCTGATGTACCTGGAGTAGATGAGGTAAGATTGTTATAAATTAATACTTTGTTTCTAAAAAAATATCTATTCTCGACTAGAATGTTGGAATTCAGTTTTGTTTTCAAATGCAAATTTGAAATCGTTGCGAACTAAAACATCTTTTTATGGATTCTTATCAAAATTTTCTAATATCTACTCTCTTTTCTTATCTAATAGATTTTGCAACAAATTCCGGAAGAATCATCTGTGGACAAAGTTTACCACTATCTTGAAAATATTCCTTCAATTTCTTCTCAAAACAGGGATTTAAATATCGAAGATCCCTTATAAACTCAATGTGGCAGAAAAATGTGATCATGCAAATAACACGGACAACAATAATGAAAACAATGCTGCTACTACTGAAAATATACCACATGCGATGACAAATGAAAATTTTTCCTGTTCTGAAGAAATATCGTCTCATGATAATTCTTCAGACACTGACTACGTGACATGTTCGATTACCTCACAATCTTCTTCAGAATTAGATTATTTTAAATGTTTGAAATTTAATAGTACTCCACAAAATATGACTAATGATATTTCCCTTTTAGAAATAGAAAATACACCTCCCATTGAGTTAGACAATTCGTCTGAAATCTATCCAAGTTTCTTACCCTGTGCCCTGTGATCGATCTTTCGGCTTAATAGAAAAAGAAAAACGTAAAAAAGAAGTAGTTTATACGCCAAAAGGTTGGAGAGATTTGATCAAAACTACTTCCGTCTGTATCTGATAACCCACGTGTACGACAGATAAGTTTTCTATGTTCTATGTATTTCCGTATTCATTTGTCGTTAAATTCTATTTTGCATATACTTACATCTGGCCTTATATTTTTGAAATTTAATTTCTTAACTTAGTGAAGCATTTGGTAAATTTTGATATTTATACTGAAAGCCATTTATTTATGTGGCTCGCAGGGCCTGGAATTATTCAGAGCCTCTTTGTCATGTTTATTGTCAGTTAAGCAAAGAACGTAGTTCTAAATTATTGTGTTCACTTGATTTTTAAGTATTTGTAGAATCCTGCCGTTTATTGGCCGGTATGACTATAATTAATTCTCAGTTACGAGGGGTTATGATTAGTTTTCATTTTAATTAATGGTTAATATTTTGAGTTGTGGGCCTTAAGCCTGTTTTAATTAAATTTGTGTTTTTAAAACCTTTTTTTTTTGTGTAATTTTCTATACCTTTTAATTAGTGATTTATTTTCTTACTTATATTGTTACACCTTCTTTTTGCATTTTATCTCTTGTATATTGTGACCCGTGTTTTAGCATTTTCTAATTTTGGTACATTTCTTCGAGCGACGCTGTACACATATCTTGCATTCCTCGCACTAAGTCCTAGAATTGTTGTTTGTTTTCTTTTGTGGGTTATATGTAAATATATTCCGTGGGATGTCGTATTTTTATTTGGAATTTAATTACCTTGTGTATGGAGCGTTTCTTTTATTTTAGATATTATGGCTTAAATTAATTTAATATTTTTATTTTTAATGTGAAACCTAAAGTCCCTAGATAATAAAGTACCACAATTGGTTTGTCCCATTATAACGCCGCCAAAATGGCGTTGATTTAGTGACTTTTAGAAGTTATTTAGTAATTCGTACGCATATATGCAAATAGACGATAAGACAACTCACATTCAAGTACCCGCGCTAGTCTAATGGTAAGATGCCTGCTTCACACGCGGTCGGTTTGGGATCGCATGCGCACGGGGACAAGAATTTTTCAAAAAATAAAAATACAATATTTCGCGTATTTATTCTAAATTTCAATTTAATTGAAATTAATAATAATAATAATAATATTTATTAAATTGCCCAACAGGTCACCCCAATCCAGACAATACAAACAAATCATAAAGATAATACATATGTGAAAATTGACAACAACAAACATTAAAATATATATACAACTAATGAAAAATATCATCAGCAAGGCTATTGAAGTTCCTGGCAGAATGCACCATAGGAGCCCTCAGCAGAATATTTGTTCTGGTAGTGGGAAGCAGAAGCGCTTCATTCACCCTTGAGCATTGACGAGGCACTCGCAAGCCAATTTCTGGTAACAAATCCGGAGAGTCTATCTTAAACAGAATGATATTCTTAACAAAATTAGCACTAACTTGGTGTCGCCTTGCTTCAAGCGACCCCAACCTCATGTCGATCCAGGAGCAACTCAGAGTCAAATCCACGAGGAGGGTAAGATCCATCTACTTTATAACATTAATACTTTAGGAATCTGCGTTGTACTGATTCAATTACATTAATATAGCAATTATATATAGGATACCACACGACAACGGCATATTTCAACTTGCTAACAACCAGCGCAAAATTTGTAAAGTTAAAAAAAACGGACAGATTTTTAAATTTGCCGCTTTTTTGCCGCCAAAATAAGTGCCGCAATTGGTTTGTCCCAATATAACGCCGCCAAAATGTCGGTGATTTGGTGACTTGCGGACTTTAGTGATTGAGTTGGTAGTATCTGGACACGCGGAGCAACCAGCTGATCGCTGTTGACATAATGACATAAAGAGTAAGGTTCTTACGTTATTACTCACAGACGCTTCATAGACGCTTGATGTGAGGTGGGTGTTCTTTGTTTTGTTTTGTGAATTTGTTTGTGTTTGTGGTGTTTGCGTGCGTTGGAACCATGCCTAGTTGTTGTTTTACTGGATGTCGAAACCGTGGCGAGAACGGATTTCGGGTTTTCCGAATACCGACAGCAAAAAGTGATGATCGGCGTAAAGCATGGATTGCATTTATCAAACTAGTTGAATTGCCTGAACGAGCTTTGTCATGTGAGGTAAGTATCCTATATTTGCTCAATTCTTTCATATTCTTGTTCACTTGCAGAATGTTACCTAATGTGAAGATGTTTTTTTTGCAATTTTCAGGCACACTTCGAACTTGACCAATTCGAATTAAACGGGTTGGATAATCGGAAGTTGTTAAAAAAAGGTGCAATTCTAACTAATGCAATAGCTGACTTTCCACTAAATCAAGGAATCAAACGAAAACTATTAGGTAAGATGCCTTTTGTCCTGGTAACTAAATACTAAATATTGTAACCCTATCAGACTCCTCTCTTGTAATTTTCAGGTACTAAATTAAATGGCGGCAAATTTTGAAATTATGCATAGTATCTACAAAATGAATTAAGAGCAGCTAAAGCACACATTTTAGCTATGAAAAAACAAATTAGCAACCTTGAGGAAAACTTCAAAATTCTTTTTTTAGAGGATCAAATTCATTTATTACCATATGGCAATCACCGCTGTAAAGAATTGTTAAATGAAACTACTTATACAAAAATCACTGGCGCTGTACATGGCACGTGGATGTAAAGGTTATGAAGAACATATCAGACAAAAATTTTCTCTATCATCAATCAGGACATTCCAATTACGTATTGAAAGTCTGAAATTTAAACCACGACGATGACGATGTTTTTGAATTGCTTAAGTTGAAGGTGATGTAACTTTTAATTTTGCTTGCCAATACATTGTATTTTCTTGTAAGTTGCCACATTTGAGCCGCACTCAAGGCATGCTGCACTACTGTTAAGACGGAATCAGACGACTGGCGTACTTGACAAATATTTGTTACTGGTATATACTTGCCAAGGCGTGTGAGCACTTCACTCGTGCAATTATTGGTCACTTGTGAGCAGTGGTCTGTTTTCCATCGCCTGTCGGTTTTTTAGGTACGAGTCAAAGGAATCACAATTATTGGTACACTTGACAAGTTCATACTTGTAAAAGCGGTCAGACGACTGTATGGAGGAATCTGGTTTGTTTTGCCAAATTACTAGTCATTCTACATTTGTAGCGCAGAGAAGGGGTTTAAGTGAGTGTGTGGTGTTATTAAGTTATTAAAATGGAGTGGTCTAATAACGAAGTAGTCATGGAATTTCTTACGTTGTATGAAAATGAACCAATAATATGGAATGCTAAACATCCTGAGCATAAAAACCGTAATAAAGTTCACGATGCCTGGAAAAGGATTCAAGACACAATGAGTATCAAATGTACTATAGCGGAGTTGAAAAAAAAGAAGGAAAGTTTGATGGCAACTTTTCGCCCCCTTTGCAGGAAAGTGAAGGCTACATCGGGAACAGGCACTGGTGCAGACGAGGTGTTTAAACCAAGCTGGTTTGCATATGAAAAAATGGCAAATTTTTTGCAAGGAACTTGTGAACCAAGGGACACACAAAACACAGAGGTAAATATAGAAAAAAAAACTTTATTACTTGCACCTTCATATAGTTTTAACAATAACTATCTTGCCAGGGAACTTTTCCAACACTTTTAAAATAATCACAAAACGACTTTCTTATTTCTTGCGCTTCACGAGCTGATCTTCTTGGTATTCTCTTAAGCGGCAAAAAAGACGTCATATTTTGCTGATCTTGCCGCCATGTGCCTGGGATAATTTCACCATCTTTTTCTAAATCGAAAGTACCTTGTGGTGAATAGATGGAAGCAGAAGATTTGCTTTTTCTTAAAAAATTATGTAACAAAACACAAGCCATTGTAACTTTTGAAACTTTTGCTGGTTCAAGTAACATAGGTTTTCTGAAAACTCGAAAGACCGATGCTAATATTCCAAATACATTCTCAACAACACGTCGAGCACGTGACAAACGGTAGTTAAAAATTCTTTCGTCACTACCTTGTTCATACAGTCTTGCATATGGTTTTAATAAATGTGGACCAAGAGCAAACGCGTCGTCTGCGACAAATACATATGGAAAAAGTTGTTCTGTGTAATGCAGTAGTGGTTCATCTTGAGGTATCAACAGAGTGTTAGCTTCAAACTTTTTAAATAAAACAGTATTACGAAATACACCCCCGTCGCTAATACGACCTTGACATCCAATATCTACAAAGGTGAAACAGTAGTTAGCATCAACCAGGGCCATTAAAACGACACTGAAGGTGTTTTTATAATTGTAGAATTCTGTTCCACTTTTCCTTGGAGATTGGATGACAATATGTTTGCCATCTAGAGAACCCAGGCAGTGTGGAAAATTCCACTTTGTATCAAACTCTTGTGCTATTTGTTTCCATGCGTCGGCAGTCTTTGGCATCTGTAAAAAAATGATGAATAGTGTATTGTTTCACCGTGAAGTTAAGAATTAAAGTTAGGTAATGATGCATATGTGTTTTTTCCTTTAGGAATTGGGCAATTTGAATGTGGATGAACCCTTTGAACAAATTCCTGTAGAATCAGTGGAGTATGCAAATACTGCTGAAGAAACTACTGAAGGAAATGTTGCCCTGGAAACTGTTACTTCAAACCCGCAATCAGGACCTAGTAATTATAATGCGCCAAGCAAGCACTTTAAGGTCCCAGGAAACACGAAAACTAATCAAAAACGAAAGGCTATAGATGAAGTGCAGGGACGTATGGCGTACAACATTTTAAAAAAGGCGGTAAATGTTGAAAAATCGACGCCCAGTTCAACTTCACTTTATGGGCAGTTGGTGGCTCAGAAGCTGGAAGCTTTGGACCCAATTGACAGAGTTGTGGCGATGAATGAAATTGACAACTTGTTATTCCGGGCCACTATGCAGCACATTGGTAGACAGACATACAATCCATATTCGTCGAACAGTAATAATAATAAGAATAATACTACCCTCCAACAATGTTCTTCCAACATTCGTTACTATGTGAATAATTTCTCGCCCAATGCTCAGCAATCTGGCTGCCTTTCGTCATCATCACAACATTCTTCAGCACCATCCCCAACACCTTATTATCCTGATGATCATAATACTCCTCAAGCCTCGCCTTCACCAAGTGCCTCACAACTTTCGTCTGAGGAGTCACAATCTAGTGAGACCCCAGCTTCTCCTCGTCTTTTTTTCAATATGTAAAGATTTGCATTTATTATTTATTATTTAATCAGAATGTTCTAAATTTATTTATACTTTGTATTTTAATTGTACCACCATAACAAAGTATTTTTTTTTGTTCCACTGTTTATTAGTTATTACTTAAGAATGTTATATTTTTATTTTGAAAGTAAAATACAAACGTGTAAAAATAAGACTTACTTGTATTTGATCCCACAGAACATGAATTATAGCATCGCATACGTCAACAACACATTCGGATACTGTTTGTGGTGAAAATTTAAATAGATAAGACAAGCTTTTAAAACTATCACCAGTGGCAAAAAATCTAAGTGCAACAGCAAATCTTTCTTGGATAGGAATTGCTTTTCTCATATTAGTATCAGATCTCTTTATCAAGGGGCCTATTTTGTTTAACAGAAACTCAAAATCCTCAGCGGTCATTCTACAAAAATTTTTGAAATGTCCTGACGGTTCTCGTTGCAAATCCTGCAGCATGTAAGTTGCGCTATATCTATAACAAAAAGAAGTAATGAGTATTGATTGGATGACTTGAGTTTACCGAGCGGTGTCCAATTATTTATGTTAAATTTAACACTCTATAAACGTCAGAAAATACATATTTGTGAAACCTCTTGATAGCAGAACGTTTATTTCATATGTCATTGTCTAGGTAGATCTCCATAAAATTTCACAACCACTCTTCTTATTAATCTTTTTAAAATAATTGTTGATCGCTCGGTATTATCACATACATCACCACAGAAATTTAGCGAGACATTCTATTTTAATAAATAATAGGGATATAACAATGGGTATAATAACAAAAGTTAATGTACTAATTACCGATCTCGACTTCTATGCAAAGATAACATCCACCATCTTCTTTTTTTACCAATCTTCCTTTTCTTCCGTAGTTGTAAGTAACACCCACTCATTATCACAAAAGCTGCAGAAGCAACGATAACA
Organism: Amphimallon solstitiale; assembly: GCA_963170755.1. Classification (NCBI taxonomy): domain Eukaryota; kingdom Metazoa; phylum Arthropoda; class Insecta; order Coleoptera; family Scarabaeidae; genus Amphimallon; species Amphimallon solstitiale. Next base: position 95,387,804 of record OY720677.1, on the reverse strand, counting down.
TTTTCAGGATGACCGGTATCCATCGCTCGTAAAATATTCATCTATATTTTTTATATTCATTCCGCCAACATTGCACCAGCTGCTGACGCGTTTTCATTTGCAAATGTTAACGTCGTGTGAGTGCATTCACTTGTCTATTCGACCAGTGGGCTGATGTACTTGCCAAGTGCCCAAATATTGGCGTACTTGTCAAGTACTCCAGTCATCTGATCCCGGCTTTAGATGAAATGGCTATCAAACCATCTCTTCAGTTTGATAACTCAACGAAGTCTGTTGTTGGAAGGCCAACAATGTTGTTATCTGGGAATTTGGACAGTTCTAAGGAACTAGCATCACATGCGTTAGTGTTCATGCTTGCCAAAATGAGTACTAGGTGGAAACAGACAGGTATGAACTGACTGCAAAGTCATACAGTGCTGATGAAGTTCTAAAAAAAACTATTTCAATACATTTAGCGAGCTAGTGATGTAGGTGTAACAGTGAAAACTATAATTTCGGACATGGGTCCCCTAAATAGAAGTTTCTGGAAACTACTTAACATTTCAGCCAATAGACATTCTAAAATAGTTCATTTTTGTCCACATCCTTGAACAAACAAGAAAGGTTGTATATTATGCCAGACCCTGTTAATGTTTTTAAAAATCTGGCTACATCACTGATTACGCACAAAATTTTTGAAATTGATCTAGTAATTCAAAAAAAATATAATCTTGGCAGTGTATGTATTGACATTGGAGCCATACGACAATTATTTGATTTAGATTCAGAAATGGATTTAAAAGTCGCTCCACGACTTAAAGGACACACGTTTTATCCTACCCACTTTGCAAAAATGGATGTCAGTACAGCACATGCTCTTCTGCACCATGATACAAGTCACGGGGTGTACACAAAATACATTGGCGCCAAAACATGTAATAGTTCCTGTTTAGGTCACTGCCAGCGTTGTAGTATAACAACGTTTTGAATGTGACTTACTAGATGTCGCACAAATAAAATTAGTTTTGAACAGGTTATGTCAAATTATTGCAATTTGTTGTGATTGTTCGTACGGTTTTACTTGCTAAATTTAATTTTTCTAAATTCTCGTGTGAATTTATCAACTTTAACGTATTAGAATAATTTTTTATTTTGTGTAGAATTTTTTTTTCCTAGAATTTTATTATTTTTTTGTAATATTCAATTTGTGAAGAATGAATTGCTGTGTGCCTGGGTGCAGGCGAAAAGAAAAGAAAAAGCATGCTTTTCCATTAAGTGATGAAGTAAGTTATATTTAAAAATTATTAATAAAACAATTAAATATGTCAAATTTTTAATTTAGTTATTTGAAAAGTGGTGTCATGCTATTAAGCGACAGGATTTATTACACATAACCCGAAAACAAAGATATAACCATCGAATATGTGATGAACATTTTAGTGAAAGCGCCAAATTTACAACATTTCATAATAGAACAAATCTTAAAAAAACTGCAATCCCAAAGTTGTTTTTGCCAGAATATACTGAAATAGGACAGGGCAGTGTAATTAAACGAAAAGGTAAATTGAATTATTCTTTCATGTATGATACTTAAAACTCGAATATATTTTCAGGATCACCTTTGCAACATGAAACATCAAAATTAACAAAATTACAGGATACAACAACACAAGTGAATGGTGAGTAAAGGTATAAACTTCTATGTAAAATCTCCTAATAAATATTTATAGAGCCTGTTCTTTTGGTTGATAATTTAGATGAAGATGGTTCATCATTGTTATACTGTAATGGTAAACTAAATGCATATTTGATTGTCTTAAATAAACAGCCTTTTGTTTTTGTAGAAGAATTTCATAGCCCTAGTCATATTCCTCCAGAAATTACTTTAGAAAGTGATATCTTATTTGAATCAAAGATCAAAAAGAAAAATACGCAACCTATACAATCCAGTCAGGATGCCACTAAAGAAATAGTACCAGAATCTCTTGGTTAGTATATACTAAAAGTTGTTTACATACAACTGCAATATTGAAATGTGAATTGTAGTTTTAGATAATAGCCCAATTAACAAGGAGAGAAGCATCATACATCATATTGTTTCTTCAAAAGGTATGACATTTAAGCAGTGTTTATATTTCTATACAAATGCAATATAGGTGTTTCATTCCTTTCAAACGTAAAGGTCCTTATAATTAATCCTTTTTAATTTCGATTTTTAGTGTTTCACCATAAGAAGCAGTTGTTGAAAGAGGTTGGTGTTGGCAGAGTTTCTGCTTTGTCCCCAAAAGCCCGAAAATTATATAAAATTGCCAGTGATTTAAAGAGTACAACTCGAAGACTTTTTAATGCTAATATTAGTAACAAAGAGCGAATTAAGAAAGCCAGCACTTATATTGAGTCAGGAGAAATTTTTATTAACAAATTAAATAGTAATGCATTAAACTTCATTCTATGCCAACTCAGAAATGCAAAAAAGTCTAAACATGGCAGACGTTACACTTTAAATGAAAAATTGCACGCGTTAACATTACTTAAATATGGCCCAAAACTATATCGACTGCTCCAAAAAACATTCAGTTTACCTTCAAGAAAAACATTGATGCAACTATTGAATAAGGTACCATTCAAAAGTGGTATAAACAGTTTAATGAAATCATTAAAGACAGTAGTAAATAAGATGAAACCATCTGACAAGGTTTGCTCCATAATATGGGATGAGATGTCGATACAACCATTTCTCTCTTACAATAGGAAAGAAGACCACATTTCTGGTTTTGCGGACACTGAAAGTGATTGTATTAAAATATGTGATCATGCAATGGTTTTCATGATTAGAGGAGTCTACAGAAACTGGAAACAGCCTGTTGCGTTTTACTTCACTGAAAGTGGAATGTCAGCAGTAAACATTTTCAAACATTTAAAAATTCTCATTTCTAGTCTTCAAAGTTTAGGACTACAAATAATTGCCACAGTATGTGATCAATTAATGAATAATACTGCTGCAATAAAAGCATTAAAGGAAGAAACCAAGCAGTGGTGCTTGAGGAATAAACAAGAAGATAAATATCTTGGTTTTCTAGTAAATAAGGTGGAAATCGTACCTTTGTTTGATGTTCCTCATTTGCTCAAAGGAATACGTAATAATTTATTAAAATCTAATGTTCATTTTAACTGGAAAAAAGGAGCCCAAATTGGTAGTTGGAGAGATATCATAGCATTGTACGAGTTGGATGTTGGAGATCACAACATAAAATTTCTACATAGATTAACAGATGCTCATATCTATGATAATAAACTTAAAAAAATGAAGGTAAAAATTGCTGCCCAGGTATTTTCGAGAGCTGTTTATGGTATTATGGTTGCTTTAGTTAAATATGGTAGGTTTATGCTTCAAAACTTTGTATATTATTTAAATTTCGTCTATTATTTTATTAGGAGGTCAATGTCTACCAGCTACTGCAGAAGGTACAGCTGATTTTATTCTATTCATGGACCAATTATTTGATAGCACAAATGGGTCTTCTGCTCTACATCCAGACGGAAAACCATTACGATGTATGCTAACTGAAACATCTACTCATATAGATTTCTGGAGGGAAGCTATAAAAGTTGTTACTTAGTGAATGTTACTTAATAATGTTACTTAAGGGAAAAACCCCTAATATAAATAAACTAAAATTCAGGGTGCATGAGGAGTGTGTGTTAGAACAGTACATTCACTTACCTTAAAAATAATTATTAATCCCTTATGATTAATATTATTGTTTCCAATTCTAGTTGTTACCCTTGAAGTAGACGATTGATGATTTTGATATTTGTGACCCACCCTATATATCTAGCTCAGAGCTTGAGACTACTACTAAAAGATGTTAATGCCCGTTTGCGCCAACCATTTTATTATTATAGAGGCAAGGTCACGGTTGTTGCTGTATAGCAAAATAAAAATGGGAAACTTTGCACTACAATAATATATAGGCCTATCTTCAAGAAAAACACACAAGTTATTAAAACAATAACAATTTATTAACTAAAATAACACTGGTAAATGTGAAATATAAAATTCGGTATCGTAGAGATGTTGTTATAAAATTGAAATAATTATGTCACAAAAATATTATAGCAAAGATATGATTATAATAATTATTAACTTTTGTTGTTGTAAAAAGAAAGAAATTACTAAAGTTATTTGATCGGAGATTAATAATTGTCGTTATTTACAAAACAAAGAAACACTGAATTCTAGAGACGGTACTTTAAAAGAAAACAATAGGTTTTGACTTAACTAATAATCTAATTGATTACGGTTGGTGCACCAATTAACTTAGAAAGATTCATAAACTAAATATTATTATATATATTAAACACTACTTGATTAAACAATCGAATAAAATAAGTTGATAGTGTACAAGAAAACAAACATATAAACAATAAATATTGAACACAAGATATGATATATGTAGATAAACACAAATAAGACTTGCATGTGCTTTGTCGTACTTGACTAAATTTTACGTTTATATAAAGAAATTAGACAGTTTTAACTAATTTCACGGCACAACAAAAGATAGAACATGTAAGTACCTGGTAGGTGGAATTGTCGTATTTGCAGAGTTCCGACGGATGATGGTCGTGCTAGTTGTATGGGTCCCCGTATGCCGTGTTCGGTCCGTATATGCTAACGCTAGCCGGGCTTGGGATGGTAGATGGCGATGAACAAATATCTTTAAATCCGGATTACTTTCCGTTAATTGGGAGGCTCTTAATGCTCCACAATTATTTAATGATAGAAAGAGGCAGATCGCATAACAGCTTATCCATAAACGTCTGGATATTTAGACCTCAATCTATTATAGATATGTGTTGTTCCCGCAGCCTAACGAACTCTAAGACAAAGGGGACTGGTATTTGTAACTTTCACTACCACTTACTGTGTTGTTATTAATTTCACGTTATATTAATGAATGATGCACTAGTAATAAATGATAGACGAATAATAATCATTTTGGACGCGCTTGCCCCTATTTAAAGACTCGGGCGTGTAGAGGGGTATTTTCGGAAGAAATTGACGACAGTAAGACGCTGTTGGATCACGCCACCGGAAAATGCCATATACGCAATATTGCGAAATACGTAGTTCCATACAACAAATTATGAGAACTTTTAGATAACTTAGACGAACAAAAAATGCATACGTCGCCAATCTTATATTTGAACAAAGAGTCCTTCATAAACTAAATATGTTAAATCGAATATTATAAAAAGGAATAATATATGCGACGCAGATGTTAAGGTTGAGAAGTTTGAGATGTTATTTACTTTAGAAAATATCGTTTGAATTAATACTGATTTGAAAATAATATGTAACACGTAATATACAGGGATAAGTGAATAAATGTTGGCCGCTGCTTTTTAAACGTAACAAAGTTCTTCAAACAATAAAATTTGTCAGTGCACAAGGAAGGACATATACTCCACCAACAGTCCATAACTGGGTGACTACGCTCCGAGGATTAGAACACATTTGGAGGAAATCACAAGAAGAGGGTTTTACAGATCTTTGTCCTAGGAATCTAAATCAGGATCCTCTAGAAAATTTTTTCGGATGTATTCGTTCCCATGGAATAAGAAATATAAATCCAACGCCAGAGTCATTTGTGTCCTCATACAAAAGTTTAATTATAAATAACTTTACATCTACACATTCACCTTCGGCAAATTGCGAAATGGATAACTCCGAAGGTTGTATAACAACTCTAAGAGAATTAATAGTTGGGGAGAATGCTGCCGTTATTGACGAATTGCAGAAGCCCATTAAAATGGATCTGGAGGTGACTTTCACCAATCCTGATCCTATTTCAAGGAGCACGCAGTCACACGTTGCTGGATTTATTGCCAAGAGAATACTCAAGCAAACCAATAACTGCGCATCTTGCAGACGTAATCTTTGTTCTGATATTTCTCTTCCCCCAAACGAAATTATTAAAATAAAGCAGTTTAGAAATTTATTAGAACCTAATTCTAGATTTTTTTAGGATCTTTCAGAAATGTAACGATGTTTTACATGTATATTTGCCTTATTTATGCAGACAAAACAATATAAAACAAAAATTGATTAGGGTGATTAGGCAGTATGTAATAAATATATTTCAATGTAGTAGTCATAATTTATACAACATATTTGTGAAAACTATTACAGGCTTTTTCATAAACACGTGGGTTAAAAACATTAACCGAATATTAAAAGGATTAGATTCACGCAATATTAATGATCCAATTAAAACAATCGCGTTAGAAAAATATAAAAAATTAAAATTAAAAATATAAAAATACAGAAAATGAAACAAACACATTGATGTTATATTATTGTACTGTCAGAATTTCAGCATATTATGTTTAATAAACTCTGAAACCATACCTTCATTTTTTTACCATTATACCTTTTCGCAATTGAGTAATGGCTAAATGAATTTAGATGAAAATAGTAGCTTGAATTCCTTTAACAAGATATCTACAGAATTTATTAGTTGGTTGCATGATATAATAATTGTATACGTGTACTGCTTATAATAGAGGAATATGCACGTATACAAATTTATTATATCGTACAACTAAACAAGTATATAAGAATAAAATTATTTTAAATTCCCGCCACATTTCCCGCTAAATAATTACCGCTTCCAACGACCTAAACATGAACCACAAACTAGTGAATTTTATTTTTAAAAGCTTTCTTATCTATTTTATCTATGATACAAGTGCTGGCATTAAATATTTCATTGCGAAAGGGAAAATTCATCAGGCTGATGCAACCACTGCTTGGTTTTGTAAGACTGTATTTAAATGGTTCAAAATAAGTACCAGTAGACATACAAAACTTGCTTGGTCAAGCGTAGACGAGAGCATACATGAAAACACTGTGGATTTTATGAATGATTTCATGACCATTATTTATGGTCTCAAAATTGGAGGCAAGTCTGTGTGGAAACCTGTCCAATCGGAATAATATTGGCCACAAAAACTGCGCTATGTATCCAGGAAGAACATTTGGAAACAACAACACAAGATGCACTGGAAAATTTATTTTCAGTAATCCGCAGTAGAACGCCAGTACCTGGACCTCATGAGTTTAGGTGGCATTGAGACTGGCCACTCTATCCCAATATGAGTGCCAGATAGTACGGGGGAATTACGATACTGACACAAGAGCTCAGTTAGTAGGGTATTGTAAAAATAAAACAAGGGATGTTGACATAGAACAGAACGAAACTATTTGTTCAGAAATGGTTACAATAGACACTGCCGAAGAGTTTGATATATTGAAACAAACCTTATATTATTTGCTGGGAAGTTTAATACACGGTTTAAAAATACACTGTCCTAAGTGTAGTTCCGCCATAACTCATTGAACTGACGAGAAAATTAACCCTTCATTGTTAACGCAATATAAGGAGTTTAAAGAGAACAAATTGATATATCCAAAAATGGAAGTGTTTTCATATTTTCTGGGTGCAGAAAATTATTTAAGACAAATTAGATTAGATTTGCTTCACATCAAGTGCAATTTAGAACAAGCTACGGGCATATTCATGACAAAACATGCATTGGATTTGTCAGTGTCACAACTTTAAAAATAACTGGAAAGCCCTTGTGTGGGTTTTTTTCCGAACACGCATTTTCTTTGCTTTGAATGAGTTCAACAAGAGTACACAGGAGAATGTCAACACCACAAACAGAAGTTCTAGAAGCGTTGCTATGCGTGACTTAGTAAAAAAGTGAAACAAATAAAGGGCGATCAAATAAAAAATACCTCTAGTTACCAGTCGATGGACAATTGTCTTTTGAACGCATGTCTTAGATAATGTCAGGTGTCTATTTCAATGATAACTGAGAGAGAGATAGGCAACGGAGAAAAGTGTAATTGCGACATGCGTTCAAAAAACAATTGGGCATCGACTACTAACACCAGGTATTTTGGATTTGATCGCCCATTACCTTTATTGTTTTATCAATAACATGAATAAATTCTTTTTGATCACATAGTGTCCTTCTTTCACTATATTTCTATTATTCTATAAAATATACAATAATCTGTACAGCTCATTCAGGTGTGGATCAAATGAGTCTATTTGCAATTGACAGCTAGGTTTACATTAAAAACTGTCCACGTCTACAATGAATGAGCTGTATATTGTATTTTTGTAAAGTTAAAAAAACGGACAGATTTTTAAATTTGCCGCTTCTTTGCCGCCAAAATGGAGATAATTGCGGTACTTTATTATCTAGGGACTTTAGTGAAACCCTACGCAGCAAACCCTGCTCAGAGACTTCCCTCCTGAGACGCTAGTTGTCCCCGGACCATTAGTAGACCTCTTTGAAGCTCTTGATTTCGCCAGACCTGAAAACACACTTTTTGGTGCTATATGCCCAAAAATATACGACTTAGTCGGCAACCTCCTCGCCAGTGACTTAATTAGTTACGAACTCGGAAACAGTTTTAGACTACTCCTCCCGTATATCACAGGAATACTTGGCTTTATCCAAACAATACTGCAGGCAGATCCAAATGCGATACCTGACTACACCCGCGCTTCAACATTTGATAGTACCGCTGATAGAACTCTTAACGGACATATCTTCGTTGCCAATAATTGGAACGAAAGAGAAAGAACTACCTTATTACAACCAGGTATGCTATATGCACTCGAAACCAATCGAGACATTGGCTCTTCCTTCAATAATTATGGTAAACGTCTACGCCTCCCAGTTCCTCATGCCAATACATCAATACGCACACTTCCCGACTTCTTGTTTCTTAGCACCAATAACTCTTGGTTCGGAAATATTATAAGAATTATAGGTACATATTCATCTTACTTTACAGGTTCAGAAAACCTCCTGACCTGTAGTAATACGATAAGTGTAGATCCTTTGATCCTTAGTGAATTTACACGTTTGATTCTTGAAATTACCTTTGGAGCCAACTGAAACGAATTTCCATGCTCTAGAAAAAATTATAAAAATCAAATCATATATAAAAGATGACAGAATAATGTTCATTGTACAAATACCCTTGATCAATAATGAACCTTATCATTTCTATCATGTATTTCCACTCCCAATGCAAACACTATTCCGACAATTACCCCTACAAAACCTTATGTAGCGATAAGTGAAAATAAGTATGTATTAGTAAATGAAAAATGCCCAGAAGTAACTGAAAAGGTCTACATCTGTGAGAACCAAGAAGAAAAATTCATCAACCAGGATACTGTCTGCGAAATTCAACTTTTAGCATTCTCTAATAATTATGTCATGGATGTTCGATCTTGTAAAACTTAAAGAAACTAAAATTCAAATGTGATATAAATAATTCGATTGTAATCTTACCTAATGCAGTAAAAGTTATAAAGCAATGTAATAATTTGAAAGAGTTTATATTAATAAAAGAAACAGTGCTAATTGAAATCAAAAGTAATGCATGCAATGTTAGAATCAATGAAGTAAATTTAAAAATTCTAGAAAATAAAAATCACGAAATAATCTTACCAAAATTGCCTAATTTAAATAATTTACAAATAACTTCAAACCCATTGGAACCTCTCAGCGTAGAAGATAAAGAGAACTTTCAAGAAATTAAAGAAAATATCCAGGAACTGCAAGAAAATATCAGTAACGTACAACTGCATAAACAACCTATCTCAATATATGACATTTTATTAGTAATATGTATGTTATGCTTAGGCATGTGGTTGTTATGTACGTACAGGTCAACAATTCTGAAGAAGAGACAACGGCTCCAACAGCTGACCACACATATGAAATCCACACCTTCGTCCAACGAGATGAGGCTTTCAACTAGCGGCGGAGGAGTTACATGACGCGACACATTGCATCCAGGAGAATTCCAGGAAAAGCGCATCCCGATAAGACAATTAGTATATAAGCACGAACATGATGAATGTAGAATTAGTATGTTGTTCGAATAAAATTCTTTGACAATACTGCTTGTTCTTTCTTTTAACTTTGTAATTTTAAATAAAACTTTTTAAAAACTTAGAAGAAAAGAAGAACCTGTTAACTTAGGTGCCCAATATTTATTGGCCGCAATTGTACAGGTAGCACATTTGAACATACCAGCGAGTTTTTAAGTGTATTAAATGTCCCTTCAATATCAAAAAATATGTTTTTTAACATACAGTCTCAACTTGGCAGCGTAAGTATTAACCCATTTGTTCCCAGTGTACCCATTTGAGTACGGTTAATGAAATATTTTTTAAGCTCCATATGGTACAATCAGAGTTCTATGCTTAGTGGCGATGCAAAGTACACTAAAGAAGGAATATTCTTTTAGAAATTGGCCACTAGTTGTCGCTTTTATGTATGGAAAACGTAACCTTACTTTTTGCTACAAATTGTGCCAGTGTGACTGTGTAACTTTTTGTTATTTTTTACCTATCTATAAAAAAAAAACATTTTATTCTACTAAAATTAGTTACTGAGGTATGTATGTTTTACTATTATTTTTGTGAATTTTACATAAAATACATGCACTGGTATTTTTTCATACTTACATATAGGTGTACTCATATGAGTACAGCGGGAACAATACGTTGTTAGAGCTGTATTTATTTTTGGTAGATAAATTACTATGGATCCCAAGCCCATCAGCACTAATATGTTTTATGGCAGATCCTACCAGAATTTGCAAGCTGCCATAGACGATATTACTGAAAATGAAAAAGATATTGGTATCGTTATAATACCACCGGATGCCGATTATCAAACAGATGAGGACGATATCGATGAAGATGATATTCAAGCAGATACCCTCCCATTCGATGTTCCTGGTGCTGTTGAAATTGTTTCTCAGGACAGTACAGAGAGTGACCCAGAAGATAATATTCCGTTGAGTATGTTACGCAGTACTAGTAATACTGGTGAATCATCTACGAAAAAGGGAAAAATTGCAGAAAAAGAACCAAATTGGACTGACGAAATAATTGATATCACAATGAACCAAGGAAATGGATATTTAGCTCGCGAAGATATTGTCAAACAAGAATTAGCAGGACTAAATTCTGTCCAGATTTTTGAAAAATTATTTGACGATGAAATAATAACTTATATTATCAAAGAAACCCAGAGATATGCTGCTCAGCAAAACAATCATTCATTTACTGTAACAAACAACGAGATAAAAATATTTATAGGTTTCTTATTATTCACTGGATATCATCCAGTGAATAATAAGATCATCGCACAAAAAAATGTCCTTTGCCTGATCAGCAGCAATTGAAAAAAGAAAATCGCGGTTTTTTTCAATACAAATACGATAAAGAACATTCATTACTTCTAGTAAAATGGAAGGACAACAGTATCGTGTCTATGATGACCAATTACGACAGTATTCATCCCCTTTCAAATGTAAAACGTTGGTCCAAGGAACAGAAAGAAAAAATTGATGTACCTCAACCTCGTCTCTTTGCCAATTATAATTCAGCTATGAGCGGCGTAGACTTGCTAGACCAATCTGTAAATAATTACCGAGTGTCCATCCAAGGTAAGAAGTGGTGGTGTCCCCTTTGGACCCACATGCTGAATGTTGCAGCAATCAACACCTGGAGGTTACATTCATTGGCAGGCGGTAATATGGATTTGCTCAACTTTATAAGAAGTATATCAAGGCATTACTTGAGAGTTTTTGAGAAAGCTCAACACTCCAGGCACCCAAGCACTGTCCCAAGAAGTATTGTAGAAGATCAAAGAGGGCATTTTCCCAAAAAAATTGACAAGCAATTGCGCTCTCGCAAGTGCCATCAACGAGCTAGGTGGATTGTATGAAGTGTAATGTTACACTTTGTTTAGAAAGGGAATGTTTTATAAAGTTCCATAGTGAATAACATTTTCTATTGTAAATCACTAAAATAAATTAGCTAAATATTATATAATTTATATTTTCATTATCGTCCCTATATTCCCGTTGTACTCATTTGAGTACATACCTTTTTTTCATATTCTATTCAAAAATTTATCGAAAAACTGTCATATTTTGTTCTTTGGGCATACCTTTAATAAGAAAAAAACGACCTTATTGAAATTTTGTAAAAAAAATAGTTGTGGGAACAAATGGGTTAATGTTTGTTTAATAAGATTTCGTTTATAAAAGCAAAATTATTACAAAAGATTTGGAAAGGCTGTTTATGGGAAGCAATGGAGGCAACAGCTACGGAAGAATATAACATCGCGCTTTCTAAGGAACAAGTTGACGAGCTTGGTATTGCTTCTATAGTAGTAATAATTGACGGTAGTTGGTCCGAGCGAAGTTATGGGGCATTCATTCAACCAGTTATCCGAAGTTGTAAGCGACATTAATAAAATATTCCTTTACCAATAATACAATATATATAATAAAAATCATTATAGGCTGTTATCATATGCAAAGAAACGGGCAAGTTACTTCTCCTAGGAGTTAAAAATAAATTTCGTAGCATATGCGCTAAAGCAGAAAACAAAGGAGAGCCAGTCAAAGAACATATCTGTTACAAAAACTGGACAAAATCTCCCTCTTCGATGGAACCCGCCATTCTCGTCGAAGGTTTTAACGCCAGTATTCCTTCTTACAAACTGAAATACAAAAGATTTGTTGGGGATGGTGATTCTACCGTATTCTCTGAAATTAGAAAGTTATTTATGGCTTACAAGTGGAATATTAACCCTTTAAGGACCATATGCTCACTTATGAGCGAAATAGAACCCTTCCAAAAGCAATGTCTCTTCGAGAACCGATTGAATACTGTCGCCAATTCTTTGATGACGATTTGATGAATTTACTGACGCAACAGACAAATTTGTACAGTGTAGAAGTAAATCCTAACAAGCCACTCTATTTGACGCCTGAAGAGTTAGAACAGTTTCTAGGTATAATTTTCATTATGTCACTAGTAAAATTTCCTAACACACGTTTGTACTGGAATTCCTATTTCTACATTCAAAACAAATGTTGGTTGTGGATGAGCAGTAGGTACCGTTCAGAGGTCATTCAGGATTGAAGCAATATATACCGCAAAAGCCCCATAAATGGGGTTACAAAATGTATGTACTCGCTGGATCCAATGGCATGGTGTACGACTTTGAAATATATACTGGAAAAATATTGCAAGCTACAGGTCACCCTGATATTGGCGCCAGTAGAAACATTGTTTTGAGAAATTCAAACAACAAATCATCTTCTTTACATCGATAATTGGTTTACTTCAATTCAATTATTGGAAGAGTTGGCAAAAATGGGTATCTTTTGTTTAGGAACTGCTCGCAGTAATCGCTTGCCTGGTGGTCCACTATTGCCAGATAATGTTATGAAAACAAAAAGAAGAGGAGGTTGTTTTCAAAAAATAGAAATGAAAACTAATACCAATACATTCCGGATTATTAAGTGGTGTGACAGTCGCTCAGTGGTACTTCTAACCACATTTTGTTCAGCGAGACCGGCAGGAAAAATTGATAGATGGGACAAAGCAAAAAGGGAGCGTGCGCCCATTGACTGTTCAAACGCAATAACTACTTTTAATAAGTTTATGGGTAGTGTGGACCTAATGAATTCTTTGATTGGGCTCTATCGAATCACAATTCGATCGAAAAAATACTACCATCGATTGCTCTTCCATTTCATGGATTTGACATTGGTCAACTCTTGGTTGCTCTACAGAAGAGATTGCTGCGATTTTGGCGTTCCAAAAAAGAATGAACTCAGCTTATTTGAATTCAAGAGCCAAATAGCTGAATGTTTACTAAAGGAGGGCAAAAGTACAGAACGAAAAAAACTGGGCCGCCCAGTAACAGTTCCATTGATAATGAACAGCCTCTAAAGAAGACAAAAGGGCATGCAACGAAACCTTTACACCAGAAAAATATCCGCGATGGTGTCTGTCATTGGCCAATTGTACAACAGAAACGGGGACGATGTAAGAAACCTGGCTGTAATGCAAGTCCAGTGTATTATTGCGCAAAATGTTCAGTGTATTTATGTATAAATAAAAACTCATTTTAATTTTGCTTTTACGATTTTCATCTAAAGTAGATGTTTTATTTTGAAAATAAATTTATTATTTGAAATTTGTATCGTAATTTTATTTGATAATTTATTCCTTAGATGCCGAATGTGTCGATTTCGTTACGTTCTGAATTTTCAAAAAAAAAAAAAATCAACAACAAAAAAATTCTGGCTTAATAGGTATTTCATTTTTGTGGTCACCATCACCAAAATATCCTACTAACATTTTTCGAAGATTTTTTTAATTTTAGAGTCAAAGAGTAAAATAGTGACCACAGCTATGTTTAATCTAGGTCGAGAAAAATGAGTGCACAAATTATTGAATATAAAAAATTACAGCAAGGGTTTGTATATGATAAAAAGTGATGCCAAAAACATTACCTTGCAAGCTAGGAAACTTATTCCTAAGGAAACTATACAATCTTTGGTTAGCGCAGCCCAAAATGCAATTTATGCCAATGCCATGGAGACATACAGAGCCTCAAAACTGATATTAGGAATTCAGTTAAGCATATGTATGGTAATCATGAAGATTGTAACGATTTATTTGTGCGATAAGGTAAGTTAAATAGAATTTATAGTTTTGTGACAAAACAATTATTACGTTATTTATTTTGGGAAGGTGGGTGACAAATCATTTGACAAAAGAGAGGAACTGGTTAGAACAGGAGCCCAACATCATTTGTACGACACTTCTGACCAAATGTCACCTAATAGACAAGGAAACCAGTAATTGGGCTGAATTTTATACGAGTATCTTGTCACGATTCAACATGAGTAAACGGCTGAACCCTATACAAAGAGATGCGTTTTAGAACAGTTCATATATGCCAGGATTGAAATTTAACGAAGGGCATTTGTGGCGGCACACAAAAATAAAAATCTATTTCTAATTTGCTTTCTAGTACTAAGAAAAATTTCCAAAGCTATGGATCAACACATAACATAAATAAATTCGTATATGTAGGCATGATCGGATGCGCACTTGCCCTAAGCCAGCAATTGTGAACGACAACGTACAGACACGTGTTTCGATCTGTAACGATCTCGTCAGTGTCATCACAACGCCTGGCAGTCAGATCACCCCCTACATAACAAGTATTGTGAGAAAACCTCAACGACATCTGTGATAAAGCGCAACGGCGCACAGTGATTAAAACGTAAATATTTGCGGCAAAAATGTTCTGCGAGTCGCGTAGAATGAATTGCAGAAAGTTCATATACCCCTGCAAAAGACGTATATTATGAACTTCTTCAGATGTCATTTTCTCAAAAACGAGCAAAAAGGAGCAGCTGAAATTTGTAGGGATCATATATGCAAAATATGAACTTGTAGCTACTTGCTAATGGATACTAATAGCCTTTGCGAATTTTATATGCTTTTTATCACATTACTCAAAAAGTAGTGATACAATGCAACACTCTTCAAAGCGTATTATAACTGTTTTCGTAAAAAATACTAATACTTGATTATTCAATTTGAGTATTTACGGCAAATACTTAGTAAAATTCATTTTTTTTTTAAATCTACTTTTTGCCAGTTCCGAATCGCAGTGCGACGCGGGGCGAGCTCTCAATAGCTAGGCTATTTTCTCACGATATTTGGTACGTAAACTGACGTATATGGGGGTTATCTGAGTTCTAGGTATTGTGACAACACGGGCGTACACTGACGAGATCGCTGGGGATCGAAATGTGTCTGCGCATTGTCCTTCGCTATTGCGGGCTTGGGACAGGTGTACATCCAGCCATGCATACATGTACGAATTTATTCGTATATGTACATATATTCGGTGTTGATTGAATCATACTTGTTCATTAATAATGCATATATATTTTAAGTGTGGAAGAAAACCTTTGACAGAAGTCCTGGCAAGCATTTAAAGCAATACATGGCGAAGAAGGAAGAGGAGAAAACTAAAAGAAATCACCGGCAACTTGAAAATAAAATTCCACTTCAAGGCCACCAAAACGATTAAAATATAATAACGACAACTCCAAGGAACCTGATGCTTACGGGCCTGATATAGCTGAATTATTTTTGGATGTTGAACATCTGGACCAAGAAGTTAATACATTGATTCAATCTCTACGGATGCATAATGTATTTTATATATGTTGTGTACTATTATAGAAAATTGTTCATCTTACCTGTAATACACATTTATTTATAGATAACACCGGAGCAAATACTTAGAATTTCAAGGGAAACAGTTGGGCAATTTGAGAATCCATTGTATGTTTGCGAAAGGCACAATCGTTTGACAGCTTCCAACTTTGACGCAGTAGTCAGAAGAATGGACCATACGTCATGTGATTCCCTTGTCAAAACTATACTAACTACCTCCGGTGTACACACTGCAGCTACAGCCTATGGAAAAAAAATTGAAGCAATTCGAAAGTTCCGCGAAAAAAACTGGCAAACCGGTTGAACTCTCTCTTCATATCGAGGGCATCATGCTAGAAGGGCGTATCAACATTTTTTGAGAAATTTACTTTTTACGCCCATTGAGTAACTCTAAACCAAATGCGCGTCCTGCTAAAAAGACGTATTGCCAGCTGTAATCTGTAGACAGTTATTGCCATGTAAAAATGGCGTAACCACCTACTTTCCTATTTGGTAACAAGCTAAAAGGGCGTATGTTTATACGCCCGTTAATCGCCGCTAACTTTAGGGCGTATAAACGTCCAGCTTATAACCTCACTTTTATATTTTCGAATATTTAAATGTGCTTCGCTGTCTCGGCTTGTCAAATCCTTTATTATAGTTTATAATTTGTAGTGAAAATGTCTACTAGAACTCAAAAGATTTTTAATATGCTAAAGAGTGTACAAGATACGATGGATGCGGTAGCAGAATCTTCAAACACAGTTGAATCTGGTGCGTAACATTTTAGGTTACCTATGCTCTTATTTTTATAACTACGGTACTTCTACTTTATTTCAGGTATTAATCGAGATTTTAATGACATAGAGAAAAACAACAATAATGAGAGTGATGAGCCACAAGCATCAAGTGCGTATTTTTTACAGATAGGAGGTACCCATAATTTTCAAATTTTTGTTTTAGCAAGTGGAATCAATTTAACTATAAACAAGGCACCAAACTGCTGTAACCAATCAGTCAATAATAATAATGAAACAGGGCTATACGGTGAGAATAAGTTATACTTACCTATTTTCATTTTAAAATTTACACATACTTATTCGTTTTTTAGAAAGTGACGTATCTGAGCCCTATTATGATTCTGACCAAGATCCAAATTTTGTTGTAGAAGGTGATGGTACAAATTCAGCTTCAACAAACTCAGTACAAAATGAAGAACAGGAAGCAGTAATAGCTGTAGCCATGCCAGAAAATGAACATGTTGTGGAGCAAGTAGGAAAGCAAGAAAATATTAAACAAAAAAGAAATAAACGAAAGTTGGAGTCAGCATGGAAGAGAAACATTAGCAAAAGACAACGCTCCTTCGGCGAACAATACCAAAATGCATCAGGTGTCATACGACCAAAAAAAAATGCTAAAGCCACCATGTCCTATCAGTTGCACTCTCAAATGTAACACTAAAATGAATGAAGAAGGCAGAAGTGACATTTTTAAGCAATTTTGGGTCCTCGGATGTATTAACAGAAAACGAGATTACATTTGTCAGTTTGTTAAAAAGTTTCAAGCTTCAACATCTAGAACCACAAATTCACGAAGAAAATTTACTCAGACCTACTCATTGGCCTATCAAGGTCAAGTCTATAAAGTTTGCAAAACATTTTTTTTAAATACTCTCTCCATCAGCGAAAAAATGTTACGCGTTGCATTAAACAAATCATTGCGATCCTCAGTTGGAATGCCAAGCCCGGATAAGAGGGGTGTGTGTGACAAACGTGTACCTGTAAATAAAACTTCAGATGAGCGACATAGGATTGTAGAAGAACACATAGATTCTTTCCCCAGAATGCCAAGTCACTGGTGTAGGAAAGACACACAAAAAGAGTATTTAGAAGCAGTATTAAACACAGAGAAAATTTACTACCTGTACATTACTTACTGCACCGAAAAAAATGCACGGCCTGTTTCTAAAACCTATTATAAAGAAGTACTCCTAAAAAAGAATATTGCCTTTTTCGCACCAAGGAAGGATCAATGTTGGTGCCATGATTATGAAACTAGAAATAATGATGAAAAATTGGCGCGAAAAGATGAATATTTACTCCACATACGAAGAAAGAACGCAGCTAATGAATCTAAAGAAACCGATAAAAAATTAACAATAGCAAACAATACTGTTCTGACGGCAAACTTTGATTTAGAAGCGGTGCTTTACTCTCCGTTATACCACGCAAATCCAATTTTTTATAAAAGAAAACTTGCTACTTTTAATTTAACTATCTTTGAAGTATCCAAAAAACAGGGTCACTGCTTCCTGTGGGATGAAATTAACGGAAAAAGAGGAGCAAACGAAATAGCAACCTGCGTCAATAACTTCATAATGGGTATTCCATCTGTGGTTGAGCATCTGATTCTCTACTCTGATTCTTGCCCAGGGCAAAATAAGAATGCAATTGTAGCGTGCATGTTGCAGCACTCTTTAACCATGCACCCTACATTGAAAAGCATAGAAATGAAATTTCTTGAACCCGGACATACTCACATGGAATGTGATTCCATGCACGCTACAATTGAAAAAGCAAGTGCATTTACAAAAATTTATTGGCCTAATGATTGGTTGACAGTGATAGGCTTGGCAAAGAGAAAGGGACCTCAGTATAAAACAACCAGATTAACTTTTGGAGATTTCAAGGACTATAAAGATTTGAAAAATAGAACAATGCCTAACACACATAAGGCGATTGATGGTTCCACTCTCAATTGGAAAGAAGTAAAATGTTTACTATTTCAGAAAAATACTCCAAACAGCCTTTTTTTCAAATTGGAATATTGGAATGATTACACTGAACTTAAAACAGACGTGAAAAGAGGCCGTAGATTTACCTCAGTTCCAATACTTAAAAAGGCTTACAAGAGCCAAATGCCTATTACTGGCATCAAATATTCAAATTTAATGGATCTATGTAAAGATAATACAATTCCCGCCGAATATCATCAATTTTACGTAAATCTGCCTCATACATCTGGCAATAATAAGCAACAGAATCAAACTAACGACAAAAGTGATTCCTCTGACGATGAGATTAGTCTCCACGCAATGAGAATGAAGATGACCAAACGGAAGTTATTTAGAAATTAAGTGAAATTTTATTAATAATCTATATTTTTTTGAAATACAATGTTGTTCAGTTCTAAATTCTGTTTTACTTTATACTCACCCAATTATTCGTACGCCCCTTAATTTATAAAAAAGCTAAAATTTTATCGAGCGAAAAGGGCGTATAAACAAAAACATACTATTATTACTTTATTAATTAGATAACTTTTAAACTTATCAAAATGCATTTAAAAGTAATAATAAATTTACAACAAATAACCCTCTACAATATTTTTTAGATTTGTGAAACATTTTTTTCCTCTCCTGAAAACTAAACTTTTTGTTGATACGCCCTTCTAGCATGATGCCCTCGATATGTTCGTCCTTTATTTATATTTACAATAATTAGTATAGCATATCCTATAGAGCACTTACGGTTGCTTTTTCTTCTATGACTGTTTTTTAGGAATCACAGATGACGGAGCTTTAGTCGAGGTAAAATGTTTATATAAAGTGGCTACTAGCCGAAAAAATTTACTAGAGTCTGTTGGTAAAAAAGAGGTGAGTTGTTCAGAATTAAATAAAGGAACGAAGGACATACAACTGAAGAAAACTTAAGGGGTACTTCTATCAAGTAAGAAATAAACAAAGTAATGTATAAAAGCTTAATAACAATTTTTTGGTCTTTTAGATTCAGGGCAACAAATTAAAATGTTACTTTATAACTCTTGTGATCACAATGAGTTGTTTGTTCAAGAGATTTGGAGAGATGATGAACTTTGGCATAACGTGATGTTGCCTAAACTATCCTAATTCTATAGACAATGTGTGGCACCGGGAAATAATACGTAACAGACGACATAAATGTCAAAATCCGCAATATATAATAGAAGCACAAAAGGCATTTCAGCAAACTGAAAGAAATAAAAAGCAAAATACTGATTACCCTATTATTAGTTGATTCACTTTTATGCCTTGTAAACTGACTCGGACATATCTATTCAATGTACTTAGTGGTTTCATCTTTGATTAAGCATAAATAATTATACCATTGTAATAAAAAAATGATTCAGATACACTCCCACAGGCAAATTTTTATAGCGGTCTACTTACGTCATTGATGACATAAATACACGTTGAATGTTTTTTATGCATTTTTTGACATTAAAAGTTACTTGATATTTCAGATGCTGTCATTATGGCATTCCATTAGTTTCGCAATTTATTTTGGATGAAATAAGATGAAATACAGAAAATTTTCGGTAAAAATTCATAAAACGCTTAGGCACACGGAATGTATAGCCTCTGTTAAGGACGTTTATTATTATTTTTCTTTTATTGTTTTTTATAAAGTAATTATTAGCTATTCTATGTAAACGTATATATGTTTAGTTTTAGTTTTAATAAGTACAATTAATTAGAACATGTATATATTCTCTATATAAGTGCTTCCAGTTATTTTATTACTTCTCATAATCGTAAAATAAGGTATACTTATAATTATATCTGGAAAGACTGAGAGGGATATCAGTCCCCTAATGTAATCTCTTTCTTAGAAACTATTCTGTTGTCCGCATATTGTAGGCTCGGGATTCAGGGATAAGCACGTTCTAGAAAATCGGCAAAATGCTTTGTCTAAATTATCATTTATTTGCTTTCTTTTATTAGCATTATACCGTAGTAGTACTTAAAAATACATAAACATTTGCCGGATTTCAGAATTATAGATACTCTGTAATTGAAGAAACTCGTAAACGCACAGCAGGGCTCATATATTTATGTTAGAGAATTTTATTGTTATTTGCTCTTTCCGAGAACATTAAATGAAAATATTACAACCCCTTAATGTTGGGTTTTTTCCAAACAGCAATAGAGGAGGTATGGTTTGTAAACGTACCACCCCACTCTAAATACTTAGATTGTTGTAATAGAAAATTGAATAGTCAGTTTATCATCGAAACTCAACTTGTTAGCAGTTCTTCACCATCATGTACGGCTCAACTTGCCCAACGCAAGAAGCTTACATTTATTCACATTGTTAATTTATTTACTGTAAATAAAGTTGTAAATATAACAAGTGTTGTGATATTTCATTTGAATAACCACTTAAAACGTAAAATAAGTGATGATTTGTATTTTTGCTACTTCTAAACCAAAACAGTAAGACTAAACAGCTTCAATCTCCTCATCTACCAACAATTTGAATTTTAGTTATTGTTTATGTTTGAAAATTAATATTCTGTCAAATGCTACTTATAGTAGAATTACCGGACAGATGCAGTAGTAACAGCGCACAAGAAATGCGTCACTTGAACGTATTGTTTACAAGGTTTTGCAAGAATATAGTGCTGAGCATAAATTTCAATCACCAAAGAAATACCATAGGAAAAAGGCCTTACTGGACAACGTTGATGATGTAATGCGGAATAGCATTATTCATTCCCTTTTTTTTTAAACGAACCTTCGACTTAAATCTTATGGTGATAAATGAAAGAGACGATTTACCAAATTTTAAAATTTCAACTCTCAGAAAAGTAATAAGATAAATAAACTTTCGGTAAAGTATAATGAAAATGTTTTTTTTTATAAACAGTTTTGCATTTGTAGTTATCAAAAGAAGAATCGTAATAGTATTCTGAAAGAAAAAAACGATACTATTACTTGGAGGTGACAATACTTACGTAAAATAAGAAAATATCGTGAAGATGGAACACCGATATAGTACTTAAACGAAACATGGGTGAACGCGGGGCACACAGTAAAGAAAGTGTAGGCAGATACATCAGTGCTTACTGCGAGACAAGCATTTATAGATCGTTTGTCCACAGGACTTAAGAATCCTGCCGGAAAAGCGAAAAGGTTAATTATAATACACATAGGTTCCGACGAGCCATTTGTGGAGGTTGGCTTACTAGTTTTGAATCTAAAAACACAGGCGATTACCATGAAGATATGAATGCGGAGAGATTTGAAGCGTGGCTTCAACATATTCTGCCGAACTTGAGAGAAAACGCAGTGATTGTTTTGGATAACGCACCATGTCACAGTCGCAAAATAAATAAACCACCTATAGCAAACAACCGCAAAGCTGAAATTCAACAATGGCTTGTAAATCAAAACATACCATATGAAGATGACATGGTGAAGGCAGAGTTATTAGCATTAGTTAAGGGAAATGTGACCAGCCTTGCGAAATATGCCGTAGATGAGATAATTGGAGCATCAAATAGAAAGGTATTGCGGCTACCTCCATACCATTGTGAATTAAATCCGATAGAGTTGATATGGGCACATGTAAAGTGGTATGTTGCTGGGCACAATCTATCATTCAAACTGGAGGATGTAAAGCAATTATTTCAACAAGGTGTGTTCAACATTTTATGTGAAAATTGGAAAAACGAAATTAAACATGTGGTTAATGTGGAAAACAAAATATAGGAAATTGATAATTTAATAGATTGTCAAGAAGACTCATTAATTATAACAGCGATATCAGATACAGTTGGCCTTGTTCAGCAAAACGTCAGTTTGGCATATAAAAATCTTTAGTGTTACATCATGTACACATTTAAGGAAATTTTGGAAATTATAAATATTATATTAATGATTATACAACCACTTTTAAAAATCATAGACGCTATTTTTTAAATTCGTGAAAAAGTTATGGGACTTTCTGAAACGGCACAAGTGACAACGAATAAGGCCGCACAAGTCAACAGAGGGATGCCGTTATGGCTAAGAGAAAAATTGTCACGCAAATAGAGTCGATATTAAGAAGTAAGTATAAAAGTACTTAATTTAAATTGTTTCGAGTTGGGATTCCGTCTCATAACTTCCCTTCTTATGGCGCTTGCTTTATCCAGTGAAGCTAACCAGGGCGTTACAAAATTTCTAGCACTGTGAAAATGAATTACACGTGTGGTTGGTATATGTTGCCCAACTAAGAAGTATGGATGGTGTTGTGACGGAAATTGGGGAATATATCGCTTATATTTTAGTATACTTAGTTTTCTTACAATTCTTAAGACATTGGCTATTGTCTTAAGTGGGATGTTGTGTTTTGTATTCTGCAATAACAAATCTTTTACTAATCTTTCAACGCTCAAGACCTTATATTTCATTCTGATACGCTCTAAAATAGAGTATGCTGTACTTGTATGGAATTCAAAGTACGAAACCCATAAACTTTCAGTGGAGAATGTTCTGAGACGATTCTTGAAGTACTTATAGTATAAAGAGTATCTCTAGACGTCATTTCAAATTTAGCCCTGCAAACAATAGAATCACAATGGAATAGCTTGAAGGAGTTTACAACACTAACACTACTAGAATTTAAAAAAGGGGTAGAACTTACCCTCAACGCTACATACTTCCAACACAACAACCAACATTACAAGCAAATTCATGGCTGTGCAATGAGCTCACCAATTTCAAGCGTTATAGCACAATTAGTTCTTGAATAACTTGAACAAACGGTCAAAGTAACCTAAACTTTAAACCTGTTTTCTTTAAAGATACGTGGATGATTGTATTGCCTGTATCTCTGCAAACAAAATGGATTCAATGCTTTCCATCCTAAACTACAGTTTGAAATTGAAAAAGAACACAACAAGTCTATAAATTTTCTTGATCTCACAATAATACATACAAAAAATAACTTCACGACAAAACTATACCAAAAACCCACTGCGTCAGACAGACTCCTCAATTACAAATCGAACCAAACAAACTCACTCAAAAAAAATGTCGCAAAAAACCTAATCAACAGAGCTATAACCTTAACAAGTTCAATTCATAGACCAGAAGTACTACTAAAAGCAAAAACATCATACAGAAAAATAACTACCCCCTACATTATATAAACAAAATCATTAAAAACCAGCTTCACATTTACTATAACCATAACACAACAACAAATTCACAACCGAATAAAAATAACCAAATAAAATATGTACCCATACCATACATCCATAATTTAAGTGCGAGACTCATTAAAATACTATCGCCGCACAACATAAGTACACCTAACAAAAATTTCAATAACCTGGAAAAGCTATGCACAAACCTGAAAGGCAACATTCCCATCTTAAAAAAGACCCACATCACAGGTAGGGGAAAGTGTTCCACAATGAAACATGTTCCACAATGAAACATTTCAAATAATTTTGAAATTCGCGCGAACTGCAGCTTGCCGGTAACATAGGCTGCGTCTTATAACATACCAAGACTGTAACTGACGGTTATACTGTGATTGCTGTGATGTTTTATAATTTTTCTGCTCAAGGAACTTTTAAGGTGAGCGTAAATTTTGTGTCGCATTATTTTGTAAATTTATTTCGAAATCATGCATGCATTTAATGTAGATCAAGTGTTGGAGATTTGTTATGGACCTTATAGGTTATGATATTCAATAGCCGCCAATGGCGTAACTGCCGGGGTTTAGCGCATATACCTCAATCTTTATATGGTTGCAAATTTCCACAATGAGACAAATATTTTGTTCCTCAATGAAACATTGTCTCATTGTGGAACACGACATTCTTTGATTTATTTACTCTCAATTAATTAAAATTCTTCTTCCAGTAAACGTAATGGCACGTGGCAGAATAAGAAAAACAAATAAAGGAGCTTTTTTCGAAGAAGCTATGACGGCTGCAGTGAATTTAGTTTTGCAAGAACGTATGCCGTTACGACAAGCTGCAGAACGTACAGGTGTCAAATATCAAACATTATTCAGATACGTAAGAAAACAAAAAAGTGCTGGTGACAATGTAAGAGTGAGAATGACGCCAAAGTATAATAGCAGAAGAATTTTTAATGAGGAACAGGAGGAAACTATAGCACAGTATGCCATAGAATGCGCAAAAATGTGCTATGGAAAATCAAGGAAAGACATACGAGTACTGGCTTATGAACTAGCTGTGGCTAATGTGGTGACTATTCCACCTACATGGCAACAGAATAAAAAGGCTGGCATGGAATGGTTACATGGGTTCATGGCTCGTCATCCTACTTTAAGCATTCGGCAGCCAGAGGGATGTAGTCTTGCCAGAGCTACCTCATTCAACCGACATAATGTTGCTTTATTTTATAAAAATTTAGAGACAATTTATAATCGTACAGAAGCCTTCACAAATGGAACACGTGTATTTAACCTAGATGAAACAGCAACCACGACTGTACAAAAACCACGGAAGATTGTTGCTAAAAAAGGAAGTAAGCAAGTTAGTTCTGCCACAAGCGGGGAACGAGGTATCTTGGTAACAACGTGTTGCATTATTAGTGCTAATGGTAATTTTTTACCGCCTGTAATGGTTTTTCCAAGAAAAAAGTTTAAGGAACACATGTTACATGGAGCCCCACCTGGCACCTTAGGACTAGCAACGTCTTCAGGATGGATGACAGTTGATCTGTTTGTTGCTGTAATAAAGCATTTTATTCATTACACTTCTAGTAGCATAGAAAACCCATCGTTACTCATCATGGACAACCATGAGAGCCATTTGTCAGCTTATGTTCTAGAAATAGCTAAAACCAACGGTGTAACAATATTAACTTTACCACCACACTGCTCACATAAATTGCAGCCCTTAGATGTGGCAGTGTTTTTTCCATTCAAAAAATTTTACAACGCTGCAATGGAGTCATGGCTCCTTAGACATCCTGGGCGTCCAATCACTATATGCGATATTGCTGAATGTGTTGGCACCGCATTTCAAAGGGCTATGACACCTGCCAACATATCATCTGGATTTCAAAAAACGGGAATCTTTCCCTTTGATAAACATATATTTACAGACGATGATTATGCTTGCAGCAGCGTAACCGACCGCGAAAATGAAGGAATGGAAAATGTGGCACCTACACCTGACATCTCAAATTTGGCAGAAGTTGTGGAAAATGACAATCAGGGAACCTCTGCTAACAGCATAGAGAAACAAACTGGCAGCTCAAATTTGGCAGAAGTTGTGGAAAATGACAAACAAGAAACCACTGCTAACAGCATGGAGAATCAAACTGACAGCTCAAATTTAAGAGAAGTGGAAATGGACCATGGAGAAACCTGTGTTGCACCAGCTATGGATGCAACAGTTTCTTCCGATCGAAAGACGTTTATATCACCACAAATTTTAAAAGGATATCCCAAAGCAGACAACCTGAAACGAAAAACAAGATCCCGAAATAAGAAAAGCATAATTGCTACCGATACTCCAGAAAAAAATGCTATTGAAGCAAAAGCATTAGAAAAGGAGAGGAAAGCTTTGGTATCCACTAGACAAAAGCAAGGTAGAGCTACTGGAAAAAGAAAGTTGGTTGAATCTTCTAGTGATGATGATGCTAATGTGATTTTTGACGATAATTCATCTGATGACGTGGATTTTCTTGATACTGGCTTCGATACATTTCCAGAATTAGAGGAATCACCAATAGTTGGAAATTTTGTTCTTGTACAATTTAATAAAACAGTTTTCTATGTCGCTAAGATCATAAAAGATAAAGATGCTAATGGGGACTACGAAGTTAGCTATCTTAGAAAAAGTGTTAAGTGCAGTAAGAGCTTCGTCTTTCCACCAGAACAGGATATCGCCTTAGTTCCAGAAAACGACATTAAAGTCATTTTAGCACAACATATATTTGTAGGACAAACAAAGAGACAACAACGTTTCTACAAATTTGAAATTAATTTTGGTACTCTTGATGTCCGTTAAATGTTATGTTATTCCATTAGGAATGTCTTTTTGATACATTGTATAGTATGATTATGTTGCTACAATTATACTGGAATAAAAGTTTTACATTACGTAGCTCTTATTCAGCTTTTTTAATTGTTTTAAACACTGTTTCATTGTGGAACATATGTTGTTCCACAAAGAGACAAAATCAAGTAAATTAAAAAAATCATAAAAATTTTAAAATCAGTTTTTCTATTGTTTTGGTATTTACAGATGTTAATACAAACATTAAGGTTTATATTTACTAAGCTAAACAGAACTGATGTTTTAAAAGAAGGTGACAAAAAAACAAAAAGCAAATTTTGTCTCATTGTGGAACACTTTCCCCTATATAAAATACCTTGCAACAACTGTGATGGCGTATACATAGGACAGACATCCCAACACCTACAGGAACGTTTAAATGGGCACAAATACGCCAACAACAGTACAGCTTTAAAGAAACCCGAAAATAGAACCAACCATTCTTTTAATAACAAGCAAACAACAATATTAGTTACCGAATACAACAGTAAATCAAGAAATATATTTTTGAAAGCCTACAAATTAAAAAACATAAAAACGCAATAAACGACAGAGCCGACACACAAAGTATATCACAAATGAGGGGTCCATTGCAAGAAACGGGTATCTCCACTTTTTTATAAAAACTAGTTTTATACATGGAGATATGCTATTTTAAATTCTCTATCGTTCGGTGCAAGAACAGTCTATCTTCTTTGTAACGTGGTTTAGATATACTAGTAAATGCAGATACCCTAAACACTTTACTGTGCAGTAACCAGATATCTCCTGGAGATGCCTTGTTTTTGCACCGTACGAATAGTTAACTTTGTGCTGTGCGCAAGCGTAGACATATTCTGTATTTCTGTAATAATGTCACTAACGTCCGTAAGTTTAGGTTAGAAGTGCGTGGGACTGTTAGTTGTGTACATTTTGTGTATAACTCCTGTTAAAATATACTTAGTGACTGAGATTCGTATTGTTTGTCGTAACTTTGTGGTTACTCGTTATACCATGTCAAGTTCAGAGACCGATGTTGCATGTGACCCGTTTGAATCCACAAACACCGATGAGGATGCAGATTTTGTTCCTTCGGAGGAGGAATCGCTAACTGAAAATGAAATTCAACAGCCTGTGAATTCCCAGAAAGGTAAAAAACGTATCCGACTGGAAAGTCGTTGGAAAAGTTTTGTTTCAAAAAAGTGTAGAGTACAAGGTCTGGAATCAGTGGCGGCTCGGGGCGTGAGCAACCACGCAGACAAGACCGACTCGCCCATTATCGGCGATGTACTCCCAGATGTCGAGCATATCACCGACAACAAACGAACCAGTCCCGTCCACGCAACTGCACCGCCAAAACGCGCTCACCAGCCGCCACTGTCTGGAATACATTAATACTTCTGGTCATGTTGTACCTGCGAAAAAAGAGGGAAAGCCATGCTCTTGTAAATGTGAGTGTTTCAAAAAAGTTACTAGAGAATTAAGAAGTAAACTACGAGAATCATTCTATAAACTGAAGACAAAAGACCTGCAAGATTCTTTCTTGGCTGGACTTATAAAAGTTAAAGCTGTGGAGAGGCACAGACCAGGATCTGGAGTTGGTAAACCTAAGACCGTTTCGTATGAATACTTTGTGAGTAATTTTTCACCCTTACTGTTATTTCTTGTACCTTGCTTGGTTCTAATACAAGAGCAGAATATCTGGGCAAATTTGTATTATTTCGTTGTTATTGTTTCAGGTAAAAAATGGCACAGATTGCTATAGGATTTGTAAAAACGCATTTCTGTCTATTTTCTGTATATCCAAAAGTCGGCTTGAAAGAGTGGCAAGTTATCTAAAGTCTTCTTGTACTGCACCAGTAGATGAAAGAGGACGTCATCAAAACCGACCAAACAAAATTGGAGAAGTGCTATTGGAACAAATTAAACAACACATCACTAGCTTTCCTAAATACATCTCCCACTACAGCAGAAAAGACAACGTCAAACATGAATATTTATCAGCCAATTTGAATACGGCAATAATGCACAACATGTATCTCCAAAAATATGAACTTGAACAGTATGCTTTACTGAAAGAAAACAAACAGCAAATCCAAAGGTAAAATACGACTTTTACAGAAAATATTTTGTAGAAAATTTCCGACTTTCGTTCGGTAAACCTAAGTCAGACACATGTGCAAAATGTGATAACTTAATAAAGAAAATAGAATCCGCTGACAATGAGGAAGAAGAAAAAACTCTTAAAACATTAAAAGACTTACATGTGACTAAGGCGGAAACGTTTTAAAAGGACTTAAAAGAAAAGACAAAGTTGGCTCATGAAGATCCATCTGTTGAGGTCCTTACATTTGATTTGCAACAAAATATGCCACTTCCAGTATCACCAAGTGGCGACGTATTCTATAAAATACAACCTTGGCTGTACAATTTTTGTATACACGTTGGTAGCTCAGGATCGTGTTACTTTTATGTTTATGATGAGACAGTAGGAGCTAAAATGCAAAATGAAGTAATCAGTTTTTTGCACCACTTCTTTAAAAATTTTATTAGGCCGGAAGTAAAACATCTTTATTTGTTTTCGGACAACTGCAGTTCCCAAAACAAAAACTACGTGCTAACCCAGTTTCTGTTTACTCTTGTGAAGCTTGGAAAATTTAAGGATATTACGCATCGATTTCCAGAACCCGGCCATAGCTTTCTGCCATGCGACCGAAGTTTTGGTGCCATAGAGATAAAGAAGAAAACGTATGATCGCCTATACTTGCCTGAAGATTATTGCAAAATTATCCGTTCAGCAGGAAAGAAATTTGAAATCATAAAAATTACCCAGGACATGATTCTAAATTTCAAGAATCATTTTTTACCCAAATTTCGCAAAACAGTTTCCACAAAAAACAGTAAGTTTACTATATAAAAATACAGACTAATTAAGTATGATTATGAACAAATGCCGAGAATATTGTGTAGTGAAACTGTTGGTCTGCTTGTATATTCACCTTTCGAAATTTTAAAAAATGGTGAAAATCCATCTCTGCCTGATTGCGGTGAAATCCTGTACGCCAAAAAGCGTATATTAAAGCCACAAAAGTTGAAGCATGTAATGGAACTTGCTCGAGAATACGTGCCCCAGTGCAATATGTGGTTTTATAATGACATTGAATTGGGACAGCAGCAAGCAGAAGCAGAAAACGCGGAATCCGAATATTCGGAATATGATGATTCCGAATGAAGCGGAGCTCTTGTTTGGAAACAAGTGTCAACAATAAGTATAAGCGTTTTTTGTATGTTCATAGTTTATGTTTGAGTTATGTTCAGTTCCATTTATAAAACCCAATTTCTAATAAAAAATATAAATGTTGCCATCTTACAACTTTTTTGCAATTAACCTAATTGTTTAAACAATATTCCACTGGGAGTAGTCTTTGTCAATTGCTGTCAGAAATCAATATAAAATTTAAAAAATATCAGTTTAATGGTGGTAGCGTTATGGGAGGGTTTTCTTACCTCCTGTAAAATTTCAAGTTGTGGAGATGTCTGGTTCTTGCACTGGACCCCTCAAATATATTTTTCAATAATATAAAATCTGTCAGGATGCGCCGCTGTGCTGCATTTGCGAGTAGATAAAACTTTCAACTAAAAAAGTAAAAAAACATACATACATACTTGGACATCGTGCTATTGCACTTCAATAAGTATTTTTCAAAGAGACACACTATTAAAAGGAATATAATAATTCAAAAATGTGCAAGCAATTTGTAGTTATGAATAACATCAATTAAACCAAACATACGCATGTATTCAATATTATTGTAAGTATTATCTATTAAATTTTTCTGTCGTTCGTCCTTTTTGAAAATTTTTTGTTTGTCTTATTTTACAGTGTTATGATGTTTCACCTTCAATTTTATAAGAAATGTAACTATATAAATTACCATAAGTCGTACGTTGTATTATCAAAAAAAACCATGATGTAAACGATTGTTTATTTTTAAAATGTAAGTACATAATTTTTACAAACTTTTAATATAACCTAACCATCATATAATACTGAAAGCCGATATTACCAAAATTTTCTCTATATTTTATACAATAAAACGGATAAAAAAACAAGGAAGAAGTAATAAATCTTTCACACAATTTTATATATATATATATATATATGTGTGTGAAGAAAAACACTAAATTAGTATTATCGTTTTTCTTAATTATATATTATAAAAGCGCACGGGACCCTTTACCGCTCTCACGGCTTTAGTAGAGGCGGGAAAACGGGGTGAAAATGGCAAATTTGGGCGCGAGCGATTGAGAAATGGGTGCATTTCGAGGTAGATTTTTCGATGCGAGCGTGTTCGGAGGACGAGAAATTGACAAAATGGCGTATTTTTATCTCTTCGAAACGGTGGTAAGATGGCGAAAAGAATTTTTTGAAAATTTTGGCACTTGTAGAAAAAAACGCTGCATCAATTTTTTCCCCATAAGGATGACGTGATAAACAAAAAAATCTTCTGGAGCCTTTTATACTGAAAATCCCGACAAACTTCAAAGTGACAGGCGATTCGAAATGTATGCAAACTTTCACTTTTAGGCCTAAAATTTCAAATTTTCAAGGTTTCGAGGACACAACAAGATTCAGAATCGTAAAGTCTTTTCGGGACCTTTTACGTGCCTATTCCCAGTTTATAGTGGTACAGAGACGAAGGTACGGGCGATTTAAAGTGCGTTTGCAGACGGATACGGGTTAGACAAATGGATGAAAAATCCCGACAAACGTCAAACTGACAGGCGGTCTCATATGTATTCACATTTTCACTTTTAAGCTTCACATTCCAAATTTTGAATGTTTCGAGGGCACAACAAGATTCAGGATCGTAAAGAAGTGACATTTCGGAAACGTTTACTTGTGTATTCTCGGTTTATAGAGGTACCTAGACGAAGGTACGAGTAATTCCAAGTCCGTTTGCAGAGGGATTTGGTCAGAAAAATGGCCGATTCAATGTGCACTGATATCAATGCATTCCGGACGGGCGAAAAATATATTCAGATTCTCATGTGCACTGGCGATCAACATATTACGGTCCGGCGAACGTTCGGCAGCTTCACACAATACATAACGGTCCCGCTTGATTTAATATTTTCATATATACAGGCGTTGTGGATTAATATTTTAATAATGATTTGAATCAAAATACGATAATTCCAGAACGCGTATTTCCTCAAAGGGGAAAAAGAGGAGGATTGTTTTCGACATTTATGTGCCCCCACGAAATAATTTTATTTAAACGATTACGCAAACGTGCACGGTGGGCGGAGTTGGCTGCAATCAATTTGTCTCTATTTTGATTAAAAGCAAAATTAGGCACTCGGGAGTTTTTACGGTCGCCCGTCACTAATTAAAATGTCGGAAAAACAAAATGGCCGAAGGATTTCTTGAAAATTGACGTGCGAATGTGAAATTTTAGATATGGGGGTGTCTTATGTCGCCGATAACTAATCCAAAGTCAAAATGTCAAAAAAAAAGCCCGAAGAGTTTTTTGAAAATTGACGTATGAATGCGAAATTTTAGATACGGGGTTGTCTGCAGACGCCGATCACCACTCCATAGTCAAAATGTCAAAAAAAAAACAAAATGGCGGAAGAATTTCTTGAAAACTGACGTTGAATGTGAAATTTTAGATACGGGGGTGTCTTAGGTAGCCGATCACAAATCCAAAGTCAAAATGTCAAAAAAACAAAATGGCGGAAATTTTTTTAAAATTGACGTATGAATGTGAAATTTTAGATACGGGGGTGTCTTAGGTCGCCGACCACGAATCCATAGTCAAAATGTCAAAAAAAAAACAAAATGACGGAAGAATTTTTTGAAAAATGATGTATGAATGTGAAATTTTAGATACGGGGGTGTCTTAGGTCGCCGATCACAAATCCATAGTCAAAATGTCAAAAAAACAAAATGGCGGAAGTTTTTTGAAAATTGACGTATGAATGTGAAATTCTTCTCGAAAAAGTTAAAATGTCAAAAAAAACAAAATGGCGGAAGAATTTTTTGAAAATTGACGTATAAATGTGAAATTTTAGATACGGGGGTGTTTGCGGTCGCAGATCACAAATCCATAGTCGAAAAGTCAAAAAAAACAAAATGCGGAAGAATTTTTTGAAAGTTGACGTATGACTGAAATTTTAGATACGGGGGTGTTTGCGGTCGCCAATCACAAATCCAAAGTCAAAATGTCAAAAAAAAAAAAATGGCGGAAGAATTTTTTGAAAATTGACGTATAAATGTGAAATTTTAGATACGGGGTGTTTTCGGTCGCCGATCACAAATCCACAGTCAAAATATCAAAAAAAACAAAATGGCGGAAGAATTTTTTGAACATTGACGTATGAATGCAAAATTTTAGATCGGGGGTGTGTGCGGATGCCGCTCACCATCCATAGTCAAAATGTCAAAAAAAACAAAATGGCGGAAGAATTTTTGAAAACTAACGCATGAATGTGAAATTTTAGATACGGGGGTGGTTGAGGTCGCCGATCACAAATTCAAAGTTAAAATGTCAAAAAAAAACAAAATGGCGGAAGAATTTTTTGAAAATTGACGTATATGTGAAATTTTAGATACGGGGGTGTTGTGGTCGCTTATTAAGTCATGCCAGTGATCGCTTTTTACAGGAAAAGCGCTTCAATTTAAAACTTGGGCTTTTTACTGCTATTACTATTTTGTGCTCCTTTATTAACGACAGTGGATTTCAAAAAGGTTGACAGGCTTTTACACTTTCACATCAAAATAGTATTGTACACTGTCTCAATAAAAATGTTGCACTTATTGATCTCATTGTGTCTTTGGATACTTTAACATGACTTATGTGTAACATTAAATTACCTTTCTCGCTCTTGAGTGTGTACCGGTTTATGTCAAAAACAGTTCGAGAAGAATTTTAAATAAAATATCCTATTGGCTTAACAAAATATATGTATATACATACGGGGGTGCTTCAAGAGTTTATAAAAGTTGACATTCTAAAAAGCGTTTTTTACAGGAAAGGCACTTCAATAGGGCTTAAATTTAAAACTTGGGCTTTTTACTTTTATTATTATTTTGTGCTTTTTCTTAACGAAAGTAGAGTTCGAAAAGGCTGACATGCTTTTCCACTATCACATCAAAATAGTATTGTAAACTGTCTCGATGAAAATGTTGTGCTCTTTAAGCTCATTGTTTCTTTGAATACTTTAACATGACTTACGTTTAACATTAATTTACCTTTCTCGCTCGCAGGGTGCGTCAAAAGTTAATAAAATCGGACATTCTAAAAGGCGTCATGACAATGATTGCTTTATACAGGAAACAATGAAAAAGCTGTAAGCGGACGCGATTCAAACTAAAAGAAATTGACAGACCCGCTGTAAGCGGACGTTAGATCTAAATAGGGGGGGGGGTAACGCCCCCGCATCCTGCCAATATCGATGATACTACTGACTGGAGCAACTATGTGCCCCGGAAACTAAAAGAACCCGTATCCAAGAAACTGAGGGCTACTACAGTACCGAATCGTATAAATGCATTGAAGACGGAGTACTATGCCTCAAAAATTGCATATTTAAAGTGTGAAACCGAGGCACAGAAGCAGAGGCTTGAAATGGCAGTGCGTGAGGAAGAGAGGACGCAGGAAGAGCATGATATAAAAATGAAAATTTATGAATTGGAGTATAAAAACCTACAAAAGGACTTGTGTAGAAATTAATTGCGTAGAAATTAATTGCTGCTTTCGAAGGGATTGCCTCCTTTTCTAATTATAAATTTATTTTGCAAGTTGCATGCACACAGACCTCTTTAAAATATAGCATTAGATTGTAAATTCTTCATCTTGTACATATGTAATAATTTCTTAAGATATTCCAAGTAGATTTTAATCTATTGTTTTATGTTTTATATATCTAGACATTTACGTAAGAAACGTAAAGAAACAATTGTGCAAAAGTCTGTTAATTGTAAATGATATAGTAGTTCTTAATCCGTAGAATAGGAATATGTACGTTTCATGTACAACGTAATTGCCTATTTCCTGATATTAAATTTTATTTGAGTATCCATATTTGAATGTCATATTCAATTTCAGCACCCTTCAAAACGTCTGAATACACGTTTCCGTGGCAATTGGTAAATTGACCAAAATTGCAATTTCTACGTTGCCTTTCCTATAACGTACTTTTAATTCAGGACGCCTTCTAGTTATTAACAATGAATGTGAATTAAATGAAGACAAAACAAATATTTTCACAATATTTGTTTCCATATTAGAATTGCTTTAGAATTTCTTTATGAAATAACACCAGGATAACACATATCATTATAAATAGGTTTAAATTTTAAATCAATAAATTATATATGTATATAATTGGAAATATAAATTATAATTTATTATTAAAAAAATGTCAAAATTCTAAAAAAAATAAAAGTACATATTGTGGAGAAAATTAAAAAGATTGTCTATCCTTGTTTATATAGGTGCCCATTTACTTTCTTTCCTATGTATCTATATGGGTAACTTTCTTATTGTTTGAAGATATAGGATCCGGTTAAAGTAGTAAAGTTGTTAAAAAATTGGATGAGTATTTGATAGCATTTTCAGATATGACATTAATTGTCAACTTTTGAAGATAACTAAAAGAATGAAAATTGCCGAAATTTTCAGTTATCCATATCTTCGTAACCATTAAAGGTAGAACAAAACTAAGAATGGCACATGGTAATAATTTTTACGTAGAATTTAATAATCTTAGTTAAACATGCATGACACACTTAATTACAAGATAATTAAGTAACATAAACTAAAATTTCTAGAAGATAACTATAGCAAATTCTATATCTATGAAATCAGAGAAAAAAAAGTATTTTTATGAAGTCAGGGATAACTATGACTGTCATTTAAAAAAAAATTAGGTGTGGCCACCACACGACTTTCTTATACGTTTGAGCCTTTCAAATTATAGAATTCTAAGAAGTTTTTTTACAAAAAATATTTAAAATCCTATTCTAAGTAAGTACTTCTATTCGCTTAATAAATCTCTATAGAATGCATACTTTGCAAGATATTATCAAAAAAGTGCTCGTCGCTAAGAGTAAAAGAGCTACATCCGGTCCGAATTTTGAAATTTCATATATACAAAAAATATTGCAGATCCAGTTTTAAATACTTTTGTACTCGTGATAAATTTATATAGAATGCATAACTTACGACATATTTGCAAAAAATCGCTATTCGATAAGAGTAAAAGTGGTATTTCCGGTCTGAATTTTGAATTTTTTTTTATACAAAAGATATTGAAAATTATGTTTTAAATACTTTTATACCCGTAACGTATTTGTCTAAAAAGCATGACTTGCGAAATATTCGCAAAAAACTGATTTTCGATAAGAGTAAAAGACCTACTTCCGGTTGGAATTTCGAAAAACATTTTTAAGATAATTTGTCTCAAATTTAATTTTGAGTATATATGAATTCTCTATAAATTTGTTTAAACTTAGTAGTTGACGAAATATTGGCAAAATTCGATTTTTTCGCTGAAGTAAACTGCTACTTCCGGTCTACCGACTTTACTGAAAAACTAATCAGATCTCAAGAGGGAGATTATACACGTAAATACAAAATTTGGAATTGATATCTACAGCGGTTTGACCGCTATCGTGGTCACACACAGAGAGAGAGAGAGACACAGAGACAGACACACAAACACACACACAGACACACAGACATTTTTTAAAAACCACTTTTTCGGTATCAGGGGACTTCAAAACGTGGACATCTGCAAAAATCTCGAGGTCGAAAATTTTCATCATCACAATACTTCCTTATAACGGGTGTCCCAACAGGAACTTGGGGATTTAAATATCACAGTATTTTCAAATAACGTAACATATTAATCTAATATTTGACATACGTCATCTAGAAACTTGTAAGTGTCATCATGCAACGTTTCACAACTGAAGAACGTATCCAAATTGTTCAAATTTATTATGAAAATGCTCGTTCTGTTATGAACACAATTCGTCGACTACGCGTTGTTTTTCATCAGAATCATGTTCCCAGCGATACAGCAATTAGGAATTTAATTGCAAAATTTGAAATAACTGGTTCTGTTCTCGATGTAAAGACACCGCTACGACATCGTAATGTTCGGTCAATTGAAAATATCGTAAGGGTGAATCAAAGTGTAACAGAAAGTCCAAAAACTTCAATTCGTCGCCGGTCACAGCAATTGGCCATCTCAACATCATCTCTGCAACGAATTTTAACCAAAGACCTACGGCTACAAGCATACAAGATGCAGTTAACACAAGAATTGAAGCCCAGGGACTATTAGCACCGCCGTATCTTTGCAAATTGGATTTTGGAGCAAACAGAACTTGATAACGAATTTGAAAAGCGAATCATATTCAGTGACGAAGTCCATATTCACCTAGGGGGTTACGTAAATAAACAAAACTGCCGCATTTGGGGGCTCCAAAATCCTCGAGAGATTATTGAAAAACCTATGCACCCACTACGTGTCACCATATGGTGTGGTTTCTCGACCAACGGTGTTCTTGGACTTCACTTTTTTGAAAATGAGAATGGAGAAGCAGTATCTGTCAACGGGGAGCGATATCGACAGATGTTGAATAACTTTCTATGGCCTCGTTTGGAAAATATGGACCTCAACAATTTTTTTTTTCAACAAGATGCACAGTGAATCGGCTAATACAAGCTAGGTGGACAAAAATCATTTCTAAGAATGGATAAATTGATAATCCTATGACAATAACAACACCCCACAAGCAACTATTCTTGGTAATAATATTGGCAAACATTCAAGAGCGATGAATCATAAGGGGTTCAAGTGGAGCGTTCAGGTATTCTAATTTATGTAAACAAGTTAGTTGCTATCTTGCAGTGGTTTCGATAGCATCTAACAAGTTTCTTTGTGAACAATATTAGTGTTGCTGTGATGGATTTTACTTTAATAGGTATGAATTTTGTTATTTAAATTAAAAGTTGATTGAAATAATAGACAATGTGTGTTATAGTTGATTTTGAAAAAACTATGTAAAAATTGTAATATTTTTTTCGATTCTAAATTTTCAAAGTATGCAACTTTTTGTATCCGCATGTATCCATGCTAATTTTTTGATATTATATAGCGACAAGCCTAAGCTGTAGAATAATATAAAATTGAGCACCACATCGATCCCCTAAATTTTTATTTTATTTTATTCAGATCGTGTGTACTCCATTTCAAAAATGGAGTTATTTGAAGAATGGCGGAAACATAACAAAGTAGAACGGAATTCTCGTCTAATGGATTTTATTACTAAAAAATTTAGTGTTATGGATATGACTCCTGATTCACAGAGGAATTTAAAATCCAAAATTTCAAGTGTTTCTTCTAAATTTGCTGAAAAGTGGACTGCAGCCAATATGATGATGGACCGTTTTTTAAATAAAAATAAAAGTTGGCTAGAGGGCGCAGATGTAGAATTTAGCATTAGTATGCATCAGGCATGTGCTTCATCATCATCTGGAGGAAGTTACCGTCGAGGTCGGCCCAAAAAGAACTTTGAAGGCTCGTCTTTCAAAACAAAAAAACGTAGGGTTGAAGACTTAGTGCTATCGCGAAGTGCCAGTGAGTTAACAACAGCGGCTGAAGTAGCAAATCGTTTGTCGGGTCACAGAAACGTGGCTGCTCTTATTAGAAATGGTTTACGATCTTCGGTGAAAAGGAAATCTGATGTTATTTGTGGTGGCAGGAAATTGAATAGTGACGAGGCATTAGCTTATTACGTAGACAGTAAGTGCACTAGTCACTCTTATAAAAAGACGCGAACGTGGTCATTGAAGGCGGGACATGAAGTGTTTCCATCTTATCATAGTTTGTGTAAGTCCAAAAAGTTGTGTTACCCTTCAGATGAACATATTTCGGTTACAGAAACGCGCGCCGAAATTAAACTACAAGCCATATTGGATAAAACTACTCATCGTTTAATTGAAGCGCAACGTGACGTTCTAAAAAATTTACCTGCTAATTCCTCATTCACATTAATTTGCAAATGGGGATGTGACGGGAGTTCTGGCCATAGCACTTATAAACAGAGGTTTGAGTACTCCGATGCTACTGATGAGTTTCTGTTTGTATTCGCATTTGTTCCATTGAGGTTGAGTGACGGCCAAAATATTATTTGGATAAATCCGCGGCCATCATCCACACTCTATTGCCGACCAATTAAGTTCATTTTTGCAAAGGAAACAAATGAATTAACAACATCAGAAACTAACAAAGTTTTGGAAGAAGTATCTCAACTGCTGCCAACCCTCTGTAGTGTTGGCGAATCCTTAATTACTGTGAAACACCACCTTTTACTCACAATGACAGACGGAAAAGTATGCAATGCTTTGACCGACACGCGTTCTCCACAAAAATGTTACATCTGTGGCGCTACTCCCAGAATGATGAATTGCCAATTAAAAGACGTAGTTGTTCAAAAAGAACATTATGGTTTCGGCTTGTCTACTTTGCATGCGTGGATTCGTTCATTTGAATGCTTGTTACACATTAGCTATCGTTTGGATATTAAAAAGTGGCAAGCTAGAGGTGATGATGAGAAATCAAGTGTGAAGAAGCGTTCAGAAGAAATAAAACAAAAGTTTAAAAAGCAGATGGGGTTAATTGTAGACAAACCAAAACCAGGTTATGGGAACTCAAATGATGGAAACACAGCACGCAGGTTCTTTATGAATCCGGAATTGAGTGGAGAGATTACAGGATTGGATGTTAATTTAATTAAACAGTTTAGTATCTTATTAAGAACACTATCATCCGGCTATGATATTAATCTTATCAAGTTTGAAAAACATTGTTTAGAAACCAGAACCCTTTACCTCAATCTGTATTCGTGGTACTATATGCCTGTTACTGTGCACAAAATCCTGTTACATAGTACGGAAGTTATTAAAACATGCATTCTTCCAATTGGGCAGCTCTCGGAAGAATCTCAAGAGGCCCGAAATAAAGACTGCCGTAGATTCCGCGAGCACCATACAAGGAAACAGTCACGTATATCCACGAATATAGATTTGCTGAATATGCTTTTAATAACGTCAGATCCTCTAATAAATTCACTTAGAGAAGTGCCTAGAAAGAGAACCGAGAAATTACCGGTGGAAGTTCTGAGTTTAATTGTCCCGCCTTCAATACTACCACATCAGGTAGCAAGTGATGTTCATTCATCTGACGATGAAGATTACTCACCATCTGATTCGTATGATATTGATGATGAGTCATGTGATGACAATTATTAGTTAAATATTTAAAAAATGCGTAATTATTCAGTAAAACAGAAAAATATTATACTTCACCACAAGAACAATCAAATTTAAGTTTTGTTTTACTTTTTTAGAGAAAGTGTTCATTGTACAAAAAGTGATAAAAAGTTTTACTCTTTTTCAAATTTAAGAACCAGAAACCTTTTATTCTTTTCCCAAAGCAATAAGATATATTAGAATTTCTTATTTTATATTAAATTCCCTTTCTAAAAAATATTCATTTGATATTGTAGCTCTAGCACTTTAAAACTAATACCATAAATCATATACAGACTTTCTTTTCAACATAAATTAACCCTTATCGGCTTAACGGGGGTTTTCCGACTCTGACCCCCGAAGAATTTTTTTTAAGTTTCGACCTTATATATCCAAAAAGCTAATAAAATAATTTTGTCCAGCTAGCTTCTATTAGACGACACACTGTGAGATGGGACCACTTGCCACACTGCCAGGGAAACTCTAAATTTACTGCAGGAGAAATTCCCTGGTCGTGTGATTTCTCGTAATGGTGACGTGGATTGGCTTGCAAGATCCTGCGACTTAACACCGCTGGACTTTTTCCTTTGGGGTTTCCTTAAGGATCAAGTATACACAAATAATCCACAGACAATTGATGAATTAAAAAATAACATTCGTGCGGCTATTGCCGAAATTAACTTACATATGTGTGATAAAGTTATCGAAAATTTTAAGAAAAGAATCACTATGTTCAGACGGAGTCGCGGTGGACATTTATCCGATATCTTGTTCCACATATAATTTTAAGGTTTCCACTTTATGTTTATGTTAATATATCGTTGAATTTCTAAACACTACGCATATTATTTGGACTTGAAATCCCTAAGTTCCCGTTGGGACACCCTATACTACGTATAAGAAAGTAAAAAAATGAGGTGTGGCCACCACACGACTTTCTTATACGTATGAGCGTTTCAAACTATACAATCTTATGAATTTTTTTATACAAAACTTATTCAAAATCCTATTCTAAGTACTTTTATTCTCTTAATAAATCGCTATAGAATGCATACTTTGCAAGATATTCGAAAAAAAGTGCTACTCGCTTAAGAGTAAAAGTGCTACTTCCGGTCCGAATTTTGAAATTTCATGTATACAAAAAATATTGTAAATATAACTCTAAATACTTTTGTACTCCTAATAAGTATATATAGAATGCATAATTTACGACATATTTGCCAAAAATCGCTATTCGGTAAGAGTAAAAGTGTTACTTCCGGTCCGAATTTTGAAATTTCATTTATATAAAAAATATTCCAAATCCAACTTTAAGTACTTTTGTACTCTTCATACATATATATAGAATGCATAATTTGCGACATATTTGCAAAAAACCGATTTTCGATAAGAGCAAAAAGCCTACTTCCGGCAGGAATTTCGAAAAAATTTTTTAATAAAATTCTTCTCAAATTTAATTTTAAGTACATATGAATTCTTTATAAATTTGTCTAAACTTAGTAGTTGACGAAATATTGGCAAAATTCGAGTTTTTCACTGAAGTAAACTACTACTTCCGGTCGACCTAATTTGCTGAAAATCTAATCAGTTCCCAAGAGGGAGATTATACACGTAAATACAAAATTTGGAATTGATATCTGCAGCGGTTTGACCGCTATCGTGGTCACAGACAGACAGATAGACACACACAGACATTTTTTAAAAACCACTTTTTTGGTATCAGGCGACCTCAAAATGTGGACATCTGCAAAAATCTCGAGGTCGAAAATTTTCATCATCACAATACTTCCTTATACTATACTTTATAAAAATGCATTGACTCAAATTGTTACCAAAGATACTAGAATAACGCAAAACAGTTCAACATTAATTGATTATATTGTAACAAATAAGAAGACATTGGAACATAAGGTACATTTAACACCAAAAATAAGTGATCACAACATACTATCCATACAAATCGATAAACATCAAAAGATTACTAATGATACATTAAAAATTTGTAAAAGGAACTATACAAATTACAACACTGAGGCACTTCAAGGTTACCTGATGAATATTCAATGCAACAATAATTCCAATGATGTAAATATATTGGCTAAAAGTTTCATTGGATCAATTACTGATATTATTCATACAATGTGTCCAATGAAGGAGGTGAGTGTACCAGGTAGATATGTGAGAAACAAATGGATTAATACACAAATAATAGCAGTATATACTAAAAGTGAAGAGTCGTGGAATGATTATAAGACTTACAGAAATAGAGTCTCAAATTTGATAAAAAAAGCAAACGAAACTTATTTAGAAATATTACTGGATAACAACACAAACAACTCCAAAGAGCTGTGGAAAAATTTAAAAATGATGCTTTCAGATAATAAAAAAATTATTAGTAAATCTATTGTATTTCAGAATAAAACAATTATGAATAATATGGAGATAGCGCAGAATTTCAACAAATACTTTGTGTCTAGTGTACAGGACATAGTGAACAGTATACCAAAAAGTGCTGAAACATATTCCTTGACGCAGAAAATGACAAGTGCGGAATTTACTCAGTTCAGGACACTTTCAATGTATGACATGAAAAAAGTGTTAATTTCTTTAAAAAAAAATGAGGTGTGGCCACCACACGACTTTCTTATACGTATGAAAGTGTTACTTCCGGTCCGAATTTTGAAATTTCATTTATACAAAAAACATTCCAAATCCAACTCTAAATACTTTTGTACTCTTCATAAATATATATAGAATGCATAATTTACGACATATTTGCAAAACAT
This sequence comes from Amphimallon solstitiale, assembly GCA_963170755.1. Taxonomy (NCBI): domain Eukaryota; kingdom Metazoa; phylum Arthropoda; class Insecta; order Coleoptera; family Scarabaeidae; genus Amphimallon; species Amphimallon solstitiale. Next base: position 95,344,721 of record OY720677.1, on the reverse strand, counting down.
CGCTATTCAATAAGAGTAAAAGTGCTACTTCCGGTCTGAATTTTGAAATTTTTTTTATACAAAAGATATTTAAAAGTATGTTCTAAATACTTTTATACTCATAATGTACCTGCCTAGAAAGCATGACTTGCGAAATATTCGCAAAAAACTGATTTTCGATAAGAGTAAAAGACCTACTTCCGGTAGGAATTTCGAAAAACTTTATTAAAATAATTTTTCTCAAATTTAATTTTGAGTATATTTGAATTCTTTATAAATTTGTTTAAACTTAGTAATTGACGAAATATTTGCAAAATTCGATTTTTTCACTGAAGTAAACTTCTACTTCCGGTCTGCCGATTTTGTTCAAAATCTAATCACTTCTCAAGAAGGAAATTATATTCGTAAATACAAAATTTGGAATTGATGTCTACAGCGGTTTGACCGCTTTCGTGGTCACACACACACACACACACACACACACACACACACACACAGAGAGAGAGAGAGAGACACACACAGACACACAGACACACAGACATTTTTTTAAAACCACTTTTTTGGTATCAGGGGATCTCAAAACGTGGACATCTGCAAAAATCTCGAGGTCGAAAATTTTCATCATCACAATACTTCCTTATACTACGTATAAGAAAGTAATACGGGAGATGTGCTGTATGCAAATTACTTCCTTTCATTCAAATTGTTGCTTTTTAGGTACCTCATTTGTAAAAACGTCCGTGTTTACAGTATTTTGCAATTTTCTGGCGGTAGTGGTTTTTTTTATATTCATAGCCAGGCTTTTGCTCGTCCCGATATCAATTTCATCGTACCTGGTAACTCCTCGACTGATGTTTAACATATCTGTTGTCTGGAATTGCCTTTGCCATCTTTAGTTGAAAGTAAAATACTATAAATTTGCTATTTCAAACCCTATATTGTTGTTCTTTACCCTGCATTACTTGCAGAATTTTGCAGGATGTGTGCATGGTTGCCGCTAATAGACTATTGGACGTGATAAATACTTCCTTGACATCAGGTGTATTTCCAGAAGAATGGAAGACTTCTTACGTGGTTCCTGTGGAAAAAGTGAACGGTACGAAATTGTGTAACGAGTTCCGTCCAATTAATACTGTTCTGGTATATGAAAAAGTACTCGAGATTTGTGTAAAAAATCAACTTGATGACTACTGTGACAAAAACAATATTATAGTTTCTAATCAATCGGGTTTTAGAAAGAATCACTCCTGTGAAACTGTTATTATGGACATTTGTGATAAGTGGTTAAAAACTATAGATGACGGGTGTTTTGTAGTGGCAGTATTTACAGATTTACGCAGAGCTTTTGAGACTATTGATAGGGACTTATTAATTAGTAAACTAGAGGGTTTAGGAATTAAGGACAATGTAGGACATTGGCTAAAATCATATATGACAAATAGACTACAAAAAGTAAAGTATAATGGCTGTACATCAGATGCAATAAAAATTAACTTTGGTGTTCCTCAAGGAACGGTACTGGGTCCACTACTATTTAATATGTACGTGAATGACTTAGTAATGAATGTGAAACATTGCAATATTTGTATGTTCGCGGATAACACCATGATATATGTATGTGGAGACAATTTAGACCAAATGGTTACTGAAATTAATGAAGGTTTATCATCATTATTCAAGTGGCTTTGTAATAATAAATTATGTATTAATGCTAGTAAATCAAAGTACATGATTGTAGGTAGCAATTATAAATTAAGTAGATTAGATGTTAGTAATGTTAAAATTAAGATAAATGATTATGAACTGGATAAGGTAAGCGAAATGAAATATCTTGGGACTATAATTGATGAGAATTTAAATTTTAAATCACATGCGCAATACGTGATGAATGAAATGTTAAAAAAAGTTTTCTTCTTACGTAGAACTTCTAGAGGTTTGTCTATAAAAATAAAGTTGCTACTATACAAATCGCTAATAGCACCTCATTTAGGGTTCTGTTCCACCCTGCTTTTCAATTTGAATCAAAATGAGGTACAGCAGATTCAAAAAATTCAAAACCAAGCCATGAGAGTGATATTAAAGTGTAACAGATACACTCCTATAAAATTGATGTTGAATACGTTAAATTTAATGAGTGTTAAGCAACATATTGTTTATAGAGCTCTCATATTTATTTATAGAATTAAGATGGGATATTTGCCTCCACATTTAAGTAATAGGTTAGTAATAGTGCAAGATATACATAACTATAACACTAGAAATATAAGTAATTTCTATATAAATCGGTGTAGGCGTGTACAAACAACAAAAAACATTTTTGTTCGCGGTTTAGAAGAATTTAATAAGTTACCTTTAGAAATTAAGAATTGCGTATTTGTAAATACATTTAAAAGTAGGTTATTTAGTCATGTAAGAAACATATACTAACATTGATTGCATCGTTGGTGTTTTTATTGCTGTGTATATGACATTGTATATGTAATATTAATTTTAAGTTCTAGTTTAAGTATTTGTAAATATACCTATTTAAAAGTAGGTTATATAATTAGATAGCGGATATTTCATACTGCTGCATGCACATGTTTGAATTTCGTCGGTTATTGCATTATTGCATTAACCGATGAATGCTGACGAGCAATATGTAATATTAGTTTCGCACATCTATTTTTAAGTTCTATTTGTATATGTAAATAAGAATATGTAAAATTTAAAGCAAAATGCTAATAAACGTATATTATTATCTTGATAATTAAGTTGGTCATGAATTCTTAATTCAGATTATTAAATTCTACGTAAAAATTACTGTAGTGCCATTTTTAGTTTTGTTCTATCTTTAATGGTCACCAAGGTGTGGATAACTGAAAATTTCAGCAATTTTCAATTTTTTTAAAATATTTTCAAAAGTTGACAACAAATGGCAAATCTGAAAATGCTATCTAATCCTCCTCAGGTTTCTGTATAACTTTGCCAATTTAATAGACCCTGTACCTTCAACATTAAGAAGGGTAGAGAGAGGAAAGGGGGCGGCCTGTACATATGACACAATCTTAGGTATTTTAGGTATAGGGATAGTGTCGTGCAAGTATAGCTATAGTGTTTTTGCTTATACATTTATATAGCGCATAATGAAACTAATTTGTACAACTAGATATGAGACAAATGATTTTTATTGAATTAGTCTTCAAAGAATAAGTAATCGCTAGAAAAACAACCTATAACGTTTATGTAAGTCTTCCTGGTATCATAAATTGCGTAAATAGGTATCTTATTTATAACACATTTCTCAAAATTGTATGTTTTAAAGGAGGCACATACTTACATGTCACATATTTTTTAAGTTGATACACAATCTTTTTAACTGACTCTCTATATATCAGACTTACTTCCACCCCGACAATTAAGGTGAAAATATGTTATTATTACACTAAGACTTATAATAGGTCAATGAAAATTATACATACTAAAAGCGCACAGGACCCTTTACCGCTCTCACGGATTTAGTAGAGGAGGGAAGATGGGGGTGAAAATGGGAAAACGACAAGCGAAGGATTTCTGAAAGTGGGGGTTTGACGGGAGTTTTGCGAGTTTCACGTGGTCGGGTGTGCATTTCTACGTTGTATAGGCGTATTTTTATCGCTTCGAACGGTCATTAAGGTGGCGAAAAGAATTTTTTGAAAATTTTAGCACTTGTAGAGAAAAGCGCTGCATCAATTTTATCGCCCATAAGG